>CM060104.1:25448324-25783324 GCA_030522415.1 Channallabes apus
CTCTATCTGGTCAGTTTTTTATTATTTATTTATTTATTGGGAAATATACTACACTACATATCATTTAAATAACCTTTAGAGTTGAACATATGATGAACATACTAAAGCATTAAAGTGCATTTCACATATTTCTTTAGAGGGAATTTTGCATCATCTTTTGCATACCATAATATTCCTCTACAATCTCCCTGCGGGTAATAAAGAACTATCTCACCTTATCTTTAACAGCACAGTTCAGTTCAATTGTATTGTATTTCTATAACAGTCATTGTCACAAAGGACATATAATAATTCTTCAAGAAGATCTTTAGTATGATTTCGTCTGCAAATGTTAGATGTTTAATATTATTATTATTACTATTATTATAGTAAAATACATTTTACACATAATTAACTTATTTGGCTTATTGGATTACTTCATTTATTTAACATGCAGCATTAGTCAATAACAATAATCATATTAATGATAATTTGTCTTCCCCGCCCCTTAAACAAACAGGAAGCTCATAATGCATCACCTTTCATGGAGCGATCAGGAAGAGGTGGATGGAAGAGGTTCTCGCTCCAACCCTGAGAGATTTTTGGGGCAAAATTACGAAGAGCTGCACAGAGATTTTGTCCAACACAGGGCAAGATTCATCGATGATACATTCCCCCCGAATGTGAGGTCAATCGGTGAGGGTCTGCTGACCAGCAGTGAGCTAGAGCAAGTGGAGTGGATACGACCGACGGTGGGTTAATAATAATAATAATAATAATAATAATAATAATATACAGTAGTAAAGGTAAAGATAAAAGAGGCGCATGGTTCTTCATGGTTCTTGCTCTACACTAAATATCTAGAACATGGATATAAAATTAAACATTCCTCTGTAACATTTGAAAAGTTGTAGGCGTGTCACACACGAATTGACATACTGTAGTTGTTTAAGAAATGAGAAGCTCCTCAGTGGATCAGTTAAATCCAGGTGGTGATTTTTTTATTTTGCTTGTTAGATAGATAGATCGATAGATAGATCGATAGATAGATAGATAGATAGATAGATAGATAGATAGATAGATAGATGAGATGTTAAATTCTCCAGTGATTGTAAGGCCTAAAGCTACAGGCTTCTTCTTCTCTACTTTGCAGTTTGTTAACGTCCCCTGGAGAAGCTGCTTGTTAAAGTTAGACCGTATACATTATTTCTCTTTATAAAACATAAATAAACACCTCGATGGATGTTCTGTACAATCTCATGTTCCTGACAGATGTTTTATATTCACAATAACCTTAAGGTGACTTAAGGTGAAATGCTACACCAGTTTCTCCGCCTACGTGTACATACCTTTAGTCTTTCGAGGCACTAGTAAACAGCCTGCCGTTTGCAAAAACAACACAAAACCTTAAAAAAAACCTGTTTTGATGTAACTGAAAGCTAAATGGTGCTACATGACCTGAGGATTAGTGAACAAGCAGATTGAGCATACCTCATGCTTTAGATATCTCAGACACTAAACACTCGACACACGTCATAGCAAATCAGGTATTAAAAGTCACACAGATAGAGACCAATAGAGAGGAAATTTATCAAACTGTCATTTTTGCCTAATAATTAAAAAAATATAAAGATTATAAAGTATTTTAATGAACACTTTCCAATCTGATTACTCCAGCTGTGATTGTCACCATAAAGAAAGTTATTGTTAGGTGTAGATCCTGAGACGTGTTGGTGTCAGACTGAGGCTGTACAGTAGGTTCCATCTTTCCTACTAGTTCACCCCATCCTCATTAAAATAATCTAAAGAAGTCAGATTTAGACGGTGTTCCTGAGACGCTCCTCATAAACAGACTCAGCTTGTTATACCGTATCCCAACAACTGGACATTACAGTAACAACCTCGATATATAAAAATAGAGTTTATTAAATACGGTATATGAAAATCTGCAGAACTCAAATCATCCAGATCTGAATACCTGAACTGATATGAAGGTCCTTTGTCTCAGGACCTTGAGTATCAGTTAGAAACACATCATGTATTGCGTTTGTTTTATTCTTCCAGATTCCACACTTACATCAGATAAGGATTTAATGTCCTTCTGCTTGTCCACTTTACAGAAACTTGTGGCTGATCCTCATCTTGTTGTGGATGGAGAGTCGAGGTTTGACCTCGCCCAGGGGGAGCTCGGTGAGTCTCTCTCTCTCTCTCTCTCACACACACACACACACACACACACACACACACACACACACACACACACACACACTGCTTCCTCATCATTGCCTCATCAATAAGGTTACAGACTCCCTGAACTGGAAGTAAGTGACAGGAGGTGGAGGAAGGATGGAGTGGGGGATACAATTGGCTTCATCCTTCATTCATTACAAATTTCACCCCAAGTTTTAACCCAGTTCGACTCTCATTGTATAATATCTTCTCAGTCTATAGTATATGTATATAAGCTGTTTGGGTTGTTATAAATTATATGCTTTTGTGCTATTTTTCAGGAAACTGCTGGTTTCTGGCTGCAATCAATGCCATTACATTTCAGCAAGACCTCGTGGATGAGATAATCCCAGAAGGCCAGTCGTTCAGACGGGATTACGCCGGGATATTTCATTTCAGGGTGTGTACATCAGTCAGTCCTAACACAGTACCAGTATCTCCTCATTAACACACGACACCTAATAAACACATAATAATTAACACAGCAAATATACACGTATAGATAAATAATATTACAATGGCCGTTCAAGTCAAAGTGGGAATGAAGATGTAAAAGCAATGGACACTTAGCCACACATTTGAATGGGGGAAATGTTTCAGAGAAGATGTCGTATGTCCGATCTCGGCTGAGGCGGCTTGGAGTCCACTACAGTCCTTCCCGTGAACATTCATTCACACACTCATTCACCAACACCACTTGCACATGACAGGAACTTGGCTGGGAGTTATTGCCACGTCCCCCGTTCAGTCAAGTCCAAGACATTTCCACATTTCCACGTGAATCAGGTGAATTATATAAAAAAATAAAGGTAGTTTTTACTCTTAGAACTGTTCTGTTATTCTGCACCATCAGAAGTCCCGCTATGACTTGAACACGTCTTGTAATTCCCATACATGATCTGATTAATGATAATTTGAGTATAAGAGAATAAAAACATAATTTTTATTCTGTCCAAAAACCAGAATAATTTACACCATGCATACAAGTATCCTTGCAACAACAGATAGTTGTGTTTTATACACAGTGGTGAAATTAGGACAGTTTCAGAAGGTGAGGGTAAGTGGACCCCTAGTGGGCCATAAAGGTACTGCAGGAGAGCCATGAGCGGCCAATGCAATAAAAATAAATAAATTACACTCACTCACTCATCTTCTGGCCCTGGATACCAGTGGTGTCAAAAGTATTCACATTCATTACTTGAGTAGAAGTATAGATACCAGGGTTCAAAAATACTTCTTTAGAAGTTGAAGTATCAACCCAAGCTTCTTACTTAAGTAAAAGTTTAAAGGTACTGGTTTCAAAACTACTTAAAGTATAAAAGTAAAAGTACCATGAGGGGGGACAAAAGCATTAAGGTCTCGCTTTCTGATCATGCGACGGGGGGAGGGGGGGTGATGGGGGGTGATGCGTTGTGCGCGTTCTTATCATGTGACCGGGGGGGGGTTGCGCGTTCTGATCATAAAAATAGAGTAACGAGGCTATTTTTAAAATGTAAGGAGTAGAAGTAAAAAGTCGGCTGAAAAATAATTACTCCAGTAAAGTATAGATACCCAAAATTTCTACTTAAGTAAGGTAACGAAGTATTTGTACTTCGTTACTTGACACCTCTGCTGGATACAGCAGTACAATATGAGATTTGAGATGGGCCACTGACTGGGAGCTGTGGTTTGCTGGCATCATCTAGTCTTACGTGAGATTATCAGACCTCATACTGTATCACCAACCTGGGATAAGTTCAATAACACAGCAGTACAGGCTATACTGGATGTATTTTACTTTCCCACCATCATAAAGTTGATCATTGGTGGACCATCTGTAATCTACAAGTATTCTAAATAAGTTCAACTCTTAGAGTATCGTAGTGCACCACATGCATTAGTGACTATGTTGAAAGAGAGAGTGCTGAGTACTCAGCCATGTGTTCTGTATACAGTAATGGGTCTGTATTAATTAATAATAATATTAATGTTGTACTTTCCTTTCAGTTCTGGAGGTTTGGGAGGTGGGTAGATGTCGTGATCGATGATAAATTACCCACAATTGATGGACAGCTGATCTTCGTTCACTGCAAAACCTGTAATGAGTTCTGGCCTGCACTGCTGGAGAAAGCCTACGCAAAGTACGGCATGCTCACATTATTTATTTACAGTGGAAACTCGGATTGAGAGTAACGTGGTTTGCGAATGTTCCACAAGATGAGCAAAGATTTTTAATACATTTTGTTTTGGGATACGAATAAGTCTTGGTTTACGAGCACTGATATCATGTACATGTATCACGCATGCGCTTCTTGTTTTGATGCCGAGAGTCACGTGATCACATCTGAGCCAACGGCTTTTCTTTCTCTTGCGCTGTGGAATTGTGGGTAATCGTCTCCCCTGCTGGGTCTTACTGGGACCATGTGTGTGTGTGTTTGTAAAACCCATTTTATTTTGTGTCTGTATGTGTGTGTGTGTGTGTGTGTGTGTGTACAGTGTGTATAGCAAGAGAGGTTAAAGATCCATTTTCTCTCTCTGCTCAAGGCTCAGCCTACACTTTATGTCTGTGTGCATGCACCATTGGACACAGGGCCCCCCCCCCCCACACACACACACACACGCACACACACACAGACCCCTCCTACTCTTGCCTTCACACACCACACACACACATACACAGTGCCTGCGTGCATAATTTGAAACACTTATCTGTCGGGATTTATTTTTCCTTTTTTTAAAGGTAAAGTGCAGGTTAATTTGTTTTATTTTAATTTATAATTTGTGTTAATTATTTTTATGTATTTATTTTTTTGTGATGTAGAACGAATAATTTGAGTTTCCATAATTTCCTATGGGAAAATTTAATTTGGTTTACGAGTGTTTTGGAATACGAGCCAACTTCAGGAACGAAATTATGCTCGTAATCCGAGGTTCCACTGTACGTAGGAAATATTGTAGTGTGTGTGGCTCTTATACAGACCTACATGATGTGTGTGTGGGGGGCTCTAATACAAATCTACATGATGTGTGTGTGTTTGTGTGTGTGTGTGGCTCTAATACAAATCTACATGATATATATGTGTGTGTAGAGTGTGTGGCTCGTATGCAGATCTCAAAGGGGGCTTGATATCCGAGGCTCTGTGTGATTTCACTGGAGGAGTGTGTTTATCACTCGTACTAAAGGAGAATCACCCGGAGCACTGGAACCTCATGTACCGAGCAAAGAAATACAAATCTCTCATGGGCTGTGGATCACACCATGGGGTAAGCACACAGTCTACACACACAAACACACACTTGTAAAAAAGTTTTACTTTAATGGAACATTGACAGTTTACATTAAGTAAAGAGGTATACGAGACTCTGACTCAGCGAGCGCGTGAAGTCAAAGATGGAAGTTAAAAGTGTTTCAGACTGTCTCTAAAATCTCTCAGAATCTATGGTTATAAACATTAAATATTCAAATTTAAGTCATATGCTGCATGATATACAGTGAAATGTTTATACAAATGTTCATGACCTAACAGAGGGGTTTCTCTGAGGAATTACATCATCAAGAGCATTTAATTTAAAAATAGAGTATTCATATAGAGAAATAAAATACGAAATAACAGAAAATTATACAAATATAAAAGCTTTTAGCTGAAAAATTAGTACAAGGTTGCTAATAAAACAGAATCGAAGTGTATAAGTTGTTAAGTGTTAAGTTATATAAGAAAAATTAAAGAGTGCACCTAGGCTTCATTTTATGTGAAAAATGAGCAATGTCCAGACACAAGCAGAACAATGTGCAAAGTCCCTGAGGTGTGCAACATGTAGGCCACGTGCAAATGTGCAACGTGATGGGTAGTGTGGTACTGTAAGGCTGAATCCCAATTCTACCCCTTAGCCCTACCCCTCCGTTTGGCGCGTTCACGTGCAGGGGTAGTGGTGTCTCATTTCTCTTTTGGTTGGAGGTGTAGGGGGAGGGGGGAAGGGCCAGATAGCCCTCCAAACGAAGATTTTTCAGGACCTCACTTCAAACGAAGGGCTAAGCGAAGTTTTCAACATGGCTGCTCACTCGAGCAAGCAGACCCATAAATGTTAATTTTTGCCATTAATAAAGATTTTTATGACAAGTTTTCATTATATGTATATTACCTTTAGTCTTTTGTTTGTGTTTATGGTGATGTTCTGTAAAGAAACGTTTGCAAAAAAAATCGCTAAATAGCACAGAATACACGATATTACAAATATATATTTGTATGTCACATACACTTTACTGCATGCTACAAACAAATATGAAAGTTCAGTAGCACGGCAGTTTGCCGAGCATTTGATAACGCATTGTGTGTTTTGCTTACGGCCATATGTGTACATGTAAATGAACGGTGCTTACACTATTCTTACTTATTGCAACGTGACTACAGTTTTGTAATTTATATTCTGCATATGGATGGCTGAGGAAACCCGAAGGCTCATCCGTTTACGTGAAGAAAATGAGCAACTTTTTTAAAAATTGAAATACGGCGCAAAAAACCTTTGGGAGTGAGTAATCTCTCTTATTGGAATGTGTGATAAACATCGGCGCATGTCCTCTGACGTAACATTAGGAACCAGCGACAACGTATGATGACGTATAACAGTGTTGTCCCATTTCTTAGGGGAAATATTTAAACCCTTCCCCTTTCCACTTCGTTTCAAGGGAAGAGGCGAGGGGTAGGGGAAGGGATAGAAAATAGAATTGGGATTCAGCCTAAGTCATATGTGGAGTTCTGGTTGAGCTCTTGAAAACCCTGAATGAAGAAGGTTCTCCTCTATGTTGGCCAGTGAATCGCTTTCCTGACCTCAACAGAGAGAACAGTCCATTGTTGGGGTGTCTGAGGTCCTTCACGATCTTCTTGGCCTTGGTCCAGCACCGCTTGCTGTAGATCGAGTGCAGGTCAGGAAGCTCGGTGCGGATGATGCACTCAGCTGATCGCACCACCCACTGTAGAGTTTGTCTGTCCTGCATGGTGCTGTTCCCAAACCAGGTCGTGATGTTTCTTGTCAGGATGCTCTCTATGGTGCAGGAGTAGAAGTTCCTGAGAATCTTGTAGGGCAGTCTGAAGTCTCTCAAGCGTATGAGGTGGTAGAGACACTGTCGGGACTGTGACAGGACCATGACAGGCCCTGCGTGATATGAACAGCAAGATATCTGAAGCTTCCACTCTCTCCACTGGGTTCTCATAGATGACGGGGTCTGGTAGTCCATCACTTGCTCCATCCATCACATCCTGACATGTGACGGTTTTTATTCTGTGTATTTTCCAGGCCACTTCTGCGAACACAGAGCTCCCTAACGGTATAGTGGAGGGTCACGCCTACACCATCACTGGAGTTACCCAGGTAGGATGATTTTAACACCTTATAAATGACACTTATTTTTCAACAATTTCCATCTAAAGAATGTAACAAATTTGAGAGGGAAAGCTCTTATCCATTTTTTTCACAGGCACTTATTAAAAACAAAAAATTTATAAAAAATGTTTACATTAAGGTCAGTGACTAAAAAAAAGAAGAAGATATTTTTAAATAATATTATAGTTTGATGTGACATATCTCAGTGAGCAAAACTGCAGGTTTGTGACAGAGTAGCAACTAGCTTAACCACCCAAGTCATAAAAAACACTAATAATGCTAATGTCAAATCCACACCATGTTCCAAATTATTTCATAATTAGTAAATGCAAATGACAGTCAGTAAAATTTCCAAGTCATCAACTATTAGGGTATAATTTGAATTTTATTGAACAAATTTCCTAATGACAATATTTATTTAAAAAAAAGAAAAAACTGAAAACGCACTGTTCCAAATTATTATACACAACAGAGTTAAAACATTTTATAGGTTGTAAAGAACTGAAAATAGGCTTTTGTTGAATTTGCAGCATTATGAGGTCATATTTACTGAAATCAAAAACTATTTCAATCAAAAACATCCTAACAGGGCTACATGTTACATCTTAACATAGGACCCCTTCTTTCATATCACCTTCACAATTCTTGCATCCATTAAACTTGTGAGTTTTTGGACAGTTTCTGCTTGAATTTCTTTGTGGGATGTCAGAATAGCCTCCCAGAGCTGCTGTTTTAATCAAACTGCCTCCCACCCTCATAGGTTCTCAATGGGGTTGAGGTCAGGGTAGGATGGTGGCCACACCATGAGTTTCTCATCTTTTATTCCCATAGCAGTCAATGACACAGAGGTATTCTTTGCAGCATGAGATGGTGCATTGTCGTGCATGAAGATGATTTTGCTCGCGCGACTCCAGAGGCACCAGCAGCTTCAAATACCTGTTTGCTGCTTTGTAATGGCATTTCAGCAGCTGCTCTCTTAATCCGATGACTTTGTCTTGCAGAAACCTTCTTCATTCTGCCTTTATCTGCACGAACCTGTCTGTGCTCTGAATCAGCCACAAATGTCTTCACAGTATGATGATCACGCTTAAGTTTTCATGAAATATCTAATGTTTTTATACCTTGTCCAAGGCATTGCAGTATTTGAGGCTTTTCGGCAGCAGAGATCCTTTTTCTTTCCCATATTGCTTGAAACCTGCAGCCTGTTTAATAATGTGGAACAACCTTCTTCAGGACTTTTCCTTTAATTGGGCTCATCTGGCAAACTAATTATCACACGTGTCTGAGATTCATTTCAGTGACCTAAAGAGCCCTGAGACACGACACCATCCATGAGGTTAATTTAAACACTAAACATTTAATGTTTATGACACTTACATCCAATTTGCATAATAATTTGGAACGCAGTGTAATGACTTTATGAAAAAAGCAAAGTACATTATTTATTTGTGTGTTTGTTTGTATTTTAAAACATGTACGATGTGTAGGCTTGTGACCAAAAATATATTACTGTAGGGCAGAGCAGCTACGCTCACCGCTGTAAGGTGTCACTTTTTTACCCATAAAACTCAGTAATGCTAAAAGTTATTTAACGCTCTAGCTGAAATGTGTCTAACTCCGGGATCGGGACCTGGTGCCTGTCCATTGCAGGGCAGACACACACACACACACACACACACACACACATACCATACCATACCATAATTAATATGCCTTTAATTAATAGGAACAGAATTTTATATAAGTACATTATATTATATATAAATTGTAAATAAATTGGCCTAGAACCTTTTATCTCTTGTAATGCATGCAAAGTTTCATGAACTTTTATAGCTAATGAAATGTACACATTTATTTCGTATTAATTTATTATTTCGTTTTAGAAAACATGAAGAAAATGTTTGATTCCTGCAGAAAGATAATCTCCACTAGACTTGCATATTCATGTAATCTTACACAAATTTGGAATTAGAGGTGGAGAAGATCAGTCACACCCGATTCTCCCACGTCTTTAAGAGAATGTGGAATGTGGAAAAGGTTAATAAGTTAACATGATGTTATGGTCAGGTTTGATTGTGTGTAAAATGTGTTTCGCAGGTGATGAGTGATGGACAACCAATTAAACTGGTGCGTCTCCTGAATCCGTGGGGACGCAAAGAGTGGAACGGTGACTGGAGCGACAGGTAGAACACAGTTCCATATTCACTCTTCTGATAATGACCTGCAGGGTTACTTCATGACGGATATAAAAGAAAATTAATCATGAACTGTTGTAATGATTTTTTTTTACAGATAAAGCTTTATGACTCATTGTTTCACAACAATTATCAAATTATTAACCTGTTACCTGTACATTATGTTATATGAAAGAAATTGGAAAACATCATACGTACCTCCTAGACTTCCTGGAACACTGTATAACTGTGACTTAACTAACGTAACACCTCGTACACTGCACAGGCAAAGTCAATGAGACAGTTTGGATTTTAGTAAGTTAATATTTAAGAGTTTTTAAATCAGAATTTCTGCAGAGATTAATGCACAACAATACCTGCTATCACCCAAATGAGGATGGGTTCCCTGTTGAGTCTGGTTCCTCTCAAGGTTCTTCCTATTGCCATCTCAGAGAATTTCACATTTCATATACATTTCTATGATTTAGATGCAACAAATATTATCTGTAACTGATGCAGTGAGCAGCTTCTTCTCATTTCTTTTACACCAATGTGGGAAGACGTGTCCTTCGGTCATGCAAAAGATGTAACTGTGTTTCAGAAAAGTCAAAATATTGTCCTGCATCAAGCAAAGAAAACAACTAGGGAGATGAAGAGCTACTGTAGATGGGTTAAGAACTGTAAAACACATTATTCAACCCTGGGAGAACAGTGTAGAAATGTGGTCAGTAATGTTGGTGATGGTAAAAAATGAAGAGCTTTGTTTAATATTAAAAGTAAGAACATTTCCAGAAAAAAGGCTTCCGTTTCCTAGAGAGCATAAAGACTGGACTTTGGAGTGATGGAAAAAGGTCATGTGACCTGATGACCCCAGACTGACCCTATTCCAGAGTGATGGGCGTGTCAGGGTAAGAAGGGAAGGACATGAAGCGATGCTCCATCATGTATAGTGTCCACTGTACACGTCCTCTGGAGACAGTGTTATGATCTGGAGTTGATCAGTTACTCAGGTAGTAACATTATGGGGCAATAAAATGAAGTCAGCTGACCACCTGAATGTACTGAATCACCAGGTTATCACGTCTCTGGAGTTTTTCTTCTTGCCTGATGACACGGACATATTCTCAATTTGTTAAAAAGCGGCTGTGGGAGCACGAGGAATGATTTTCACACATGAACTGGACACCACAGTGTGTGTGATCGAGTCATACTGTACATTTATTCATTTCTTCTCTATTCATTTCCTTCCTTCTCCCACTTGTGTTCCCAGAATAATGTTCTACACCTTTCTCTGTTCTTCAGGTCACCACTGTGGGGGTCAGTTAGCAATGAAGAACGCACCAGGCTGTTGGAGAGTAAAGACAATGGAGAGTTCTGGTATGTGGAATTCTTCATTTCATTTGTAAACTGTGTCCTAGAAACATATTGACACCCTTTCGAGTAAAACACAGAGGAACATGGCAGTGTTTTATTTTAACTTTAATTTAAACACTTTATTTCACCATTATATAAACTCTGTTTCAATATTATTGGCACCCCTCTATTTAATATTTAGTGTCTCCTGCACTGGAGAGGATATCTGCTCTGTGATATGTAATAAGGGTCTAGACAGACATAGAGTATCTCAGACTCTCCTCTATGCTTTAATTCATTTACTGAGATGGTCGTTCCTTAACATTTAATTTGTGGCTCTTTAACCATTTCCGCTTGGCGCTTGAATATGACCTTGCCGGTAGAAATTCCTGACTAAGCATATTTATTACCTCTAATTAATTGCACAGATCCATTTTGCGATTTTCACTACAGTCAGTAGGAGTAATAACCACTAAGCTGTTAACAACATGAATGTTATACATGTGACAACCACTAACATCAACTGAACTGTGAAAATGTATAACATTCATCTTTATTCCGTCAAAAGGGAAACAGACATCAAACAGCATCTCCTCAACCCAACTCTAACAAAAGAATCTACAATATATGCATTTAGAAACAAATGTACGCTTTCATGTTACATTATATAAATGTAAATGTGTGCGTATCTCACAGAGCCGTGGTGCTTTTCTTTCTCCAGGATGTCAATAAAAGATTTCTGTATCTCTTTCGCTAATGTGGATATGTGCTGCCTGAGCCCAGCGTTCCTCGATGGATCGTCACCAGAAAGCTGGATCACGGCAAGATATGAAGGCCAGTGGGACGAGAGGACAGGGGGGGGATCAATGGAGCGCACACGTACGTATTCATGGATTATATCACTGTGGTTAGTTTTATTTTAAACATTCAGCTAAAAGCTAATAAAATGTACTAAGTACCAAAATTACAAGAAGAAAATCTCAAAACATCCAGACAATGCTGGCGAGTTCAAAACACTAACATATTTCTACTTAAGTAATTATTCTGTCCTAGTGTTTGTCTGTGAGAAGGTAAATGACCCTCGGCTTTTATTTTCATCATTTCTGCATTCAGAGAGTTTCTGGATGAACCCTCAGTACCGGGTGAAGATTCCTGCCATAGAGACGCACAACGGTGATAGACAGGGCATTAACCTACTGGTGTCTCTCATGCAGAAACCCAACAGCAGACACAGATGCCACGTTCACAACGAACACATTGGGTTCAGCGTGTTTGTGGTGAGCGTCTCCTGTGTGCTATGTTGGCAGTGTGTACGTGTGTGTACGTGTGTGTGTGTGTGTGTGTGTGTGTGTACGTGTGTGTGTACGTGTGTGTGTTTGTTAGTCAAGTCATGCTGTGTCAAGTATCCCATTGCTTTCCATTGTTCCACTGTCCCTGTACCTGAGCGGTATCAGAGGAGTGTGTTTGTCTTTGTTAAGCAACACAGTGACCTACAGTATGAATCATTCAAGCATGAAAACATCTATTTTAAGTCCTGACCCAGTGAGCAGATGATGACAGATGATCAGGTGGTGATTAGTTTACTGCTGATGCTGAATGCTGAGGGTCTGGAACAGACGAGAGGGGAAATGAGGTCGCTGCTGAGGTTCTAATATAAACAGCCAGCTATAGAATTGTATCTTTAGGCACTTTGCAGCCTGTCACAGTAAAACATGTGTCCCCATTTCTTTAATTGAATTGAATTTCATGAATGTCAATGACCCTTGTATAAATGGGGGTCAAGAATTTTGCACAGTACTGTATGTTTCTTACAAACTGGATTATAATAAATAAAAATGTATGATTTATCTGATTAGTGTAATGTTATAATAAGAGAAATAATATATAATTTTATTCAGCTGATGTGTGACACTTTATTGAGCGCTGTTCTGGTACAGTATCTATGTACAGTATCTATGTTCTGGATCCTAATTGAATACTGTATGTTAATGATCTGATCAGTGTTCTGTATCAAAACAGTATTAATAGCTGTGATATGAACTTTATGTAAAGTGTCTGACTTGATTCTCTTCTCGTTCTTGCAGATCCCCCCTGAGGTATGTGACACTTCTTTTTCGTAGCACTTTCCACTTTATTCAGCTTCCACTGTGTACACTGTATGTACAGAAGTGTCTGATCGCACGAAGGAGAAAAACATTTCAGATCTAACATTATCTTTGTGATCTCCTCTCTCTCCTGCAGCTGAAGGCCCAGAAAGTCTTCCCTGCCCAGTTTTTCAGCTCCAGCGTTCCTGTGGCTCGGTCCAAAGGCGTATCAGACAGCAGGCAGGTGGAGGAGTTTCTGAGACTCAAACCTGGCTACTACCTCATCGTCCCGTTCACCTACAAACCCAACACCCCTGGCTCCTTCCTCATCACACTGTACTCCAAGTAAGAGCATTACTTAGAGTTAATATAACACCCATTTGTATGTATATATAATTTTTCCAACCATTAATAAACTATCCAGAGCCTGTGACTGATCAGACTTGCAAAATTAACAAGAACAAATCTGTAAAAAATTTAAATTACGGAAGGCACTGACGGCTGTAGTATATTCATGTAAATAGATAATTATTTCAAAGTTCAAGTTCAAAGGCTTTTATTGTTATTTCAACCATATACAGTTAGTACACAGTGAAACGAAACAACGTTCCTCCAGGACCAGGTGCTACATGCAACATAGATTTCGACATAAATTAACAGAAACACTAAACTAGCTACGTAACTAAAGAGGCCTAGTTAGCTGGCTAGCAGAGACAAGACAGATAGACTAACATAAATTACAACATAAATTTACAAAAACTAACTAGCTAAGTAAGACATGTGCAAACAAGAGGAACAACAAAGTGATAGTGCAGCGAACACGACATAACATAACAGAATAATATGGTGTTGAGGTCGTGACTGTAAACATTCCTTAACATAGCAGCAAGAATTGAGGAATTAGTGCAAAAAGTAGTCCAGTAATGATTATTGTGCAAAAGAGATAAACAGTGAAGCAGAGACCTGCACTCCCGCGAGTAGGCGCGGGACAAAATTTGATGTGTGAATGCGGGTGCGGGCGGGAAGGTCCTCATGTATGTGCGGGATGCGGGAGAATAACATTAATCGCGGGACTCCCGCAAAATGGAATTATCTTAAAATTGATTAATTTTTAAACAAATACTGTATTATTTATCTACTCAGTAGCGGTTCTATACTCAATTGCTCCCCGCCCCCATAAACCCCCCCCCCCAGCTCAGCGCCACGCTACCCCCCATCACTGGTGACTCGACCACATCACTTGCATGTTGACGGTGTTTATTTTGAGAAAAGCTGCTCAGGTGATCAAAATGGTGCATTAAAAAGTAAAGAAAAAAAGAAAAGAAAGACACAATAATTTACAAACTATACATACAACAGTTTACAGATTTCCACCAGTCCAACTCAGTTCTCAACCTTCACACACACACACACACACACACACACACACAAAAACCTGCTCCAACTTTCTCACCTTCAAACAAAACCCTCCCGAGTCATCAGTAGATTTCGGCTCTGTTTCTCAGCATCTACTATAAACAACAACTTCTAAAAAATATTCTTTACACAGTTCTTTTCTTTTCCTAATATACATCCATGAGAAACTGCAATCAACTCTTCACAGTTTAACATTATTTTGGGACATGCACATGCTCATGACAGGAAAACTGTGTAGAACAATCAAATTTTTGTATGAAAATATTGAGGTATTGAAACTATACTATTATTATAATATGTAATTAACCCATTGTCAGGGTTAACCCCTAGAGGGCAGCTTCCCCCAAAGACTTTTCCAGGGGTCACCCTTTAGGTTCTCAGGGTGCACCTTGATCAGGTGATGGGACTTCTCACCTGAACCAAGGTTGCTAATTAGTGTGTCTTTAAGTAGCCATGTTTTTGAGTTAGTTTTGTCTTGCATTTGTTCTGTTCTGCTGTAATGTTCTTTGGTTGATCTGTTCCTGGTTTCTCTTGATTCATGGTTTTGTTTTGTCTTTTCTTAGGCTATTAGGTGTAGTTCGTTCATTTTTGGAGTTGTGTTTGTTAATGTTTGTTTTCTTTAATAAAAAACATTTTTAATCTTATCCTCTGCGATTATGCTCAGCCTACAACATCAAAATATCATAGCACCCATCAATGAAGACGTTTCTTTGTTGTTTTGTTCTGCTGAATGTGGCAGGATAAGTAAAGTTCTTCCTACCTGTCTTTGGTTGGCCGTGTTTTAATTGATTGTCCTATCATGGGTTAGGTAAGACTATATAAGCTGGTCGGTAAGGTGGCTTGGGTTACGGGTCCCGCCCCTTTACTTCCGTCGTTGTGTAGTCACACCCAGAACGGAACCGGGAAGTGCTGAGGATCTTTTTGCAGGTAAGGATGTCAGGTGCGGTGTATGTGTTTTAAGTGGGTTTTATGTATTATATCGGTGTTTGTTGGTAATATTTACACAGTACAGAAAGCCTGATTTAAGTCAGCGTACATGGGCATTCACCTGGTGTTGTGGACGTGATTGTTCCTCCCAACCAACTGGTCGTCTTCCTGTAGTACTGACTGGGCTCTCAGCTTCCCGGATCATGGCTTAAATGCCCTTCTGGTGAGACTTGTTACCAAATTGCAGGTACGTAACTAAGTTGTGTAGTATGCTTTGCCGGTAATGGTTTTAATTGTAATTTTATATGTAACAGACTCGGGGCGGCGCGACGTGTGCTAGCTTCCTGTGGTGGTGCGACGTGTGGTGGCGCGATGCAAAGAGCATTATCGGCGGGCGCTGCTGTTTTGTCTTGCTGGGTTTTATCTTCTGGTTTAAGTTTGTTCTATTTATATTGTTGATCGTATTTGTTTTTTCTTTCTCTTGTGCGTGCTCTTCCTACTGTCTGTTTGCTTTTAGGCTATGCCCTGAAGCTCCATTGCTGTTACCTCTCTGTGCCGGGGTTTACAGCCTTTGGGTTGTAAACCACTGTGCTGGCGTGTGCGCGCGCAACACCCCCCCCCCCTGTTTGTGAATGAATGTGAGTGTGTACTGAGTTGTTATATGTTGGAGGTGCATGTAAAGAGGGAGAACGCACGTAGAATAAAAACGTGGGAGAGATCTTATTGGTCTACTGCTTGCTTTCTCCTGTTGGTTTCCCTTTTTGTCAGTTTTTCTTTTCCTGTTTTTGTTCTATTTCTTGGCTAATTGTGAGGGTGGGCAACCTTGTCCATTGAAGTGTGACTGTATTGTAATCAGTTTCTTTTTGTTACAGGAGCTGGGTGCTTATGGCGGCGGTGGAACTCTAGTTTTGTTTTTAAGTGTGTGGAATACGAGCACGTGTGCGTGTGTCACCAGTGTGATTGCAGGCTGCTGTGCTGTGTAGGCCGATTGCGCCCTTAAACCCCGCCGCCTGGCCTCGGTTCCTGTATTTGGAGTCCTGGATGCCTAGGTTGTCCACCAGTGAATGCCATGTGAACTATTGGTCCCAGTAATGTTTTTAAATAGTATTTGTAATAAAATATTTTTATACTTTTGGATATCCTAGTCTCTTGCCTATATTGTGAACTGACCTGTGTGCCTTTTTGACGAGATTTACTTAATCGGGGTCCCTGGCCCTTATCCAGGGTGGCATAATCGGAATTCTAATTTCATAAACTTTGTCTTGCCCTAGCGCTCCGCCACATGAACAAAGGAGTAAACATGAGTCATAAACCAGAGCTTCACTGTTTAAGGGTTCACTGATGCAGAACCAAATGATTGAAACTGATTAGTTCTCGTTGGGTTTTTTTTTTTTTTTTTTTTTGTCACCAGAAAGACCAAATAATTTACAAATTAAATGTAAATTCTAGCTGTTTTAGATGGAAATCACAGGCTCTCAGGTGGTGCAACAGAAGCATGTTCATCCTAACGCTACAGCCGCGTCTCGAGAGCAGATTAGCTGCGAGAGAAGTATTAAGTCAGTCATAGCAACACTGGCATGGACCTCTGTGAGCTCGTGAATTGGAATGGGCGGATAGTAGTTTCATCACAGCATGTTATGCTTCAAAACCATGTGGTCATCATCTTCAGGAGAAGCAGATAGAAGCTTGGTAGCTGTTGCTGATGGGGTTGTGGTCTAACAAAATGGGTGAGAGTTGGATACGAGGGAGAAAACCACTAGACTGGGAGTTAAATGTGATGCTGTAATATTGTATGTCTTGAGTTTTTTTTTTTTTAGTGATCTGTTTCTCTTGTTCCCAGAATTAAACCCAACTGAAGATGTGATGCTGAAAACAGCCATGAAGCATGAACAACTACACCTCACTTCTCTGCCTTTATGTTTGTGATTTTTGTTCAGAAATGAAGAATAATGTATTTGTGTTTTTTGATGCTCTTATCCTTGGCGTAGTCAATGAACCCTCGTTAGTTCACACTACAGTAGCACCTCAGATAACAGCTGTTGTAAGCTCTTAAATAAAAAAAATTCTTTTATATCCAAATGTCTATCATTTTGACACAGCTACTGGTTGTGCAAAAAAAATGTTTTCAGTAACAAGAAAATACAGGCCTGGTTAACCCTGCCTTAAAAATGTAAAAAAAAGAAAACCTCTTACCTCTGACTGTGATCTGTGACACAAACACATTTCTCCTTACAGAAGACATCATCATATCAAGAATTACACTGTTTTTAAAACATGTTTATGTCAGAACCTGCCAAAACCCACAGTTGTTCAAGTTTTGTTAATAAACATGTGGATCCATGAGTTTTTGTTCTTATTGAATCTTTAGATCAAATCTTGAAACTGTAAAGATATGGAATAAAATAGGCAGACTAATAAACATTATGGTAAGTTACCACGAGGAATAAACCTGCAAAAGATTAATTTATTTAAAAAAAATTATATATATATTAATTTATTTTAAAAAGGGGGGAGGGGGATATCCACCTCTCAAACTGTTGTCCTGTGTGAACTCGACTATGATTAAAAAGTGTTTGATGCCATTTTATGTTTCTTCTTTACAGAACTTCTTACAGTTTGCTCATGCCATTTTCTTTCCCGCTCTGTATTTGAGCCATGTTTCTGACTCAGCTATTATAATGAGCCATAGTCAGATGACATAACACTTATCATGATGTATACTGTATATAAATCCTAGATCAGATAAAGTTTGGTAAAGAGTCAATAGCCTTATTAACGCTTCTACAGCACTGTACTAATCCATATTACAGCAAGAAACAATTATTTTGGTGGAACGATCAGATTATTTAATGATCCAGTTACACTAAATGGGATCTTTTATCCGAACTCTGGTGTCGTATTAAACTCTCACAACAAGAAAATCCCAACAGTAAACAAAACCCAAACGTGTATTATGTGAACAAACAAGCAGGTGAACAAAAATTAAACAATATTTACAAAATACTGTATATACAAGTGAAAATGTGTGGGTGAATGTTTTGAATGTCCAAAGTCCAGGTTACTTTGAATGAGCGTGTGTGTGTGTGTGTGTGTGTGTCAGGAGAGATGACTCGGCCTCATCGGTGGCAGTCCTGGGGTATGGTGCCCGAGTGAGAGTGGTCCTGTGAAGCAGTCCGGTCTCTGATAATTCTGTAACGGGGAAAATCCACAAAAGAAAAGACTCCTCGACTCTCTTTAATAAACTCCGTTTAAAAGGAGTTTATTAAACCACCTCCGAGCTTCTTCCAGGGTGCACGTTTAAGCCGGGTCAGGTGACCTCATGTGTCACCATATTCCCTCACAAACTGGAAGCACGAGAGTTCAACCCGGAACCACACAGAGTCTAGAGGCAGTTACTGTAAAACCACACCAGGCACTATTTACAAGCACTGCAGTTCTTTACCAACAATCCGCTTGCATAAGCTTATATAAAATAACTCTTTTTGTGGCCATGCTACAAATTAGAAAAAAAAGAGTCCATCATTACTTTAAGAACTAAAGGTCAGTCCAGGGAGGACTTCATAAACTTTTTAATTATAAAATTGTAAACATTAGGCAAAAAAATCTGGCTTTGAAACCAGACAATTTAAGTGATACAGATGTTAAACTAACCACTTCACATCAGAACCTAGAATATTTTACTCCCCTTGAAAAGAATGAAATAATTTCACTCATTTCTTCTTCAAAATCATCAACCTGTGTAAACATTCTCTCAAGCAGACAGTACCAGCAATAACAGAAACCCTGTTGAAAATAATTAACTGTTCACTCAGCATTGGTTATGCTCCCAAATCCTTTAAATTAGCAGTTATTAAACCTCTAATTAAGAAATCTGACTTTGATCCTTGTCAGCTGTCCATTTACAGTCCGTTATCAACCCCCCCCCTCCCCCCTTTATCTCTATGATTCTGGAAAAGATAGTAGCGGAGCAGCTATGTTCTACATACATCTACTGTACATAGGAATGGCATAAACAAACTGCCTCAGTCAGGATTTAGGCCTCAACACAGCACAGAGTCAGCACTTGTTAATGTAGTAAATTACCTGCTATTGGCCTCTGATCAGGGTTGTGTAACTATGCTTGTATTACTTGACCTCAGTGCAGCTTTTGACACCATTGATCATAGTATTCTCCTTCACAGATTAGAAAATGTAGTAGGAATTAAGGGTACAGCCCTCTCCTGGCTCAGATCCTATTTGACCGAAAGTTATCAGTTTGTAGATTTAAATGGTGATTATTCTGCATGTTCTCTAGTGGAGTTTGGTGTTCCACAGGTTTCAGTTTTAGGCCCACTGCTTTTTTCCCTTTACATGCTTCCTCTGGGCAACATAATCCGTAAGCATGGTATTAGTTTTCATTGTTATGCTGACGACACACAGTTATAATGTCTCAGCAAAACCAGATGAGAAAAACCAGCTTACTGAAATTGAGCAATGTGTGGAGGACATAATAGACTGGCTGTTAATTAGCTTCCTTCTGCTTAATCCTGTAAACATTCAAGTTCCGGTACTAGGACCAAATGCAGCTAGAAGTAAGCTTGATGACACTGTAACTCTGGATGGCCTTTCTGTTTCATTAAGTACAACAGTAAAAGACCTCGGTGTGATTATAGATTCCAGTCTTTCATTTAAAACACATGTCGATGATAATAATAATAATAATAATAATAATAATAATAATAATAATAATACATTTTATTTATAATGCACTTTATATTTGAAGCAAATCTCAAATTCTGCAAATTATTTCTACCCAAAATCTCTGATAAAAAGACAAGTTTCAAGACCAAATTTAAAATTATCAACAGTCTGTGGCACCCTCAGCATTCCATAGTCTACGTGCTGCTGAGCAAAACGCCTAATATCCTATAGTATGAAGCTTGGTCTTTTTGGAGGTTTCAGAAGATGTATTGAGACAGAGCGGAGATTGCGTGTAGATGTATGTGAAGTAATAAGTTATTTGAGATAGCGAGGGGTATCCCCATAGATACTCTTGAGGGTAGGGCAACCTTGTATGCAATTCTGAATAAAACAGGGAACCAATGAAGAGATTTAAGCATGGATGTAATATGATCATATATACATGCTCGCAGCAGGACCCTAGCAGCACTGTTTTGAATATACTGCAGCTTTTGAAGGCTTTTTCCAGAAGCCCCAATGAGAAGTGAATTGCAGAAGTCCAGCTAATATCACCAGGATAGCATTCTTTCACCTCAGAAATATTGACAAGATAAGAAATATATTGTCGCTAAACGATGCAGAAAAACTAGTTCATGCTTTTATCACCTCTAGGTTGGACTATTGTAATGCCTTACTGTCTGGTTGTTCAGTTAGGTGCATAAACAAGCTTCAGCTAGTCCAGAATGCAGCAGCAAGAGTCCTCACTAGAACCAGAAGATATGAGCACATCACCCCTATCCTATCTTCACTACATTGAAATTTCGCATTGATTTTAAAATACTACTCTTGACATATAAAGCATTAAATGGTCTCGCGCCGCAGTATCTGAGCGAACTGCTAGTGTCTTACGATCTGCCACGCCTACTTCGGTCAAAGGATGCAGGCTGCTTGTCAGTACCGCGTATTATGAAAACTACAGCTGGGGGCGGAGCTTTTTCTTACAAAGCTCCAAAAGTATGGAATAGTCTTCCAAATAGTGTTCGGGACTCAGACACAGTCTCAGTGTTTAAGTCTAGGCTCAAAACCTATTTATTTAGCCAAGCATTTTTATAAATAGATTTGCCTTGGTTGACTGATTGAGTGATTATTTTGAATCATACGTATTTTCTCACATTTCAAACACATTTCCATAATTTTCTTTAGATTCTGTAAAGCTGCTTTGCAACAACGACCATTGTTAAAAGTGCTATACAAAAACATACATCCTGGACAAACTCTAGACATGAGTGTGAGCGAAAATCCCAGCAGGAGATCAATTGATTCCGATACTTAAACTAGTCCATCTGGTTCAATTAATCAACTGATGTGAACAATGTCTGAAGCTCTTGACCTGTACTGTATCTGTATATTATTCTTCTTCTTCTTATTATTATTATTCATGTATTTATTATTGCATTGCATCACTGCCACATTTATGGCTGATTACTGTAGATAAGAGCATTAATGTGTGTACTAGTGTTCATAATAAATTGGACAGTGAGTGTATCTAAGTATTTTTCTACGATATATATGAATCACTCCATGATAACTGCATCTATTTGTCATCTGCAGTTATAGTGAGGTCACTGAATTAGTCTATACATAACAACAAAAATATCATAAAGAAAATCTTTTCTTTTTATGTGTCCAAAACTGATTAAAGCATTATTCTTACATCTTCTATTTCACAAATCCTGCAGTTCAAATTGTTGATGATTTTCAACCTTCTGCTAACTTTATTTACTGACTTGTTGAATGTTTTCCTTTTATTTTTTGAGCAAAATGTTGTTTGACAAATGTCCTTGTTACATGAACAACGCAGTAACCATGAGACATAATGACGCTGTGTGATCTTCTCAGCAGTATGTCTGTATTATCTCTGTGTATAAACATCTGTGTAAGGATGAGATTTCTCACTGAAGTGCATTTTTCTGGAGCCCTCACACCACAGTCTGGATGCAGTTTACACTTGGCCAGCTGTATATGTGAAAGCAGTTGAAGCAGATAAAGGAATTCTGAGTAAAGAGAATGCGAGTTTGTACACATCCGCTATGTGATAATGAAGCCCTGCAGCACGCGGCTCTATAGGACTAAAGTCCTCCCACATAAGCACAGCTGGAGTCACGCGATCCACAGAATTTAAAGCTGGGGGAAGCTCACCTGCAAACAGACAGCGAAGAGACAGGAGACAACACTCAGGGATCTGCGCGTCCAGGTAAGATCTGTCTACATTTTATTGCTAGAAGGAAGGAACAACATTTAAAAAAAAAAATCACATTAGTTTCTCTTTTAAACTGCTACACTTACACAGCAGACCAGCACAACCTAGTGCAGTGTTCAGCTGGACAGACATAAAATTTTACTCAACAATACATGTTCATTTCTCACAAGACTCCAAAATTAATTTTTTGTAGAACTTCTGCTTTAAGGATCATATTTTATAGAATGTTACTCATTTTAATAGGACTTCTGCTATGATGTCGATGTTACTATAGCTTTTTATAGTTCTAAGAAATTTTTGAGGAGACTTACTGTACTGTACATGTTCTATTGAGCTTTATGTTTGTTTGTCCTTAAATGCAATACCACCAGTTGTTTAGAATCCTCCTACACTGCTATAAAATATCCACAAACACATGAACATTTCTTGTACTTGCTGATGTTGTACTTGCTGATGTTTCTTGTACTTGTTGAAGATTGTTGCTCCATCTTTGATGAAAACCAGATTATAATTAAAGTCTGTACTGCGCAACATTGTGATCATTATAGAATCTGGCAGAAAGCCATTGACAGCTTTTGGATGATCAGATTAATCAGAGCGAAGCCTCCTGATCAAACGAGGTCATTTACGCCCCTTCTTTCATTTTATACTGCATTGTTTACAAATGAGTTCATACGTGGCGATAAAGTACTTTAGAATCAGTATAGAAGCTTCTTATTAATACTGAGGATTGCGACAGGAGGTCCAGCTACCCAGGTGAACTCATGGTTAGGGTTTTAACCTGGTTAATGCACAAGCCAATGCACTCTAATGATAACCACCACTGAAGTGTTTCTACAGAACTGTATCAGGAATTGTATGAAATCTGCAAGTAAACTGTAGATGTATTAAGCTGCTTGTTGATTTGCAGTAAATATAAAACTTTAAATGAGATGGAATAGGAATAAACTGAAGGTAACTGCCCTGCCATGATAAGGTGAAGACATGTGTTCTGAGGCAGATAGGAGAAACTGGCTCTGTGTATGATGAGAGCGAACACAGTGTATGGGGTGTGGATTACTACCAGAGAAGTGTGTGTATAAATGTAACGGCAAAGAGGAAAGAAGGGCCAATCTGGTCTGCTGTATGAGGCCGGTCTTTCTGCAGAAGTCTCAATAAAACTTTAAAACCTTCAGAATTTCTTTTACCCAGTGCATGAATTACTTGTCTTTATAGTCCCAGGATTTCCACTGCAGTTTGATTAAATGTATTGATAATAACGTATAGACTATATAAATAATTATTTTCATTATGTAAAGCTTCTTTGCGACAATGCCAATTGTTAAAAGCGCTATACAAATTAAATTGAAAATGCTAAATAATAGGCTATTTGTCTTAAAATACCCTTAAATTCACACAAACAGTAATAAACTTTTATTAGAACTATTTTCTCACCTCTAATAAACTTAACTTTAAAAATAAATCTTATTTTTCCTCATCATGCTGTTTGTCATAAACACACAACAGCAAGCAGGGCCTGAAACCCCCCCCCCCCCCCCAGGTCTTTAAGGAGGCGTGTGTGACTCTAATCTAGCACAAAGGTGGTTAAACACAGTAATTCAGTCACTTCTAAGTAACTGTTAGTCTGTTCTTTGTGGGGGAAAACAAAAAAATATGGCATTCACACACGGCCCCAGGTGTGTAACCAGGAAATAACCACGGTTTTGCAGACCAACCACACAACACTGCTCCTGCCAATCAATTCAATTCAATTCAATTTTATTTGTATAGGGTTTTATATAAATACTAAACAGTTAGCTTAGGTGTTAGCGGCACGGCTTTGGGTATATGTTCCCATGAAATTAGGAGCGGAGCATCTGAAAGATCACTTAAGCCAGAGGTGTGTTTGATTGTGTGTTGATCTTGGGAGATCCTTTAAGGTCTGGGAGAACTTCGGCTTCCCTGTAAGTGATTGTTGTGATCAGACAAAACATGGTGAAGAATTTAGAAAACATTTGTACAGAACACTCATGATTATACTGTAACTGTTACTAATCCCAGTCATATACTGTATGCAAAGTCCTGTAGCAGATTAATACATACCTGTGTATAAATTAGAATTAATAAATAAAGTTGGTTCAGTTGTTGATTTTGCGTTTCTCATTGGTCAGATTTCTCCACATGGCTCCTCAGAAGAATAAACGGCTCAAGGTGAGCGCGGCCGGGAATCGCTACAACCCACAGGGCTTCCAGGGTCAGGAATTTCTCAGACTTCGTCAGAAATGTCTGGCGAGTAAAGAGAAGTTTGTGGATGATAAGTTTCCTGCAGATCGGCGCGCCATCGGATCGGCCCTGCTGCCGCTCGCCAAAGTGGGTAAAGTGGTGTGGAAGAGACCAACGGTACGTTAGCGTGCATCACAACTCAACTCCCATCTACACAACATGTTTATCACAGTATAGTGTAGTGTTTTAACCAGTTTAAAATGCATGTAAAAGAGTTTATGTAGCATGGTGAAGTTTGCTAATCCTATGCAGTATATGAGCAGAAGATGTGTTTAAAACAACTAACCATAAATGAACCGTAATAATTTTATTCAGAAATGTAATTTTATATGCATGTTAGTTTTTCTACATTCTACAAATATTAATCAATAATCATATGCTTACTTTTATTAAATGACTAACAGTCTAGACTTGTAATATTTAAAACAGAGATCTGCAGTATTGAACTGTGTTAAGTATGAGCTGTGGTTGTCATGGTAACTTAATAATATTTGACTAGATTAAGAGAGGATTAATGTATTAATGTGTACAGATATGTTGTAAAGGATGTCTCGTATGACTAATCTGGGCTATTGTTCTGACATTTAGCAAGAAGGCTAGTCACCGTACGCGCTAACATCTCTAACCCTAACTGTGTAAATCTGTTTTATAGTTTTCTATGGACATATGTATCTTCTACTGTTTCATTCATTTTTTTTAACTTATTAATTTATTTTAGTGGTACTTACAGTAATATTAATAACAGGAATATCATAGAAGGAGCAAATATTGAAAAAACAAACAATGTGCTGGTTAAAGCTACTTCTCTGTTTATTTTACCAAAATACAAAACAACCTGATAATTAGTTTGTTTGTTGTAATCAGAATGTTTCAGGCACAGATTGGTTAATAGAAGACACTCATCCTGTCACAGCGTCTTGTCTCTTATTCAAAAATAGCTGTTAGTTATAAAAACATATTACTATATATTCCTACACTGAGTGATGCACGTGTGTAGCACAGCCACATAAGGGCTTAGTTTATTTAGGCTAAAATAAAGTGGTAAATAAAAAGTAAAACCACGAGGCCTTTTTAACAACCATTTACGGTTATTTTTGTCTCCAAGATGACGGTGTTTTGACCGATGAGCTATTGGGTCACGTGTGCCGGTATAAAGCCGGAACCGGCTTAGTACTCCGAGTGGAGAGATGAAGCAGCACGCTGGTTTTGAGAGAGAGTGAGAGAGAGAGAGAGAGAGAGAGAGAGAGAGAGAGAAATTGTTTGGATGGTCTTAGGATTACTTTTCCTGGAACACATGCCCATCTCATTCCGTTTTCTCATGCTCCCGGGCTTTACATCTTCAACCGGTGTGGCCGAGCCATCTCTCCCGATCACCATTACACACTCACAATAACACGGACTTGGACTTTCATACATACGCACTCATACACACGCATACATTACACACTTTGTTTATAGTTGTAAATATTTCGTATATATATTGGTTGTTGGAGCACCTTATTTATTTTTGTTGTTGCGTGTCTTGTCTTGCTCCACGAAGATTGCACAACATCGGAAGTAAGTATTATCAGCCCGTATTTAGATTTAAGACCCCGTATTAGTGTAATTAGCTCAAAAATAAAACCTGAGCGTTACATCTGTATATAGTACTTAATTCAAATTTCAACACTGTCTAATGCTAATAACATCCAACACAAGGTACAATGGCTATGTTCATGTTACAAGTCATCTACTGTAAGGCCAATTCTGATTTGTTGCCTATATCTGATTTTTTTGACCGTCTGTTTACACATTGTTTCAACTATGACTCATATCCGATACGCGTGTTTACACTCGCCACACCATCTGAAACATCACACATAGTTAACGGGAGGTTCTTGCGCTAGCCAAGATAGACGAAGGTGAAATATACTTATACTTATAGCTCTCTGATATATACAAAGTTTGCGAAACATCACCATGGTTTTAAAACGGAGAAGGAGAAAAAAAAAAAAATTGTAGCCTGCGCATATGCTTTATTCACCAAATACTGATTTAATGTTATTTAGCCCAAATAAGGATTAACACAAAGCGGGGGGGGGGGTACTTTTCCTTTTCCATGTCACCTGTGATGTTGTAATTCCACACGCGCTTCCACCAGAGAATAACATTACGTCATTAAACCGTGAAGAAGTTGCTGTTTTAATGACGTACAGAACACAATGCCTCAGGAAATCCGATCTGTCTGTTTACACGACAATCACATTAGCACATATCTGATTTATATCTGATTTATTTCCACATATGAAGGAGGCCTGAAACCGATCTCGAAATATCGGAATGCATGCGTTTTTTTTCCTGTTTACACGGACATAGAACATATCCGATATGTGTCACATATGAGCAAAACATCGGGATTGGGTCACATTCACCTGACAGTGTAAACGTAGCTTAAGTGACTTTTATCTGACTCTAATGTGAATGCATCTGTCCTCTGACCTGGCACACATGCTCACATCGATGTATCTTTGCTTATGCCATTTGGATTTAAAAAGGTCAACTGCTCGTTAATTTCAAACTGATGTGAGCAAAAAATAAAAGCATAAATTTATTTTAAACAACTGTTTGGGGTTTTACTCCGGAGGACTGGAGCAGTTGTTGCTAGCACTGCTATGAAATCACGGACCGTCCTACATGAACCATATATGAATATACAGTATACAGTGGAACCTCAGATTGTGAGGATTCATTCTAGAAGCGTGCTTGAATTCATTAAAGTGAATTTCCCTCATCCACAATCCACAATCCAAAATATTCATATAAAAATAATTAATACAAAATATGAAGTAAAAATAAAACAAATTAACCTGAATCGTGACAGAGCAGTTTTTCCATTAGTGTTTGCATGTGTGAAGGTGAGAGGAGGAGGGGCACAAACACTAGAAAGCAGAATCACTGCTCTTTAATAATAATACAGACAATGTAAACACACACGTGCGAGTGATATACGAGTGATACACACGCACTGAGCATGGGAGACAATTACCCACAATCCCACGGCATGCGAGAGAGAAGAACCATTGGCTCAGTTGTGAACATGTGCTCGCAGACCGAGTTAAGAGGAAGAGGAACAGGAATAGGAAGAAGTCACTGGGTGGTGATGAGGCAGAATTTCGTACCCCATGTCACCTGCAGGTTTCATTGTTTGTTGCTCTGAATGTGCTGGAATGCTGTCATGAAGAAGGCGCACTTAAATTTTTTCAATGGGTGGACCATTCTGGTTTTGACCCTCTCGGGGCATCAGGTAGAACGATACTGTGGGTTTTTAAAACAAGAAGAAATGTATGCACTCATTTCCAGAGACATGATTTCCAGCAAATATTTTCATTATTTCATAAGGTAATATGCATTTTATTCCTGCAACCGTCTGTATATAAATTGCTAGAACAAGGCAAAACTAGATCGGTGGGCTGCTCTTCTGTGTCACTCTGGAATAATGCAGGAAAAAAAGGGTGTATTTCTCTTCTTGCTCACACAGTTTTGAACACGTCTCACAGACCAACTGCTGAATTGGAACCAAACTGCATTCATGTTTAAACCTGCGTGTGTGTTGTGTTTGCTCTTCACAATGAACCTCAGCAGGAGGTTTATCTTTAAAACCTTCAAAGAATCATACATAAACAACATTTTGTACTTTTGTGTAAAGGATCAGGAAGTAACTTTCTTTAGGAGTACATTTGCTTAGAAGCTTACCAACCTCTCGTCACAAGACAGTGATCATGGAGAAAGGTATAAAAGCATTTCTAAAATGTTACCTGTACCGTGAAACACTGTGTAGACCATCATCACCAAGTGGACAAAGTGGAGACCACAGTTACATTACCTTCAAAATGTATAGGCAGGGAGGTTGCCAAGAGATATACAACATCACCGGGTGATCACCTCTAGGAATATCTGATTACTTTCTACTTTCTGTGATTACGTTTTCATCTTTCTGAGCGTCGGCCCTCATGGAAGCTCACGGACCTTGTAGAACTTCATGGAACAGCAGGAATAACAGAGGGGGGCGGGTTATTGGGGGCGGGGCTTGTAGGACGACTTTCACACATACTAATGGAATGACTGCTGTCTGGCTCACAGATTACATAAATTGTCTGAATAACGGATTACATTTTTGAAAATATAACTAAATAACTGAGAACTTAAATGGCGGCCAACTGGCTGGTTAGATTACTCATTATATCAAAAAAGTCATCCAAGTACTCTAACGCTTTGTAACGCATTACACCCAACACTGGTGATAAACAGCTACATAAGCTACATAATGAAAGAACAATATATTTATCTAGCTCAGTTGTTAAGGCAATGAACTACAGTGTGGAAGGTCCCAATTTTAAACCCCACCACCAAGTTGCTACTGTTGGACCCTCAAACAGTTCAGATGTATATTGAGATAAAAATGTAAGTTGCTCTGGATCTCGACATTTGCTAAATACTGTATTGAATTAAGAAATTGAACATTATTAATTAAAAATCTTAAAGAAGCTGTTTAAGATAATGTGTTTTAAACTGGCTTTAGAATTCTCTTGTTGTATATTTCTTTCCTATGGATTTAGTCAATTGTATGTGACCAGCTAGTCAGCTAGTTAAGGCAGTTCTTCTAAAGGAAAGGTGTACAGGACAGTGGTGAGACCAGCAATTCTCTACGGCTTAGAGACAGTGGCACTGAAGAAAAGACAGGAGGCAGAGCTGGAGGTAGCAGAGCTGAAGATGTTGAGGTTCTCTTTGGGAGTGACAAGGATGGATAGGATCAAGAATGAATACATGAATAAAAACAAAATAAAATGTACAAAATATTCTATCAAACCTGACAGCTGTGGCTACAGACCTGCTGCCCGTATTTTCTGCTGTTTCATTTAATGATTTGTTATTTTGATTATGCCCTTGTGAAAAACTTGGAATAACTGCCATTATTATAAGGATAGCTGATTGTGACAGGTTGTTTTTTTATTGGCACTTCTTACTGGAGAGGCTTTTCAGATCCAGGTTTCGGTCAGAGTTGCTGTGACTCATTAGGGTGTAGACAGGATAAATTGTGAATTGTGTCAGTTACATTTGTGTTGTAAAATGTAAAAAACAGTTTATAGCAGTGTAATAATAATAATAATAATAATAATAATAATAATAATAATAATGTACCACTTTTTGTTTAGGAACTGGTGAGTGACCCATGTCTTGTTGTAGATGGCGAGTCCAGGTTTGATTATTCTCAAGGAGATCTTGGTAAGACAAATTTATATCCACAGTTATGTTACCTGGAAATTTCTTTACACATGTCCTGTAATTAGCTATACTTTAATTAGCCATGCCATATAAAATTAACTCTCTTTTTTTTAATGCAAAGGAAATTTTAAGTAAAATGTATAATTTTAGGTGTAGTGGTTAGCACTGTCACCTTGCACCTCCAAGGTCTGGGCTCGATTCCCGTCTCTGTGTGCATGGAGTTTGCATGTTCTCCCCATGCTTAGTGGGTTTCCTCTGGGTACTCCGGTTTCCTCCCACAGTCCAAAGACATGTAGGTTAGGTTAATTGACATTCCAAATTGCCCGTAGTGTGTGAATGAGTGTATGTGTGTGTGCCCTGCGATGGATTGGCACCTTGTCCAGGGTGTACCCCGCCTAGTGCCCGAAGTTTCCTGGGATAGGCTCCAGGCCCCCGCGACCCTGTACAGTATATAAGGATAAAGCGGTACAGAAAATGAATGAATGAATGTATAATTTTATATATACCTTTTATATATTTATACATTTTACAAATGTTGCTGTGTATCGGAAACTTTTAGGGAACTGCTGGTTTTTGGCTGCAATTGGAGCGATTACATTCCAGAAGGACATCATGGATCAAGTCATTCCTGAAAATCAGTCATTTTCTCAGGATTATGCAGGAATATTTCATTTCAGGGTGAGTGCAGCAATCCTGCTTTATTTTTTCTTCTTTTTTTTTTTTTTAAAAAAAGAGTGCCCGTAGAAAGGACAACTGTTTATGGCAGTCATAACGTAAGTTAGAACAGGAAGATGTTTTGGAGAAAGAGTGAATATAACTATATATGGATGCACGATATAACAAGCATGTTGCTGTTGTGAAGGTGGAATAAAGCTCTCAGGGATGTGCAGTTATAAGAAAATAAAACATTTCACATAGTCTTGTTATCTCTCCACAGTTTAACAGAAATGGACAGTGGGTGGATGTTGTAATAGATGACCTGCTACCCACAATTGATGGACAACTGATGTTTATTCACTGCAAAACAAGTAATGAGTTCTGGCCTGCGCTGCTGGAGAAAGCTTACGCCAAGTACGTGGACTGGTAACGATTATTACCTACTACTGTATATATACAATGCTATGCATGTTATAGTGTTGTTTTTCTCATTAGGGTGTGTGGTTCGTATGCAGCAATGAATGGTGGGTATATATCTGATGGTCTGCGTGATTTCACTGGCGGAGCTTACAAAGCATTCAACCTGCAAAATGCTTCCGCAAAACTCTGGGATCTGATGGAGCAGGCAGTGAAGCGCAGAGCTGTGATAGGGTGTGGTACTCCCGCAGGGGTAATTACACACACACACACACACACACACATACACACACACCATGAATGTTTCTGTGGGTCTGGTTCCTGCGATAAAAAAATAAATAAATAAATAATTATATATATATATATATATATATATATATATATATATATATATAATTATTATTATTATTTTTTTGTATATTTATATATACATTATTTTTTTGTATATATATATATATATATATATATATATATATATTTATATATATATATATATATATATATATATATATATATATATATATATATATAAAATACAATGCTAAATCATAGTAACTCAAATAAGTATATTCCCATAAGTAAGGGTTTAAGTTAGTATTTTCTTCTACCTAAACAACTTGATCATATAAATCAAAAATCATTAATTTGAAAAAAACAAACAAAAAAATTATATATATATATATATATACATTTCTTTTTTACTCTTTTCATTACCTGCGATTGTGCAAGAGTCTCCTTGCAACTGTGCAAAGAAAAGTGCTGTGAGAACAAACATGTACAGTAAAGATGAATATGTGTTCTGCATAGTTGAACATGACCGTATTCTGCACCAACGCGCCTGATTGTGAGCTCATAATCACCTGTTGCATCAGTCTGTGTTAGAGCTGTGGTGTCTCCTGTCTCCAGCACTGGAAACTGATTTTGTAACAAATTGACATTAAAATATAAATTAAAAATGATATACTGTAGGAGTCGGTTTGATCTACATTCTGATTGATTACAAACTCAAACTCCCCTAAGAGTAAAAATAGTCACTTTCTTTACTTATTGAGGATCAGATGTACTGTACAGTGAGGAAGACTTTCTCAACTTAATCTAAAATTTTATTTATCTGATAGATAAGAAAAATGTGTGCTTCATTTATGACACCTCAGCATCTGACAACATCTGACTTGGAACCTGAAGCTATTTAACCTTTGTTTAGATGTATAATGATCCAAAATATATTTTGAAAAGTGTTCAGTTCAGTGAAAACATTACAACCACTCTCAGATTAAGTGAATAGCATTAATAATCTTGTTACAACGCCTCCTGTCAGGGGTGGGATCTGCTGTATTAGGTAACACTCGGTTCTCCAAGGTGATTTGCTGGACAAAAGCGGGCAAGTGTAAGGATTTAAAGGATCTGAAGCTCCAAATTTTGATGTCTAGATGACTGGGTCAGAACATCTCAAAAACTGCAGCTCTTATGGGATGTTCCCTGTCTGAAGTGGTCAGAACATACCAGAATCCAATTCAATTCAATTCAATTCAGTTCAGTTGTATTTGTATAGCGTGTTTAACAATTGTCATTGTCACAAAGCAGCTTTACACAGTAAAAATAACTACAGTGCAAGTATTCACAGCACATCACTGCTTCCACATGTTATGTCACAGCCTTATTATAAAATGGATTAAATACATATTTTTATCAGAATTCTACACACAACACCCCATAATGACAACATGACAAAAGTTTACTTGAGATTGCAAATTTTTTAAAAATAAGAAAAATCGAGAAAGCACATGTATATACAGTAAGTATTCGCAGCCTGTGCAAAATTGAGCTCAGGTGCATCCTGTTTCCCCCAGAGTCCACTTCTGGTAAATTCAGTTGATTGGACATGATTTGGAAAGACACACACCTGTCTATATAAGGTCCCACAGTTGACGGTTCATGTCAGAACAGAAACCAAGCATGAAGTCAAAGGAATCGTCTGTAGACCTACGTGACAGAATTGCCTCGAGGCACAAATCTGGGGAAGATTACAGAAACATTTCTGCTGCTTTGAGGCTCCCGACGAGCCCAGTGGCCTCCATCATCCGTAAGTGGAAGAAGCTCAAAACCACCAGGACTCTTCCTAGAGCTGGCCGGCCATCTAAACTGATCGATCAGGGGAGAAGGGCCTTCGTCAGGGAGGTGACCAAGAACCCTATGGTCACTTTGTTAGACCCCCGAGGTCCTCTGTGGAGAGAAGGACAACCATCTCTGCAGCAATCCACCAATCAGGCCTCTATGATAGAGCGGCCAGAGAGTCTCATCAGATCTGAGAATTTTGTTTCTCATGGGCTGAGAGTCCTTCAGGTGCCTCTTGGTAAACTCCAAAAGGAGTTGCTACTAAGGAGTGGCTTCCGTCTGGCCACTCGACCATATAGAAAAATATATGGAAAAAGTGATGCGCTGTGAATACTTTCCGGATGCACTGTACAGTGTATATACAGTATATACTGTAGATGTATAGCACATGTCTTGTTATAGCCTGGAGAAAAATGCATGCTGTTTACATTAATTCAATTTCAATTCAATTTTATTTATATAGCGCTTTTAACAATGGTCAGGTTAGCAGGATGGTGGCTGTGTAGTCCTTGTACTTATATTGTTTTTTGTTTGTTTGTTTTGTTTCCATTTCTCTTATATATGTTTCAGCCCACTGCTGCTAACACAGTGCTTCCCAATGGTATTGTGGAGGGACACGCCTACACTGTCACTGCAGTGACCAAGGTGAGTACTAGTGTGTGTTTACAAGGATTATTTACACCTCTTGACATTTTACTGTAATATAATTTTATATAACATCTGACAATATATCTGCATGAAAATAATAAGCTAATAATTAAGTGATGACAAAGAAGCAAAAATTGCATAAACAGAAAATTAAATGGCTTAAGTATATGTTTTATATATAAAATGTTGCTTATAAACTCCATATCTATGCATCTATATATTACAGTTTATCAGAACAGATAAATAATAAAGAATATCTCCACCAGTTCTGTGTCTATACAATACAAAAGTAAAGAGAGCTGTACATCTTGTTGATATCTAAGGAATCTTAAAAAGTCTCATCTAATCAATCTTTTCTTGTCTTTGGCATGAAGTTCTCCAATATTTGTTACATTTAATAGCAAAGATTTGTTCTGAGAATGAATGAAAATGGAGTTTTATGTACAGTTATATTATAATCGTATTTGTGGCACGGTGTCTCAGGGGTGAGCGCTATCACCTTCAACTGAATCTCACCTCAGGTCTGTGTGTGTGTGTGTGTGTGTGTGTGTGTGTGCGTGTGTGTGTGTGTGTGTGTGTGTGTGTGTGTGCGTGTGCGTGTGTGTGTGTGTGTGTGTGTGTGTGTATGTGTGTGGAGTTTGCATGTTCTCCCTGTGCTGGGAGGGTTTCCTCCTGGTTCTACTGTTTCCAAACTGCCTATAGTGTTTGTATACAGTAGGTGTGATGATTTGTAATTGTGTTAGATCTTCACGCTGCTTAAATCTGTTTAAAACCCCTTTCTCTCCCTCAGTTGAAGACTCAGCGTAAGGTGGTGAAGCTGGTGAGAGTGCTGAACCCCTGGGGAAAAGGAGAGTGGAACGGAGACTGGAGTGACCAGTAAAGCTCTGCTGATTACACAGAATTAATCACACTAATGTCTTAATGACCACAGTTTATACACACACTGTTCAGTTCTGGATTTTGATTGGTCAGATGGTGGTGATTAATAACGCTCATTTAAGGGGCCTCAGAGTGGCGCAGGGGTAAAGTGCTCGCAATATCATCCGGAGATCGCAAGTTCAATTCTCGGGTGATGCTGTAATCTCTCACAGCCGGAGGTCTAGAGAGAGCTGATTGGCTGAGCTCTCTCAGAGGGGAGGGATGAGAGGTACTTTGTGATCCCACACTAATCACGGCTCTACAGCCAATCAGGAGCGTCTGTGAGCTCGCGGAAGGAGCAGATAGCGCTGTCCTCTGAGTGTGTTACTCCACAACGGTGAGCGAGCAGTTCGAAAAGATGCGGTCGGCTGGCGTCACCTGGCTCGGAGGAAGTTAGTACTGAGTGATAGTGGTAGCCTTAATGTGGAGCCCCGTAGTGACGGGGAGTAATTGGACACAACTGAATGAATAAATAAATAAAATAACGTTCATTTAATACACTAAGTATTATTGTTCCCATAGTAACAGATCATCTACAGGGACTTGTAGAGTGGACATGACACATAAAGGGTTAAATACTGATGTTTTCTGTCAAGGGATCTTTGTTTAATATTTATGGAAGGAATCTCAGGAGATCTTAGACACATATCACTGTATAAAAATACTCATATTTATATATTAGTATATTAGTAAAAAATATAGATATTAATAACATTTAAATACATATACTGCTGTGTTGTATTTTTATATGTGATAAATTAAGTTATAAGATAAGTGATTTATATGTTAGATTTTCCCCCCTCAGATCTCCCCTGTGGAAAGAGGTGAGCAGCCAGGATCGTGAAACATGGCTGGAGGATAAAAATAATGGAGAGTTTTGGTAGGTATAATAATAATAATAATAATAATAATAATAATAATAATAAACTATATTAAAAAATTTTCCCTGTAAGTTCTTATATACAGAATATCGCTTTTAACATTGGGGACAGACACCCCCTGGTGTTAATTATAAATATGTTGTAAATACACTGATCGGCCAGAAAAAGTCATCACTTCAGAAGGGTCAAATTATTGGCCTGAGAACTCACAGGATTGGGACTAAACAGCTGTGTGTCCATAAGAGAGCATAAAGACTGGACTTTGGAGTGATGGAAAAAGGTCATGTGACCTGATGAGTCCAGACTGAGCCTATTCCAGAGTGATGTCAGGGTAAGAAGGGAAGGACATGAAGTGATGCTCCATCATGCATAGTGTCCACTCTACACGTCCTCTGGAGGCAGTGATATGATCTGGGGTTGATCAGGTGATCAGGTCGAGACTCAGTAATAAAATGTCAGCTGACTGATTTTCACACATGAACTGGACACCACAGTGTGTGTAAATCAATGCTGAAGGTGCTCAATGAAATCCTGAAGTGTGCTACACTTTTTTTTTTGACTGCGCAGTGTATTATCTATCATACAACATACTTTACTTACAATATGTTGATAAAATCTGTCATTTCAGGATGTCGATGGAGGACTTCTGTAAAAGTTATAATGAGCTGGATATCTGCTCTATTGGACTGGACTTCCTGGTTTAACCCCCAGCATTGTGTCTTTATTTCATTATATAACTCTTTATGTCCTGATATTTTTATTTTAGATTTTAGTACTCCATCCATTTCTGTATTTAAGCTTAGTTTATTTTCATTCATTAATTCTGCCTTTCATTAACTACACTGTAGAAAATCTGACTTATAAAAGATCAGAACTTTTTGATCTGCATAATTATTTACAATAAAATGGTACGGCTAGACGCATACATTTACAGCATTTGGCAAATGTGGCAGCTTGGTGGTGGTGGGGTTTGAAACTGGAACCTACCGATTTCAATTTGATGTGCGTGCGTGCGAGTGTCTGTGTGTGTGCATGCGTGCGAGTGTGTGTGTGTGTGTGTGTGTGTGTGTGTGTGTGCAGGATGTACAATGCAGGATATAAATAAACCTGTCTTTAATAATGAGATCATGGATTTTTAATAAATGCTAAATGATGTTCACAATTACTGAGGTTTTTTGTTTTTTTAATGTTCATTTTCATTCCAAATAAAACATTGTAACCCTCCTATTTCTATTAAATTACCTGTTACTGTACTTGTTGTTATTTGTTACCATATACCATATACACAGTTGTAACGGTTAACCCCTAGATGGCGCCAGAGCGCCATTTGTATTTATGTTGTCTTTTGTGTTGTAGTTTGGTTTTGGTTAAGTTTGACTTCATTTCCCGGTTTGCACCTCGGTCAGGTGACGTAGAAGCTCACCTGAACCGAGGGAAGTTAATTTGATGATTAGTTTATGTTCTGTTATAAATAGCCTGGCTGGACTCCAGTCAGGTGTCTAGCAACCGTTCCTTTACGTTAGTTTGTGTTGGAGTGTATTTGTTTATGTTTTTGTTTGAAAAGTGAATAAAAGGACTTTGTTAACCGTCAGCTCGCCTCCGCGATCATGCCTCGCAAACACGGCCGACACAGACATATAGGGAAACGTGACAGATTGCTAGACCAAACAAGGGGCATGGCGGAGGGTTTCCCCCTGGAGTTTTTTGGGGGGGTCGCGATGACCATCTCGCCCGAGCTGGCGAACTGGCGGGACAGCGAGGAGGAGTGCTATGGATGGAACTACAACGGGCTGGTAGAGGACGAGGAGGAGATGTACCGCAGCTGCGAGTACAGATTGCTGGAGGAGCAGGAGCACCTGCGAGAGAGCAGCGAGGAGAGAGAGAGAGAGACACCACAAAGCTGGGAGGGCTGCAGGCTCGCCATTCGGCGGACGCCATTCAGGGGCGACGCGGCACGGGGTCACGTGGTTCCCCGCACCGGCCGGAAGAGAAGGGCGAGGAAGCCCAAGTACGGCGGTGACGAGGGGGAAAGAAAACCCCAGGCAGAGCAGCAGCAGAGAGAGGAGGAGCTCATGTGGTGGATTCCGGAGCCGGAGCGGATGAGTGAAATGCTGGAGCATGTTAAGGAGCTCCAGCAGATGATCCTCCACTTCCGGGATAACCGCGAAGCGGGCTCGGAGCTTTCTCCTCCCTCGCCAACACTCAGCAGCGAGCTAGCGTGTCAGCAGCCGCTGCCCGACGCACCCGTCCTACCGCCGCCTTCCAGCTTCGAGGACAACGAGCCAGCGTGTCAACAGCTGCTGTCCGACGCACCTGTCTTACCGCCGCCTTTCGGCTTCGAGGACAGCGAGCTAGCATGTCAGCAGCCGCTGACCGATGCACCAGTTCTGCCGCCGCCTCCCGGATTCGAGGACAGTGAGCCAGCGTGTCAGCAGCCGCTGCCCGACGCACCCGTCCTACCGCCGCCTTCCAGCTTCGAGGACAGCGAGCCAGCGTGTCAACAGCTGCTGTCCGACGCACCCGTCTTACCGCCGCCTTTCGGCTTCGAGGACACGAGCCAGCGTGTCAGCAGCCGCTGTCCGACACATGCGTTCTTCTGCCGCCTCCCGGCTTTGAGGACAGCGAGCCAGCGTGTCAGCAGCAGCTGACCGACGCTCCCGTTCTGCCGCCGCCTCCCGGCTTCGAGGACAGCGAACCAGCGTGTCAGCAGCAGCTGACCGACGCTCCTGTTCTGCCGCCGCCGCCCGGCTTTGAGGACGACGGGGCGCTGCAGTCGAGCGCCGTGCACGCTCCAACGCTGCAGTCGAGCGCCGTGCACGCTCCAACGCTGCAGGCGAGCGCCGTGCACGCTCCAACGCTGCAGGCGAGCGCCGTGCACGCTCCAACGCTGCAGGCGAGCGCCGTGCACGCTCCAACGCTGCAGGCGAGCGCCGTGCACGCTCCAACGCTGCAGTCGAGCGCCGTGCACGCTCCAACGTTGCAGTCGAGCGCCGTGCACGCTCCAACGCTGCAGGCGAGCGCCGTGCACGCTCCAACGCTGCAGGCGAGCGCCGTGCACGCTCCAACGCTGCAGGCGAGCGCCGTGCACGCTCCAACGCTGCAGTCGTGCGCCGTGCACGCTCCAACGCTGCAGGCGAGCGCCGTGCACGCTCCAACGCCTCCTCCCGGCTTCGAGGACAGCGAGCTAGCATGTCAGCAGCCGCTGTCCCACGCACCTGTTCTGCCGCCGCCGCCCGGCTTTGAGGACGACGGGACGCTGCAGTCGAGCGCAGTGACCGCTCCAACGCCTGCGTCGAGCGCAGTGACCGCTCCAACGCCTGCGCCGAGCGCTTCTCCAGCTCTGCAGCCGCCGAGCACTTCTCCAGCTCTGCCGCCGCCGAGCACGCTTCCAGCTCTGCAGCCGCCGAGCACGCTTCTAGCCCAGCAGTCGCAGAGCATGCCTCCAGCCCCGTCACCCAGCCTCCTGGATAGGAGGCGAGAGGTAGAACATTGGGTTGGGTGTCCGGGGCCTCCGGTGATGCTCCGGAGGAGCATTTTTGGGAGGGGGGTAATGTAACGGTTAACCCCTAGATGGCGCCAGAGCGCCATTTGTATTTATGTTGTCTTTTGTGTTGTAGTTTGGTTTTGGTTAAGTTTGACTTCATTTCCCGGTTTGCACCTCGGTCAGGTGACGTAGAAGCTCACCTGAACCGAGGGAAGTTAATTTGATGATTAGTTTATGTTCTGTTATAAATAGCCTGGCTGGACTCCAGTCAGGTGTCTAGCAACCGTTCCTTTACGTTAGTTTGTGTTGGAGTGTATTTGTTTATGTTTTTGTTTGAAAAGTGAATAAAAGGACTTTGTTAACCGTCAGCTCGCCTCCGCGATCATGCCTCGCAAACACGGCCGACACAGACATATAGGGAAACGTGACAACAGTACAGATTATAATGTCAATGGATGTCACGGGTTTTGATTATAAGAAGATTTCTTGTGCATGATTGGTCACAAATCAAAATCGACAAACTATAAAGTGTAGAGACAACTTTTTTGATCCAAGCCTGACACCTTCTGACAAGCCAGTCACATTACTCACTGTAAAACCCCACTGTGCATATTCTTTCTGTCTGTGGCTGAGGGAAGCAATTCAATAGAGAACAATATTAATAGCAACTAGCTTTTACATCTCCATACTATTTGGCTTCGCCTTTTTTCCTGCAATTTTTGGAGAACGCGTGAGTTTCTTCGTCTAAGAACAACAAACGAAATTCAGCTCCAAACAACTAAAACTCCGACGCAGGTACGTTATCATGTCTACCGTTCAGCTTGTTCAGTGTGTAGAGTGCAGGATGTTTAGACATTCTTCCTCCGTCATTAGTGATAATTTTATTTGTGAGAGGTGTGTGTTAGTGAGCACTCTGACGGTGAAGATATCAGCGTTAGAGGAGCGCATCCAGACTTTAGAGAGGGTTAAAGAGTGTGAGAGCAGCGTTATTCCCGTAGCGGACAGTCAGGGTGCCGCAGGCGGAGATAAACAGCCCCCGACTCCGGCATTAGAGCCCTCACAGTGGGGCGAGTGGGTGACGACTCGGCGGCATACTCATTCAGCCACTCAAGAGGTAGAGTTAGTATATCATGACTGAAATACAGCGGCTCACATCGGCGTGCGTTTCTCCCAGCGCCGCATAGACAGCGCTTATTTAACACCTATAATATGTGTTTGTTGTATTTCTAGGAAAGAGAAATCTAATCTCTGCATGTTCATCTGACTTTAGATCACAATTCGGCATTGTGAAAGAGCGCACACGCGCGCCGCGGGATCACGCAAACATTTTACATTCACTAAAAGGTTTATTCACAACCACATTGCGGCCATTCACACACATACATAAAGTAAATAGAAATAAGATTATACTGCATAAATATTATTTACTAAAAAAATAAATTCCTCCGCGCCCTTGAAGACTTGTGCGTACGGTTGAGTGCTGATTAGACTGTTGGAAATTATAGAGGAGAATTATGATGCCGGATCAAACTTTTTAAAAATATTATTGCTTAAATGTATGTTGAAAAAACTGTTGTCACCAAAAATGTAACAGATGCGGACTCGTCCATCAATCTGATATACAGTATGCTGGAGATGCAGGTGGGAAGACAGTGCTTTGTGTAGTTAACATCAAAGACAAAAAAAAAACGAAAATAAAATGAACACCATAAATTTTATTTATTTATTTTTTTTTATATATTTTTTTTTTCTTCTGCGCATGCGCGAGCGTGCAGCAGCTTGGTGCAGTTGCTCTCGGAATTCTCGTGTGTTTTTTACTTTTTATTATACTTTCCTTCTATTATTTATTTATAACTTTATTCGATTTAACAAGTAAGGTCGCCCTTTCAAACCATGCGTTTTGAAAGTGTTCTTGTTCTTAGTTACGCAATTTTAATTACACTTTCGGCGCTCCGGGTGATCAGCGCGCAACAGCAAGGAGGCGGCTCCTTTGTTTACAACAGGGAACAGCTGATCGCACTGAAGCCGGCCGGCATCAGAGATCCGACTCTGTATAGGACTCTAAACATTCCGGATGAGATACGGAGGAGGACGATAAGGGGATGCAGAGGTGGAAGGAAGCGGCGCAGAGGAGCCAAAGAGGAAGAGAAACGCGCGGCGCATAAGGAAAGGATGAGAAAGTACAAGCCGTATGTCCCGTCTCTTATCATGGGCAACGTGAGATCTCTGGACAATAAGATGGACGAGTTGACAGCTTTGTTAAAGACTGAAAACATCTTCCGCGAGTGCAGTCTGATGTGTTTTACAGAGACTTGGTTACATAGTGATGTGCCTGACTCTAATATTACACTGGACGGCTTCAGCGCGATACGGAGCGACAGGACGAGGAGAGAGAGCGGTAAGAGGAAAGGAGGGGGGCTGGCTGTTTACATCAACAACATGTGGTGTAACCCCGGTCATGTGACTGTTAAGGAGCGCGTTTGTAGTCCAGATATTGAACTGTTGGCTGTCGGACTTCGCCCATATTATTTACCAAGAGAATTCTCACATGTGATAATAACTGCTGTGTACATTCCTCCATCCGCGAATGCCGCTGCCGCGTGTGACGTCATTCACTCTGTAACTGCCAAACTCCAGACTCGACACCCTGATGCCTTTCTCCTGATCTCCGGTGATTTCAATCACACATCACTGAACAAGACTATTCCCACTTTCACCCAGTACGTGGATTGTCACACTAGGGGGGAGAAGACACTAGACCTGCTGTATGCTAATGTCAAAGGTGCTTACAGTGCTGCAGCACTTCCCCCCCTGGGGAGGTCGGATCACAACCTAGTCCACCTCATGCCTATATACAAACCCCTGGTTCAGAGACAGCCTGCTAATGTGAGGAGTGTAAGAAGATGGTCAGAAGGTGCCACTGCTACGTTACAGGATTGTTTCGAGGCTACAGACTGGGAGGTTCTCAGTGCATCATATGGAGAGGACATTGATGGAATGACGGACTGCATCACGGAGTACATTAACTTCTGTGTTGACACCTGTGTACCGATGAGAGATATTCGCTGTTTCCCCAACAACAAACCCTGGGTCACCAAAGACATTAAAGCGTGTTTAAATGAAAAAAAAAGTGCCTTTAGGTCTGGTGATAAGGAAGCAGTGAAGAAGGCTCAAAAAATGCTAACCGGGAAAATCAAGGAGGGGAAAGAGGCATACAGCAGAAAACTAGAACAAAGGCTGAAGCAAAACAACACGAGAGAGGTGTGGAGGGGCATGAGGAGTATCACTGGCTATAAGACAAGCGGCCAGGCTATTGAGGGGAATAGGGAACGTGCAAACGACCTCAACACTTTCTTCAATAGATTTGATGTCCCTATGTCTCACACTCCCCCCGACTTCAACCCAAATCCACACATTCCTGCTCCTAAGTCCTCCCCTACACAGAGAACAGTCACTACTCCTGCACTCCCAGCAATCAACATCTCAGTGGATCAGGTTAAACATGGCCTGAGTAAGATCAGCCCTACAAAAGCTGTAGGTCCGGATAAGATCAATCCGAGAGTCCTGAAATCCTGTGCTCCCCAACTATGTGGTGTCCTCCAGTACCTCTTTAGCCTGAGTCTGTCTCTTCAGAAAGTGCCTGCACTGTGGAAAACATCATGCATTGTGCCGGTACCCAAAACACCACGTCCCTATGCCCAGAACGACTACAGGCCGGTGGCTTTAACATCGCACATTATGAAGGTGTTTGAGAGACTGATCCTGGATACACTTCGTCCCCTGGTGAAGTCCTCTCTGGACCCTCTTCAGTTTGCCTATCAGCCGTTCATGGGTGTTGATGACGCCATAATACACCTGCTACATCGCACCTACTCTCACCTTGACAAGCCTAGGACCTCCTTAAGGATGATGTTCTTTGACTTCTCCAGTGCCTTCAACACCATCCAACCAGCAGTACTGGGGGAGAAATTAAGGAACATAAACATTGACACCCGCTTGGTTTCCTGGATCATGGACTACCTGACCTGTCGCCCCCAGTATGTCCGACTAAAGAACTGTGTGTCAGAGACTTTGATCTGCAGCACTGGAGCTCCCCAGGGGACGGTACTGTCTCCGTTTCTTTTCACCCTCTATACATCCGACTTTAGATATAACTCAGAGTCATGCCACCTGCAGAAGTTCTCTGACGACTCTGTGGTTGTTGGGTGTATAGAGGAGGGTGACACCTCGGAGTACCAGTCTGTTGTGGATGACTTCGTTTCCTGGTGTGAGCGTAATCACCTACAACTCAACATCAGGAAAACAAAGGAGATGGTGGTAGACTTTAGGAGAAGCAAGACCCCTGTGACTCCTATATCTGTCAAGGGGGAGATAGTGGACATTGTCTCCGATTACAAATATCTGGGAGTTTATCTGGACAACAAACTTGACTGGTCACTCAACACAACGGCACTCTACAAGAAAGGTCAGAGTCGATTGTACTTTCTTCGAAGGCTCAGGTCTTTTAACGTCTGTAATACCATTCTACAGATGTTCTATGAGACCGTTGTGGCGAGTGTCATTTTCTACGCTGTGGTCTGTTGGGGTGGGAACATTAAGGTGTCTGATAAGAACAAACTGGACAAGTCAATTAAAAAGACCGGATCTGTGCTAGGCATGGAGCTTGACTCGGTGGATGTAGTAGCAAAGAGGAGGATTCTGTCCAAAGTACAATCCATTGTGAACAATCCTTCTCACCCGCTATACAGTGTTTTGGCTGAACAGAGGAGCAGTTTCAGCCAGAGACTGATTACTATCAAGTGTTCCACTGAGCGTCACAGGAGATCCTTTCTCCCAACGGCCATAAAACTTTACAACTCTTCTCTGTAACTCATACACACATGTATGTGGATTTTTTCACTGACTGGTATACAACAGGACACTAATACTTACCCATTTTTTTATTTTTATTTTTTTTATTTTTTATTTTTTTTATTTATTTTTTTTTTATTATTATTTATTACCTTCCTTAGTTAACAACTGTGAGCACCTGTAACCGAGCATAAGCAATTTCCCTTTGGGATTAATAAAGTTCTTTGAATCTTGAATCTTGAATGAATCTTACCATAAAATTCACGTTATAGATGTTATACAGCAGCGCTTGTGTTTTTGTGTTGGTATAAGAATGAAATGCAATAGGCTGGTATGCATGATTTTCTTTAATAAATAATGAAACCATTTTAACAAACTACAATTTTACAACCCAGTAGCACCCCCGCTGCGCTGTACCACCGCCGGCAAAACCTTCTGCAGATGATCAATATATTTACTGCACGCAGTTTTGGTCAAGCGATCCTTCCAGAAAGTCACAATGGCCTGAAGAAGCTCATCTTTGCTCCGTGGCTTAGCCTCACGTCTGACGAACTCCTTCAGTGCGTGCTCGATTGGTGTTGATATTAGGGCAATTAAACCCTGATAGAACGAACAATAGATTATCGAGTACAGGCTAATGCTTAACAGTTGCGCAATTATATTTCTATTCAGTAAAGAAAAACACTATTGTTATTATTTCAATACATACTGTGCAGCTGTGAGAATTGTGGCAGGAATATAATGCCCTACGATTCACATTCATTTACAGTATGTGCGTCAATGTCCAACTTAAACCAAGCATGCGTTGCCACGCTTGGATGCTCAGTAGTGTGCAATGCAGCAAGTGCAAGCCAAAGTGCGAACAAATAACGAAATAAGAGAGCTTGATTATACTGCATAAACATCATTCAGTACAACTGAATCGCAGAAAAAAATCTACGGTTAACGAATTAAGATGGTTATACAGCAAAAATATTATTTAGTACAACGAAATCTCTGGATCCTTGATGAGACGGCATAAATATTTAATACAACAAATTAAATATTTTGGTTTATATTTTGGTTTATATTATATGGTTAATGTATTTTTGTTTATATTGCAAACGAAAAACAAATCCAGAGCCTGTAATTATATTGCATAAATATTATTTTGTACAGACAAATGTCTGAAAAAAACTCATTTTTTTTTTTACAACAAATCTCTCAAAAATCGTAAGATGTATTTTGGTTTATACTGCAAATGAAAAATGAATCGAGAGCCTGTAATTATATTGCATAAATATTATTTTACACAAATAAATCTCTGAAAAAAACAATGATATTTTATTCACAAATGTAAGACAATATATTTTGGTTCAGTGCCAGACGAAGTGCGAGCGAATAATGTAATGAGAGGCCCCGATTATACTGCATACATCTTTTTTATTGATTTCTTTTTTTTATTATCTATTCTGGAAGTTTGCTCTATTTGTTTTAGTTATTTCTATATTTAAATCTTGATGTCTTAAACTGTAACAACTGTAAGTATTGTCGAAATAAAATTTTTTAAAAAGCCCTAGTGCTGTTGTTTGTGCTGTTTTCTTTAATAATAACACTAAACAGATGAAAACAGAGAGTCTGTCTAAACAAAATAAAACCAATGTTTTGTAAATCCAATTTTTTTATATTTATAGTTTTTCATGTTTGTTGGACACAGTACTTGGATATGGAAATTATCATAATTGTAGTATTTCTTCGCTACAACATATTGTTATGACTTTATTATGGCTTAAGCTCTAAATATATTTAAAAACCGAGACGACGGAAAATGTCAATTTGCGCCACCTGGCGGTCATTTCACGAATTATTTTGAAATGCTACTGGTTTATTTTGGCCGCTGCCGCTTTTCCACGGCGGTGAGCGCGACGGTAATGAGCAGTCTGGTTGTCCACCTACTGTAGATTCTGATCTGACATGGTTAATTTAACATCTGCATCAGTTAAATTGTCCGGTTTTATTATTTATTATATTAGGATTATTTTGTTATTTTCTATAAATAGAAAATAAAGAGTGGAACGGAAGAGTGCGTACATTATTACTATAACACACATTAATTGAGACAAGATAGTGATCTGAGATAATTTCAGACAGTGGAATTGTGAATACATTTCTTATACTTAATCCGAAGAATATTATTAAATCTAAAGTGTGACCTGCTTTATGAGTGGGTCCTACTACACACTTATTTACGCCTACGGAGTCCAGTATGGACATAAATGCTGTTCTCAGAGGGTCTTCTGGATTCTCAAAATGAATGTTAAAATCTCCGGCAATTATCACTTTGTCTACAGAAACGACCAGGTCTGAGATGAAATCCGCAAATTCACTAAGAAATTCAGAATACGGCCCTGGAGGTCTGTAAATTATAATTAGTGGAATCGACTGAGCTGATTTAATATACTTAAATACACTTATGTTACTATAAAGAATTTCAAATGAGTTAAATTTGTGTCGGTGTTTTTGTACGATAGACAGATTATCATTATGAATAACTGCGACGCCTCCTCCTCTACCAGTTAACCGAGGCTGGTGTATATAACTGTATCCAGGAGGACTAACTTCATTTAGAGCTACATACTCGTCCTGTTTAACCCATGTTTCAGTTAAACAGAGTATATCAAACGCCTGATCTGTGATAATTTCATTAACAATAACCGCTTTTGATGCGAGAGATCTAATATTTAACAATCCTAGCTTCAGATCAGAGGTGCCGGCTGCACATTCAGTATGATCTGAGTTTGTGGTCTTTATGTTAATTAGATTATTGAAACAGACTTTCTGAGTCTTTCTACATTTTTGCTTAGATCGGGGAACAGACACAGTCTCAATAAGGTGAACCCTGAGTGACGACTCTATGCAGCTAGTAGACGGTTGGTTTAGCCTGTCTGTCTGCTCCCTGGCCTGGGCTCTGGATTGTCACCGATTAACTAGACCTCTACTGAGACTATGAGCTATACTACAGGAAATGAGAGCAGCACCTTCCCGAGTGGGATGGACACCGTCCCGCCCTAACAGGCCAGTTTTGCCCTCAAAGGTCTTCCAATTGTCTATGAAGCCCACATTATTTTCGGAGCACCACCTGGACATCCAGCGGTTCAGCGACCATAACCTGCTGTAAGCTATGTCGCCACGTCTCATTGGGATGGGACCAGAGCATGTATGCATAACAATGTAATTAAAATATAGAACTGGGGGGAAAAAATTTTTTTAGTAGTGTTCCTTGTAAATCCACTACATGGCAGTATTTAGTTCAGTTTAAACAGAGACCCAGAAGACTGGTCAAAAACTAGAGCTCTACTGTAGTGCTGTTAGAACAACATCTTATAGACAACTCTTCACTCTTATAGAAGACAACAACAACAAAAAGCATCCTAGACTCTGGTTTAAACCACATAGACATGCACACCAATAACATGTAGTGAGAACATGATGAAAATTGAGAAATTAATATTGTCCGCAGTTTTCATTTTATTTTTAAAATATCAGGCAAAGACCACAGACTTAATAAACATTTAGATAATTAAATTTTATTTCATTTATATAGCACTCACAAAGCATCTTTAAAAAAAACAAAAAAACAGCAGAATGAAAGTACCAGGAAGAAACATAGACATGAGGACATCGTTGGATGGCATGAGAGTGGTGGAAGGCAGCATCTAAACATACCAGTTTGAAACACACCGTACAAGCTGAGTATAAGTCCTAAACACCAATTCATGTTAATTCAATTCAATTCAATTTAAATCAATTTATATAGCACTTTTAACAACGGTCATTGCCACAAAGCAGCTTTACAGAGGGAACAAAATTAAATGATTATATAATAAATAAAATGTTATACAATAACTGGAAGGTTTTGAATGGACATCAAATGTAATATACCAGCAGTTCACTCAGGTCCTGTTTATTTACATTTAAGCATTTGGCAGCTGCCCTTAACCAGACATTTTTATCTTATTATACCTCTGAGCACTGAGAGTTAAGGGCCTTGCTCAGGGGCCCAAAAGGGGGACCCTCCGAACCGTAGTCCAATGTGTTAACCACTGAGCTACCCGTGAGTTACCCCTGTACTCATGACTAACTGGAGCTTGTTTATACACTGAGTAGAAAATCCAGACAGTAAGGCTTCACAATAATCCAACATATCTCCAATTGTGTACAGTGAATCATTAATACGAAATAGTTAACTCTGCATATGGTCTCACATACAGTATAGTCTTAATAGTTTCTGTAAACACAAGTTGGAGAATCTGTGTGCAGAAATAAAATACATTTAATATAAAAGATGGTGATACAAGAAACTACAAGCTTTTGTTGAGCGCACTAAAATATCTGGAAACTGCACCGGAAACTTTATTGTACTGCACAGCAGCTAATTCGCTTTTTTAAATCTATTTTCATATCCAAACCTGCATTAATGAATAGAGGACTAAATACACTCACAGCACTTTATTAAGAACACCTCTAGCTGTACATTCATGGAGTTATTTAAACAGCCAATCATGTGCCAGCAGTGTAAGGCATAAACCCATGTCTTTATACCCAGCAGGGCATAAATAACTTTTTTCTTTGTTATTCAATACAGTAGCAGGTATCAGAAGAACCGTGGCTGAAGGGTTGATGAAGTAGTTTCATTTACAAACTTTTGAGCAGATAATCCCATATTAGATAACAAGAAGACATGAGAAGAAATTTCATGACAGACAGACGTACTGACAGACAAAAGGACAGACAACAGTTTTATTTCTCTCTGTTGTGCATGTAATAAAGGCAGACTGTCTGACAGCAGGGTTACACAGAGTTATAATGAGCTTTGTTTAAAAATGTTATAACAATGATCTTATTATAACGGATAATTAATTCATTTAATTTAAATCTCTTCCGGATGTCTCTTAATTCTTCAATATATTGCAACAATTGTATACTTGTATCAACTGCAGCTGTACAAAAAGCACTCTACATTACAACTGAATGCATTAAAGATACACTTAAATACAACTTAATTACTATTTAAAAACATGGATGTTGTCCAAAATAATGTATTTAATATACATTAAGTTATATATTAGGTGTTAATACAACATGTGTGTATATTATTATCAATAATGAAACCAAAGTTTAAAGCATCATCATATGCCTCCTCTAAAAGCTTCACCTTGGTTGTTGGTAACAGCACTTTATCATGTAGTATAAGTATATACACTGTAAACATTCCTACACCTTAAAGCACAATTACTTTGCATTACCCAACACACTCCACTTAGTTATAGTCTATTACAGTATTTAATAATCCTGAGGGAAATTGCATGTACTGATTTGTGTATATATATGTTATAACAATGATTTAATTATAAAGCATAATTAATTAATCAATTTAAATTCTCTCTCTCTCTCTCTCTCTCTCTCTCTCTCTCTCTCTCTCTCTCACTCACTCTCTCTCTCACCCTATTGTGGTCTCTTTCCCTCTCGTGCATGTTTCTTGACTCCACCTTCCACCATCCTCTGTAAAATAAATCTCAATCCACATTGAATTCACTGAGTGGGAAGACGATTTTAAAACTCTATGAAGAGAAAAAATCACAGTAAGTATAAATCTAAAGGTATAATATGTGAATGTTATGCACCTACTCTAGATGAAGAACAGTTGACCTTTATTGAAGTTGTAATGTGTAACAGTATTTATTAAACATTTTATACGTTTACTGTTTGACAGCAAAGTGAGATTCTCCATTTTGCTATTTTGAGATTAATTAGAATGAGGAGGCAACTGTTGAGATTTGTTTCTCAAGAAAAAATTTTAAATTACAAAAAAAAAAATATATATATATATATATATATATACTGTTTTTTTTAAATAAATGTCTAAAAGTGTTAATATCTCTTTGAATCACTTTAAGGTACAGTTTCTGCATGTGTGATGTATATATGTTTGTGCATTTCTAATATGCTTTTATTTTTGGTAACATTATTTAATTTAGCCTGAGCTTTATAATAATTATTACATGCTTCTTTTACTTCTTTAAATTGCGAAGTGAAGTGCAGTGAAATTAGCATCTGCTCTGCAGTGTTTCTTTACATTGTATTTAAATATGTGTGTTTATGATAGTGTTTCTGCATACTAATGTACTATGCATTTATTATTGTTATTTATTATAACTTGCAGTAAGATGAAGACTGTGGTTATATTGCCGTTGTTTCTCCTGACACTGGCCCTGGTCTTCCACAGTAAGTTTTTATTAAACATTTTTTCATTCATGTAAAAAGAATTAGTAAAAAGCCTCTATTAAAATCTACAAAAATGATGTTAAAAAGAACAGGTATAACTGGTAGAAAAAGACATAACCTCCAACTATTTGAAAAAAGAACAAAAAAGGGTTTTTAGCAAGCAGGAGTGTTAAGTAAATATATAGTAAATGTATGTTGTCATACAAAAAAAAATCCTGTTTTTTCAATTTAACTTAAAAGTGATTCTATGAGACTAAAAACTTGGCAAACACAGACTGAGATGATTGGTGAGCCTTTAATTTAATCCAAGCGCCATAGACTATCAAAAGCTAAAGCAAAAGTGTAACAGAGGTAGGTTTCTAGCTGTGGGGTAAACGGCCAGGAAACACTAGAAGTGCAGGAAACATACCAACAATATACAGTACAGTTTTCCCTTCACTGTAAATGTACTGTAAATAATTACACTCATTAAATTAGTTTTAAAAAACACATTTCAATTTAATATAAGTAAATATTCTGAAATCCTCAATTTTATTAAAAAGAATAGTAATAAATGAATTTTTTAAAAAGTCTATTCTAAATTGCCTGGCTTCTTTTGATGTCAGTTTAATAACCACAACAAGGTGACAAGATATTCTATAATAAAGCATTGAGTGAAATATAAAAGAATATACATAAAGTTATTAACCTAATATTGACATAGCTCTAATTAGCTTAACACATGAGTTGCGCGTATAAGAGACATAGACAGTGGAAAGGAATGTGCTTATGTGTCCTGAAGGAAATACATGGTGCGTGTTTGTGTACTGTATATGGACCACACCTTACTCTAGAGCTCATTTATTAAAGTCACATGGAGTTCATGCAGATTATTATGTAGTTAGTAAGTTTAATGTGTTGTGCATTCTCAGATGTTTTACTGCTCACCATGCTTGTAAAGAGTGCTTGTTTTAGCAGCAGCTTTCTTTCTATTTGATCTTTTCAGCTTAAGCCTCTGATCCCACTCACCAAAAAGGTGTTTTAGCCTTCTGCTCCTCTGCATACTAACAGCATGTCTCATCAACAGGCCTGCTTAATCTTTTTAACATGATGTGTTTGTAGTGAAGTTACAATAATACGGTATAGATCATTTTTTCTCCAATGCTATGGTTTTCAGGCTGTCTTCCAGCAGATGATGATGACAGTGGAGGCAGCAGCCAGAACCGTGGCAAGAGCAGGGGCAAGAGCAGTGGCAAAGATGGTGGTGAAGGGGATGGTAAGGATGGTGGGGATGGCGGCAGTGATGGAGGCAGCGGAGGCAAAGGAGGTGGCAACAAAGGCAAAGAAAGCGGTGAAGGAGGTGGCAGTGGAGGCAAAGGAGGCAAAAGTGGAGGCAAAGAAAGTGGCAGCGGAGGCAAAGGAGGTGGCAGTGGAGGCAAAGGAGGTGGCAAAGGAGGTGGCGGCAGTGGAGGCAAAGGAGGTGGAAGCAGCAGTAGCGAAGAAGGTGATGATGGGGATGGTGGAGGCGGTGGTGGATGCTGTGATGACAGTGGTGAAGGCTGCGGTGGGGGTGGTGGTGGAGGCAGCAGAGGCAAAGGAGGTGGCGGTGGTGGCGGAGGAGGCAGCAGAGGAGGCAAAGGTGGCGGCAGTGGCAGAGGTGGCAGGGGAGGTGGCAGGGGAGGTGGTGGAGGAGGTGGTGGTGGTGGTTGGTGGAATTGGTAATAATGGTATGTGACATTTCTTCTCCAAGGCAATTCACCGATAAGTAGCTATGAAACTTTTATTTAAAAAAAGTATTATTATAAGAAACTATTATTTTTTACTTATAAAATAAGTGAAACTTATTATACATTATGTGTTAAATGATTTAATATTGATTTTATATAGCCAAAAAAACAAAAGTTTTGAGAATAACAAAAATATTAATTTTCACAAAGTCTTTTTGTCAGATGTTATTCTGACATAACAGTAATGTAGTTATGCTGAAATATAATTACAAGCACTTCATAAGTGACAAAGCCTTTTATTGACAATTATGTTAAGTTTATACAAAGAGTCAATGTTTGCAGTGTTGATCCTTCTTTTTCAAGACCTCTGCAGTTCATCCTGGTATGATCTCAACTTCTGGGCCACATTCTGACCGAAGGAGCCCATTCTTCCATAATCAGTGCTTGGAGTTTGTCAAAATTTCTGTTTTTTTGTTCATCTGCCTCTTGAGAATTGACCCCAAGTTCTTATTGGGATTAAGGTCTGAGGAGTTTCCTGGCCAAGTTATAATTCTTGAATTTGAATAAAAACTTGAATTTTGTTCAAGTTATAATTCAATTTAAAGTTATTACTTTGCAATCCCACACATGAATGACATCAGGATGGTTTACTGTTGGCATGATACAGGACTGATGGTAGAACTCACTTTTTATACTCTGGTCAAGCTTCTGGATGCCCTAAACAATAAGGAAGGGTATTCATTATAGAGAAAATGATTTTACCCCAGTCCTCAACAGTCCAATCCCTGTACCTTTAAGAGAATATCAGTCTTTCCCAGATGGTGTTCCTGAAAAAAAGTGACTTCTTTGCTGTCCTTCTTGAAATGAAGGAACGTGAGCTCTACTGTCAGTCCTGTGTCTTGCCAACAGTAAATAAAGAATGTTATAAAAATTAACTTAAATGTAAATCTCAATTAAAGTCTTTTACAGAATCAGCCTTTGTGACAATTAATATTTATGTCATTCAAGGTTTTGTTTTATTGTAAAATGTTATATATGTATAAAGGAATATGATAAACATATAATTAAATTGAAACATTTTCTCTTTATTTTCAGATTTAAGACTTAATCTGATCTCTTCTACATCTCACACACAGAGGATTATGACAATAAACTCTCAAAGTAAAAAATACTTTTAAAACAATGTCATTGTTCTTTTTTTTATTGATTCTGATGAAGAAAAAACAGTCAGCTATTACTTCTCTGATTATTGGTAAATGAGAATAATAATAATAATAGATAAAAAATACAAAAATACAAAGTGGTGTAGTGGTTAGCACTGTCGCCTTGCACCTCCAGGGTCTGGGTTCGATTCTCCGGCCAGGCTCGATTCCCGTCTCTGTGTGCATGGAGTTTGCATGTTCTCCCCGTGCTTGGTGGGTTTCCTCCGGGTACTCCGGTTTCCTCCCACAGTCCAAAGACATGTAGGTTAGGTTAATTGACATTCCAAATTGTCCGTAGTGTGTGAATGAGTGTGTGTACTGTATGTGAGTATGTGTGTGTGCCCTGCGATGGATTGGCACCCTGTCCAGGGTGTACCCCGCCTTGTGCCCTAAGTTTCCTGGGATAGGCTCCAGGGCCCCTGTATATAAGGATAAAGAGGTACAGAAAATTAATGAATGAAAAAATACAAAGAATACAGTACATAAATACACGTATATGTAAAAGAAAAGTACTGAATAATTATAGACATCTAAAAAGAAGCCTTATTATGATTATTATTATGATGATTATTATTTAGGTGGTAAATATCTAGAACATCTTCATAACTTGCTAAAAACTTTTATAGCATATGGGTTATCATGGTGAATAAAAAAAGTTAAAATCACTAGAAAAATATAAAAAATAAAGTAGGTATTATGAAATCAATAGTATGCACCATATCAAATTTGAACAAAGAGACTCTATTGATTATAAAAGTTATTTTATAGTGAAATATGGGCTAAAAGTAGCTTTGATGTTTGTTTTCATTGCCAGGTATTTTTGACATTGACAGTTGTGTATAAACAGTTTGGCCAATCATAAAACTTAAAGCATGTTTCTTGCTGGGAACAAAGACCTTTGCTATTCGCTAAGTGTCAAAGAAGATCAATACACCGTATGTGGACAATGAGCCAGGATGCACAATTTGTGTGAGGAGCATTTTCACAAAATTTGGTTGTCCTGATTTCTTGCTTCTGAGAATACTACTCTCTCTCTCTCTCTCTCTCTCTCTCTCTCTCTCTCTCTCTCTCTCTCTTGCTTTCTCTCTCTCTCGCTTTCTCTCTAGGACCTCTTTATCCTCAATCACGCATTTCACAGGCCGTGCCAGCTACACTTTGCACTGTGCCTAAAACAATTGGGTTACCCAATGCTAGGAACAATACCATCTCGTTCATAGAAGTATCCTTAGCTGCAGGTCATGTTTCCAATGATACAAACAAATTGCTAATCAGTTACCTGTTTAACTCTTTAGATTGCAGTGTTGTTAGTACCCACCACAGAGCAGAATCCCTCATGTTGTATGACAGTTGTAATCAATTTGCAATGTCTTTGCTCAAAACACATAGGACAAAATTCTACTGTATTTCAAGGTGAATTCATTTGATTTATTTTTAATTCATTTGTTGGGATACTGTTAAATTAATAACTCAGTGTTGAAAATATAACTTCAAACAATAATTTAACAATATTATTTATTTAAAAAATCAAACAGCTTCTGATGATAGTAAGTGCACAAATATTGCTATGTCAAACTGCAAGCACCATAAATAATGTCTCCAAGGAAAAATAAACGAATAAATAAATAAATAAATAAATAAATAAATAATCCAGACCACTGCAGTTTATTAAACCATTTAATCAGTTGTAAGCAGTAAATAATAGTAATAGTAATAATAATAATAATAATAATAATAATAATAATAACTATTATTATTATCATTATTATTATTATTATTAGTAGTAGTAGTAGTAGTAGTAGTAGTAGTAAATTATTATTATTATTATTATTATTATTATTATTATTATTATTATTATTATAATATCTGATATCAGATGTTATGCAGGGTTCTCCAGTGTCACATCCACCACTCAGGATTTCTCATATCTGTTATAGACATGAGAAGCCATTGACGTAATGCAGAAACACAGACATTGCATGAAATCACAATAAGCAGTATAAATGCTTCAAGTAAAATTAGATGTTCTGTTGTTTTGAGATTGTATTTGGGGTATTTCTAACTTTCAAAAACAACACTATCCCAGTGATGTGTTTGGGTGACCAATGCAGCAACCTAATTACTGTATGACAAGATCAGACAGGATTTTCAGCTTTCCAGGACTGAATACTTATAGACTGAAGTTCCAAACTGTTTTATAGATTGTTTTAAGGTCAACATGCAGTCTGACATAAAGAAAAGATACAGAATTGCTAGATTGGAAAGAAGCATTTACAGACATGTTGACTTTGATGCCAGAATATCACTTCAGTCAGATACAGTAGGTGAAACAATAAATCATAAGACAAGATTTTTACAGCAGATACATTTTATTGGCAGAAGTGAACAATCTGTGATTATGATTCCTAGTTCTGGTATGGTTGTGCATCTCTCCTACCTTTGGACTTTCAAAGAGCATAAAAATGTTTAATATATAAAATGTTTACATAACTGTTCATTAATGTCTGTAATCCAGAATCATGGTTGAGAAACAAGATCAGAGTTTTATATATAAAAAACTCACATAGACCCTGACCATCCACTGGATAAAGGGGGATAGATAATAGATGAAAAAAATTTTTTTACTTAATTTGATATCCCAAAGAATGCAGTTGATGGATCTCAAAACATTCCATACATACCTGATACAACTGAAGGTTCTTGTGGGAAGGATGTTCAATTCAATTAAATTTTATTTATATAGCGCTTTTAACAATGGTCATTGTCTCAAAGCAGCTTCACAAAAAATTACAAATATTTTGTTAGAAAAGAAAATATTTGGAAGTGTGTATGTGTGAGAAAAATGTGTCTAGGTAATAATGAGATGAATGAATGATGAATGAAATGTCTCTGATGAGCAAGCCAAGGGTGACGGCGACGGTGGCAAGGAAAAACTCCCTGAGATGGCATTAGGAAGAAACCTCGGGAGGAACCAGACTCAACAGGGAACCCATCCTCATCTGGGTGATAACAGATAGAAATGATAACATCATGTGTGTTGTGCAGGTGAAGGTGCAATATGACAGAAAATCATTTAAATTAACATGAAGACCAGTTCAGCATAGGGATGAGCCAGTGGACAGATGAAGTGCAGAGGGCAGATGAGGTCTGGATCACTGGAAGCTAACATTGTTAGGTTAATAAATGCTAACATTTTAGGGCGGGGAGGGGGGGGGCGGCATTTTAGCGCATAACCCTAGCATGATTCGGAGTGTTCACTTTGTCTGTGTTGGCCTCAAAATCTCATAGTGCCTTGTGCATTAGCTTTAGAGTTTAGCTTGCAACTTAAACGAGGGAAGTTCTCGCACCCAGGAGAAATTATTTGCCTTTCTGGAGCCTGTTTTTCCTCCACTTGTGAATGTATTATTTTTCCCTTGTGAGTTTATGATTTTTCCTTTGTGAGTGTATTATTTTTCCCTTGTGAGTGTATTATTTTTCCCTTGTGAGTGTATTATTTTTGCCTTGTGAATGTATAATTTTCCCCTTGTGGTCTATGATTTTATTTTTTCTTTCTATGTGTATGAAGTTTCCCTCTGAAGAGGATTGGAGATCTGCACGCCTTGTCAGTCTCCTCATTCTGCCTAGACTTTGCCCCAGGGCTAGTCAAGGACATTTTGCATCCTCACCGAACTATCTTTCTGAACGTTGCATTCACAACCATGCACCCTGTTGTTCTTGAAGCTTTCTGTCCTCCGCCTTTTACAGCTTCGGAACAGAAGAGACTTCACTTACTGTGTCTAGTACATGCTCTTCAGACTTACGTCCACCGCACCAGCCAGTGCCGTAAGTCAGAGCAGCTTTTCATATGTTATAGGGCCGCAACCAGGGGCGGCCGCCACTACACAGACCTGGTCACATTGGGTGAGAGATGCTATGGCTCTCTTCTATTAGGCGAGTGGGCTCACTTCGGCTCTAGGAATCAGGGCTCATTCAACCAGGGGGATCGCCTTATCTATTGGGCTGGCAAGAGGTATCCCCCTGCAGCAAGCATGTGAATGCGGTAGGTTGGTCCTCTCCGCACACATTTGTTAGATTTTTAGTCTGGATGTTCATGCTATTCCGGGCTCACGGGTCCTCGAGTCAGCCTCCCAGATATAGTTCTGAGACCTCCTCGGCCTTGTGCGCACACGCTACACAACCTTGGGGTCCAGACCCTTGCAGTGTGATGGCGTTGGTATTCTCGTTCCCATAGCGTTTTCACACTGCATCGAGTGAAACATTTGAAAGGGAATGTCTCGTGTTACTTTGCTGTATCCCTGTTCCCTGAAAAGGCGGGAACGAGATGCTGCGTTCCAATGCCGCATTTCCTATGTGACCGGATGTCCCTTCAGACAAAATCGATCTGAGGAATGCTTCCGGTTTACTCCTATTTATAACCTGCAGGTGCGTCTCATCAGATGACATCACCTGACCGAGGTTATATAGGCCAAAATTTGGCGTGTTTGATACACACATGCTTCACAACCGGTAATATGAGAAGATATTCCCATTGCGTTTTCAGCATCTCGTTCCCGCCTTTTCAGGGAACAGGGTTACAGCAAAGTAACCCGAGACGTTTCCCTTGTGAGTGTGTTTGTTTTTTCCTGTGTAAGTGTTTTTTTCCCCCATAACTTTAAAATGTAAACACTTTTGCATGATATTCAAATTTTTTTTATATTAACTGTGTTTCAAATGTCACACTAATTTTTTACGTGAATTCTAATTATTTCCCAATTTATGATACTCTTATATTTGAACATTCCATTCACAGTGCATAGATATAAGTTGCTAACATGAATCACACAACGTAGAGTGAAGTTTAACTGGAGTGACCAGTTACACTACTATTCATAAGCCTATATGTTTTTAAATATTTGGTGTTTTTATGTAACCCATTACATTAAGCTGTTAACCATGACACCCTGGTTATGTTTGCAGATCACACTGGATGCTTGAGAATTTATCTGAGATTTCATCTCATCTTTCCCATGAAACGTTAGGTCAGGTGAGATGGCTGGTTAATCAAGCAACATCATGACCATCTTCTGGACAACTTGTTAGGTCATCAGTCTTCCCTGTGATCGATGTGAAATATTTTGACATACTGGATTTTTGATTTTCATGGAGGTGTAAGCAGTAATCTTTTAAATGAAAAGGCCAAGAGCTTCATGGGTAATGAATCTAAAATGCGAGGTTTACTTTTTAAATAACAAAAATTTCTTTTTGGAAATGCACTATAAGTAAATGTATGCAGTGGTGTTTTCTTTATACTGTAGTTGAAAGGGTTGTTTGCTGTAAAACGTTTAAGAACCTCTGTTTCAACTGAACATATGGTATTAATATATTCATAAATATTATCGAATATGTTGTTCGAACTAAAACAGCTGTCACTAATATAATCTTCAAGGCAGCATGCTTCAGTTAGCAGAAAAACATTGTTGTTGGTCTTTCGGCTGCTCCCGACAAGGGGTCACCACAGCGGACTATCCAGTCCGCACTACAACTTGGCACAGGTTTTACGCCGGATGCCCTTCCTGAAGCAACCCTCCCATTTTATCCGGGCTTGGGACCGGCACTGCATCCAGTGGCTGGGGTTTGGGCACTGGCTGGGAATCAAACCCGGGTCTTCCGCATGGCAGGCGAAACACCTACCACTGACCCACCATTCCCCAGTTAGCAGAAAAAACATTAATGATGCTTAAATCACATACTGTATATAAGCCTGTAGCCTCCCACAAGGTGCAGTAATGTATACTGTATATAAGCCTGTAGTCTCACACAGAGTAGAGTAATCTGATTCTATTCAATGTCATTTGCAGCAATGCTTTACATGCACTTAAACTGTTTTGCTAAAGAATAAGCAAACTGGAAATAAATACTCAATTATAAATTACATTAAACACTTTATTTACAAATGAATAAAATACATGTATGTATTGGTGGTGCAAGAAGGCAGAACATCAAAGGTCCGTCCTCTCCATGACAATCTACAACATGGGAGAAATAAAGACATGTTAATGTAAGTGCCGAATAAAACGACTTCATGATGTTACTATGAAGTTTGACAAACAAACACACACACACACACACACACACACGCAGGCACACACAATTTCATACATTTCATAGAACGCAAGCTTTTAGTAATGCTGTGTACAATTATTGGGTTTTGCTATTAAGGATTGCTGCAGGATTTGGCCCTATCTACACCATACAGTATGTTAGAGACAGACGTGTGTGTCCCTGTCCCCTGCTTAAGATGTGCTCAGTGGTGTTCCTGAAAAGAGGGGTAAATAATTCTGAACACTGACCTTCTGCTCAGGATGTAAAGCTGGTGTAGAAATCAGCTGATACACAGGCAGTTGATGATTTATATACTGTACAGTTCACTATGAAAAGGAAAACACACAAGCACACATATTATAATGAGTATGAACACATATTTAATGACTTAACTAACTTGGTTATAGATCCATATTTTAACAGGCATTTTACAGAAACAATGGAGCTAATTGTTTACATCACGTATATGTGTCCAAATACACTATTAAATTAATATATATTAATGAAAGCTAGTTTCCTCATGCTAAGTGCTAGCGGTTAGCATAGTAATATTAGCTTGCTGATAAATCCATATGTCAAATTCAAATCAAATTCTAATTTAAATACTATGTGGATGTATATTACAGAGATGCCATGGACCTGAATGGTTTACATCAGTGTTTAATGGTCTAATTGAGATGATATTCCTTTCAATCACTGCCATTTACACTCGGCTCCGCATTTTCCCGCAAACACAAAATAGTATTAACACTGCTACAAAGTTATCATTACTGCCTAAAACAGTAACATCTGATTAATTTTATATATTAAACATTACCTGGTAAGTGTGTCTAGTTGAAAAGTTAGTTAAAATTATAACGTTATCACACTATAATTCACTGTACACTGCGTTCCAAATTATTACGCAAATTATATCTTTCTCTGATTTTCATAATTAGTCAATGCAAATGACAGTCAGTATAATTTTCTAGTCATCAACTATTAGGGTATAATTTGAATTTTATTGAACAAACCTCCTAATGATAACAATATTTATTTAAAAAAAAAAACTGAAAACGCACCGTTCCAAATTATTATGCACAACAGAGTTAAAACATTTTATAGGATGTAAAGAACTGCTCCACCGTACATACTCCCACCTCGACAAACCTGGGACCAGTGTGAGGATTATGTTCTTTGACTTCTCCAGTGCCTTCAACACCATACAACCGGCGGTACTGGGGGAGAAACTAAGAATCATGGAAATTGACATTCCCTTGGTCTCCTGGATAATGGACTACCTGACCTGCCATCCCCAGTATGTTCGTCTACAAAACTGTGTCTGACACCGTGATCTGCAGCACTGGTGCTCCTCAGGGGACTGTTCTGTCTCCATTTCTTTTCACCCTCTATACATCGGAATTTAAATATAATTCAGGATCATGCCATCTACAGAAGTTCTCTGACGACTCTGTGGTGGTGGGATGTATTAAGGACGGTGACATCTCCGAGTACCAGTCTGTGGTGAATGACTTTGTTTTCTGGTGTGAGCGTCAACTTAACGTCAAGAAATCGAAGGAGCTGGTGGTCGACTTTAGGAAAGGTGGAAACCCTGTGACTCCTATATCTGTCCAGGGAGAGAAAGTGAACATGGTTTCTGATAACAAATACCTACAGGTAGGAGTGCATTTGGATAATAAACTGGACTGGTCAGTTAACACAATTGCCCTGTACAAGAAAGGACAGAGCAGGTTATACTTTCTGAGAAGGCTCAGATCTTTCAACATCTGTAATACCATTCTTCGGATGTTTTACGAATCTGTGGTGGCGAGTGTCGTCTTCTTGAATTTCTTTGCGGGATGTCAGAATAGCCTCCCAGAGCTGCTGTTTTGAATCAAACTGCCTCCCACCCTCATAGATCTTTTGAGGATTCTCCAAAGGTTCTCAATGGGTTTGAGGTCAGGGGAGAATGGTGGCCACAACATGAGTTTCTCATTTTTATTCCCATAGCAGCCAATAACACAGAGGTATTCTTTGCAGCATGACATGGTGCATTGTCGTGCATGAAGATGATTTTGCTACAGAAAGCACGGTTCTTCTTTTTATACCATGGAAGAAAGTGATCATTCAATATACTTTGCAGAGGTCATTTTCACACCTTCAGTGACCCTAAAGCGGCCTACCAGCTCTCTCCCCATGATTCTGGCCCAAAACATGACTCCGGCACCTCCTTGTTGACATGGCAGCCTTGTTGGGATATGGTGGCCACCCACCAACCATCCACTACTCCATCCATCTGGACCATCCAGGGTTGCACGACACTCATCAGGAAACAAGACTGTTTAAAATCTGTATGCCTGGGCCCACTGCAACCGTTTCTGCTTGTGAGCATTGATTAGGGGCCGAATAGTAGGTTTATGCAGAACTGCAAGCCTTTAAAGGATCCTACACCTTGAGGTTCGCGGGACTCCAGAGGCACCAGCAGCTTCAAATACCTGTTTGCTGCTTTGCAAGGGCATTTCAGCAGCTGCTCTCTTAATCTGATGAATTTGTCTTGCAGAAACCTTCTTCATTCTGCCTTTATCTGCACAAACCCGTCTGTGCGCTGAATCAGCCACAAATGTCTTCACAGCATGATGATCATGCTTAAGTTTTCATGAAATATCTAATGTTTTTATACCTTGTCCAAGGCATTGCAATACCTGATGCTTTTCGGCAGCAGAGAGATCCTTTTTCTTTCCCATATTGCTTGAAGCCTGTGGCCTGCTTAATAATGTGGAACAACCTGATTCAATGCTTTTTCTTTCATTGGGCTTATCTGGCAAACTAATTATCACACATGTCTGAGATTCATTTCAGTGATCCAAAGAGCCCTGAGACACGACACCATCCATGAGTTTAATTTAAAAACTAAACATTTAATGTTTATGACACTTGCATCCAATTTGCATAATAATTTGGAACGCAGTGTATATTCCATCATGATAAGTCCTGGGGCTGATATCCGGCACGGTTCCGTGTTAAGTTGTGTTTTGACCTCAGTCCCATAGTCCTTTGCGCATTAGCTTTAGCTTTTAGCCTGCAAAATAAGGGAGAGGGGTTAGGGTTAGGGTTAGGGTTAGGGTTAGGGTTAGGGTTAGGGTTAGGGTTTTTTAAAAAACCCTTAGGGTTAGGGTTAGGGTTTTTTAAAAAAAAAAAAAAAAAAAAAAAAAAAAAAAAAAAAAAAAAAAAAATTAAAAAAAAAAAAAAAAAAAAATGTGCTTAAGTTTGTATCATTGGACAGATTCTAACTAAGTACCAGTCAAACACTGTTGAGAGTTTTTTTTGTTAGGTTTCTTTTGTTGTTGTTTTGGGCGGGGGAACTTGTGGGAAGGGAGAAATTAACCCAAGTACTGAAGAAAGTATCTTGAAATGTGTTTCCTTCATTTTATATAATTTTCTTTGAATGAGCGTGTGATTTTTTTTTTCATGTCCCACATGCTAGTCTTCAGTGAGTGCAATAAATGTTTAAATACACCCTGAAAAATGCTGGGTTAAAAACAACCCGTTCTGGGTTGTTTTTAACCCAGCTGCTGGGTAAATATAGGACTAACTAAATGCTGGGTTAATTTAAATTAACCAGTGAATCTGTAAAAAAAAAAAAAGAAGAAAAAAAAAACAACCCATGTGTAAGCACTGTCGCCTTGCACCTCCAGGGTCTGGGTCCCCCGCGACCCTGAACACAGGATTAAGCGGTATAGAAAATGAATGAATGAATGAACCCATGTCTATTAAACAGTTAAATTACTTTGATATACTGGTCTATTACAAAAAACCATACATATATGCAATAAACAACATTCTACACCCTAAAAAATGCTGGGTTAAAAACAACCCAGTCTGGGTTACCCAGCTGCTGGGTAAATATAGGACTAACTAAATGCTGGGTTAATTTAACCCAGCAAGATGGGCTATTTGTTTAACCCAACAAGATGGGTTAAATAATCAATCCAAATGCTTTTAATTAAAAACATTTTTAATTACTTTGATATACTGGTCTATTACACAAAAACCATACATATATGCAATAAACAACATCCTATTGAATGTTCTTAGAAAAAACATTTATTTTTCAAAAGCACAAGAACAGAAAATCAACTGTGACATCATTACTAAACTATTACTGATAAGGGCAGAATGGAGTAATTGCACAAATAGACTGAGGCAGCTTCTACAGAGCAGGATCTCTCTGTGACTTCAGATAACTTTTCTGCAGAACAAAACTATCCAGCCAGTGGACTGGATACAATGGGTCTTATCTGGGAAACATGGAATGAGGGGTGAATGCGTCGCATCGTGGATGGTAAGAGCAGTCTGACTGTGCAAGGGTTAATGATCCTGACTATGGTAAATGGACCAATGAATCTAGGAGAGATCTTGCGGGAGAGTGTCTTTATAGGGATGTTGCGGGTGGAGAGCATGACCCTCTGTCCAACACGATAGGCAGGGGCGGTAGAACGGTGACGATCGGCCTGACGTTTGAAAAGTGTAATTGACTGGCGAAGTCTAGCTCTCGCCCGCAGCCAGGTCCTCTTGCAACGTCGTACAAACGCTTGGGCAGAGGGAACTGCCACCTCTTCTTCTTGGGATGGAAATAAGGGAGGTTGGTATCCCAGACAGCAGTGGAATGGGGAGAGGCCTGTAGATGCCGTGGGTAGGGAGTTATGTGCATATTCTACCCAAGGAAGCATTCGGCTCCAGGAGCGGGGGTCCTTGGAGGTCATGCAACGAAGCGCTGTCTCCAGGTCCTGATTGGCTCTTTCGGTCTGCCCATTGGTCTGGGGGTGATAACCGGAGGAAAGGCTGGGAGTAGCTCCCACCAGACCAGAACTGGGCAGAAAACTGGGGTCCGCGATCGGAGACGATGTCCACCGGGATGCCATGAAGGCGGAAGACGTGCAGAATGAGCAATTCGGCCGTCTCTTTGGCAGAGGGAAGTTTGACGAGGGGAACAAAGTGGGCGGCTTTGGAAAAGCGGTCGACAACGGTTAGAATGCAGGTGTTGCCCTCAGAGTCTGGGAGCCCCGTGACGAAGTCCAGGGCAATGTGGGACCAGGGTCTGTGGGGCACAGGAAGTGGTCTGAGGAGACCTGCCGGTGGCTTATTACCTGTCTTGTTGCGAGTGCAGATGTCGCAGGCGGCGACAAATCGGCGGGTGTCTTCTCTGATTGAAGGCCACCAAAAGCGCTGCTGTAACAGAGCGAGGGTGCGGGCTCCGCCAGGGTGACAGGCTAATTGAGAATTATGGCTCCATTTGAGAACTTGGGGGCGAGCCATCAGTGGTACAAAGAGTTTGCCTGGCGGTACGTCTGGGGTGTCAGGCTCTTGTTCGAGGCTCCGCTTAACCAGGGACTCTATGTCAAGGGAGGTGGCCCCAATGAGGCTTAGTGAAGGCAGGATGGTGGAAACTGGAGCCTCATCTGTGACTGAGGTGAACTGACGGGAGAGGGAATCAGGCTTGGTGTTCTTGCTCCCTGGTCGGAAGGACAGCGAGAAGTTAAAGCGGGAAAAGAATAATGACCATCTCGCTTGGCGGGCATTCAGACGTTTGGCCGATCTGAGATACTCCAGGTTCTTGTGGTCCGTCCAAATGAGAAATGGGACCTCAGTCCCCTCGAGCCAGTGTCTCCATTCCTCTAGTGCCAGTTTTATTGCGAGTAGCTCCCGGTCGCCGATTCCATAGTTTCTCTCTGCGGTGGAAAGACGGCGAGAAAAATAGCAGCAGGGGTGTAGCTTGTCGTCGGTTGGGGATCTCTGGGAAAGAACTGCCCCGACTCCGGAGTCTGACGCGTCTACCTCCACCACGAATTGAAGAGTGGGATCCGGCTGGGTGAGGATGGGTGCTGAGGTGAAGCGACCCTTGAGTTTGGTGAATGCTTCCACCGCTTGATCAGACCACAGAAAAGGGTTCTTGATGGACGTGAGGGCGATGAGCGGGGCAGCCACTGAACTGTAATTTCGGACAAACCGACGATAAAAATTCGCGAACCCAAGAAAGCGCTGGAGATCCTTTCGAGTGGCTGGTCTAGGCCAGTCGGCCACTGCTTTCACCTTAGCTGGGTCCATCTGGACCTTAGACGGGGCGATGATGAAGCCAAGAAAGGAGGTCGTCTGACAATGGAACTCGCATTTCTCTGCTTTCACGAATAGCTGGTTCTCCAGAAGTCTTTGAAGGACTTGACGAACGTGCACTCTGTGTTCCTCCAAGGAGCGGGAGAAAATCAGGATGTCATCCAGATAAACGAATACGAACGTGTTCAAGAAGTCCCTGAGAACGTCATTGACCAAAGACTGAAAGACTGCCGGAGCGTTGGCGAGGCCGAACGGCACCACCAGGTACTCATAATGTCCCGATGGGGTGTTAAAAGCCGTTTTCCACTCATCCCCTTCCTTGATCCTGACTAGGTGATAAGCATTACGGAGGTCGAGCTTAGTAAAAACATTAGCTCCCTGGAGAAGGTCGAAGGCAGTCGACATTAGCGGAAGAGGGTAACGGTTCTTGACTGTTATCTCGTTTAAACCTCGGTAGTCTATGCACGGCCGTAAGGTCTTGTCCCTCTTTGCCACAAAGAAGAACCCAGCTCCAGCAGGGGACGACGAAGGACGGATGATTCCGGCAGCCAGAGATTCTGATATATATCTATCCATGGCCTCCCTCTCTAGTGACGACAATGAATACAGTCTCCCCTTGGGAGGCGTTGAGCCCGGAAAGAGGTCAATAGCATAGTCATATGGCCTGTGGGGTGGTAGAGAGAGAGCCCGTGACTTACTGAACACCTGCTTGAGGTCCGAATAGTCCGAAGGAACAGCTGAGAGGTCGGGAAATTCCTCATTGTCAGAGGGTATGGCCGGAGAGTAGTGAGCTGACTTAAGACAGGTAGACAAACACAGAGGACTCCATTCCAGAATGGTGTTCTTGGACCAGTCTATGTGAGGATTGTGACGGGTCAGCCATGGGCGTCCGAGAACTATAGGGGAATGGGCGTTCTGCATGATTAAGAAGGACGTTTCCTCTGTGTGATTGCCAGACACTTGGAGGGTTATCGGGACCGTCCGTCGGGTGATGACAGGCAGGGAGGTTCCATCGAGGGCCCGAACGGCCAAGGGGCTCTCCAGTGCTAGCGTCGAGAGGTTTAGTTCCTTGACCTTTGCGGTGGAGATCAGGTTCTGATCTGATCCAGAGTCAATCAGTACAGGAATAGCGTGAGCTTTGCCGTGTGCTATAATAAATGCAGAGAGGAGTGGGCGTGTGCTAGGGGAACAGTTGATGGTCGGCCCCTCCAGGGCCCCTAGATTCACCGGAGGGGATTGGCTTTTAAAGGGCATAGGAGGCGATAATGGCCCGTTTGGCCACAGTAGAGGCAGGAACCTGATTGGACTCTACGTTGACGCTCCTCGGGGGAGATCCGGGCACGCCCCACCTGCATGGGTTCCGGGGCTGGTCCGGGGCTTTGTGGAGAGGCAGGCCTGGGGAACTGTCCGGACGGAGCAGGGTGCCTGGGTGTCGAGATGGTTCGCGGACGACGTCTCTGTGTCAATCGGGCGTCCATGCGTCCGGCTAAATCCATGAGACCATTAAGATCGCTGGGGAGTTCTTGGCTGATTAAGTGATCCTTAACGTCCTCAGAGAGACCGTGGAGGAAGGCGTCATAAAGGGCTTGTGTGTCCCAGTTTGCGGAGGCCGCGAGAGTCCGAAACTCGATTGCATAATCATAGGCGGAACGGGAGCCTTGGCGAAGCTCCAGTAGATGTCTGGCTGCCTCTCGACCCGAGTGGGAGCGGTCGTATACCCTCCTCATCTCGTCAGTGAATGATTTAAAAGAAGAGCAGCAAGGGTCATTAGCATCCCAAACTGCGGTTCCCCATTCACGGGCCCGGTCGGTGAGAAGTGTGATCACAAAGGCCACCCTTGAGCGTTCAGTGGGGAAGGAAGAGGCTTGGAGCTCCAACAGCAGAGAACACTGTGATAGGAAGGAGCGGCAGGTCCCTGGTTCACCATTGTAAGGCTGTGGGTTAGGGAGCCGAGGTTCATGATGTGGAGTGTGTGCTGGGACTGAAGGAGAACGGGTCTGTAGCTGTTGAAGTTGTGTGGTGATCGTAGAAAGTGTCTGGGTAACCTGCTGAATACTTTGTTGGTGAGTGCCCAGTAGCACCCCTTGTTGTGAAAGCGCCTGTCTTAATTGATCCAAGTCTGCTGGGTTATCCATGGCCGATGTATACTGTCAAGGTGGTGGTTAAACAGGGAAGAACCCAATAGCAGATAGAAAATCTCCTTGGAAGAAGTATTGCAGGTCAAAAGGCTTAGTCAGAGCCGAGGGGAGAAAGCTGTGCTTATGAAACAGGCTGTGTGGGGAATCCTCGATGACGAGGGTGGAGGCGTGTCAATGACCAGGCGGAATCACCGCGAATCCGGAAGTGAGAGTGACAGGTTGTGTGGGGAATCCCCGATGACGAGGGTGGAGGCGTGTCAAATGACGAGGCGGAATCTCCGCGAATCCGGAAGTGAGAGTGAGAAGCAAGCGCGCTGGTGAAGCGCTGTTGTCCGCGATCGCGGAAGTGCACACAAGCACACGTAAGTCCAAAACACACACACGTTACCGGAGCTTGTGAGTACGGTGAGAGAGAAAGGCTGGGTAGAGCGTCACAGGAGAGATCCGTAGGCAAAGTCGATAAACAGGCGAGGGTCATACACGGGGAGTAGTCCAAAACGATAGCGACAATCCGAAGGGCAAGGCAAGAGACGAAGTCCAAAGAATGCAGGCAAGGTCGAGCATGGAAGAAAAACACTAGGGTAACAGGAGAGACGGGAGAAATAGGCACGCAAGTGAGATACATCGGCGATGAGTGGAGCTCTTGCCGTTCCTTTAAAGCCGAGAGTAGAGTGCCGGATTAGATGCAGGTGTGCTCAGGTAATCAGCTCAGGGAGTGTGGAAAACCTTGGATGGAGTTAAGACCTGGATGTGCTGGGTTGGCTGTGCAGGTTCATGACAGTTAACAGTTTAGCGTTCATTCATCACTTCACCATCTTCGTAACCCTGCAAACATTCTACAGAGAAAGCTAAAAAGCTCAGACATCTTAGCCGTTTCTTTCATACACAGGTGGGGTTGTTTGGCTAACTAGCAGCTATTCTCAGCTAAATTATCATCCAGTACCTCAGACCAGCCGGAAAGTTTGTGTGTAACCTTAACACGGTAACAGTAATAAATGTTACATATAGTAATAATTTTTCAGTCATATGTGAATTAGGTGAGTGAACATGTGTATACAGACCTTGTATTTAACGTCATTTCCCCTTAAATGTCCGAGGAGGATGAACCGTCATCAGCGGTGTGGGAGCTCAAGAGACACGAAGCTGAGTGACAGCCGCTGAATCCACCGGTGAACTTTGGGGGAGGGGCCAAGCAAACTTCAACCCAGCAGCTGGGTTACACAAAAACTACCCAACTCTCTGTAAATAACCCAGAAAAATGACCCAACAGCGGCAACCCAGCGTTTAGGTAGAAAAAACAACCCAGCATTTTTTAGAGTGTATTAAATGTTCTTAGAAAAAACATTTATTTTTCAAAAGCACAAGAACAGATAATCAACAGTGACATCATTACTATACTATTACTCACAAGGGCAGAATGGAGTAATTGCCCAAATAGACTGAGGCAGCTTCTACAGAGCAGGATCTCTCTGTGACTTCAGATATCTTTTCTGCAGAACAAAACTATCCAGCCCTGGTCTCATTTTAACATACAAACATTGTATATGACTTTTCAGGTAGGCCTCGATATTTCATAGCAACATTACAACATTACTGAGAGCAGCGCTGGTCATTATCTCCCAACGTCAGGATGTAGGGGTACGGCCTCGACACTTCAGCCTGCTGGAGGTATTCCACCATGAAAGAAACCTTAGAAAGAAAGAAATGAAAAAGTAAAAATTTTGTTGAATAGCAAAGATTAAACTGAATAAGACTAAATATTAATTTAGTGTGAAATAGGAGTGATACTAAAAAATGACAAAGCTGTCCATTAAGATTAAAACAAAAACATGGAGACAGCTACTACCAAACATAAAACAGCAGAATAAGCATGGCTTTTAGGATACAGCACTTTATGTCAGACTAGTTGATATTGTGGTCTGCATTGATTTTAAGCTAATTACCAAAAAAATGTCATAGCTGGTGTCATACTGGTACATTACAATCACCAAAATATTAATACTTCCATCTAGTAGTTATCTGTACTGCTGTGGTACTTTTTCCTGTAGTTGGCGCGCTGACTGATAGTTAATTTAACTTTGGTTAAAGATGGCGACCTGGTTAGCTTACATGCTATTACTGGTGATACATTTGCATACTTGCCAAAGGGGGAAAGGTGTAAAATATTGTTATAACTCGGGAGAAACGCAGGAGAAATTTGACGTAAAACGTAATCCAGACCAATGGTCAGACAGAGCGGGCCAACCAACAACTGGAGCGCTATCTGAGATGCTTCATCACTGATTGTCAACACTCCTGGGCTCGGTACCTCATATGGGCTGAGCTGTCACACAATCTCCATGTCTCATCTGCCATGAATCTAAGCCCATTTGAAGTATACCACGGTTTCCAGCCTCCGATGTTCGAACACCGAGAACCGGAGGTTGACGTACCATTGGCCCAACAGCTGGTCTGCAGGTGTCGGCGACTGTGGACCCAAGCCAACCAAGCCATCCACCAAGCCAACACGCCCTACGCCACTCAACATCGCCGTCGACACCCCCGGGACGATTGTACAACATAGGTGACAAAGTGTGGGTATCAACCAGAAATCTGCACCTCCGCACCGAATCAAAAAAACTTTCATCCAGGTTTATCGGTCCATATCGCATCCACTTCCGAATCAACCCTATCACCTACCGCCTCCAGCAGCCTGCGGCACTCCAAATTCATCTGGTATATCACACATCACAACTCAAACCCTTCACTACATCTCTCATGGTTACACCCACGCACCCTGCTCCTCCTCCCCAGATCATTGACAGTGGCCCTGCATACGACAAGAGCTTGTCGGGTATCCTCCACCCCAGGACCGTCAGGAGCCGGTCCTGGAAAGGAGGGCACTGTCATGCACACTCGCTTCGCAACCAGCACTAGGACCTGGAAGTAGTACGTTTGCGACACAGGAAGCATAAGAGGAGGCAAAATGGCGCATCACATTGCTCTGTCATTGAGTTGCCCATGCTGTTTCCGACGTTTACCTGCCAAATCGTGAGTACTCACTATCCAAGATGGCATCAGTGTTTGTGGCTTGTCGTCTGTCGTCTGTCTTACTTGTGTGTTTATTATTACTTTTAGCTTCACAAAATATCTTCTCACTACTGGTTTATGATCGCCAATCACTACTGAATCTTCGTTGGTCTGCAGTGGATTGGGGGCAATTTGACAATGAAGTACGTGATTCTCTCCCACCACCGTTATTGGGCTTTCCTCTACCGGGCCCCACGCTCACCTCGCCGGAGAAAGCGTCACAGGCACAGGGGTAAACGCGGCGGGCGATTAGTGAAGTTGAAGGCTTTTCTGGCTCAACATGGATCGAGTACTCGTCTCTCTGTTTCCTGGCGATTCTGTGATGATGTCGACTCCTGGTTGGTGCCGGTTTCTGGCTCGGATCAGTGGAGTGAAACACCGCGACCCCGCCCACTCTACCTGCGCCGGCGAGGAGTGAATCTCCAGAATCTGTGGCCTCTGGCGCGCGCTCCCCTCGCTACTGCTGTATCAACTCCAGCTCCCATCAGGATGGGTCTGGTAAACGCCAGATCCGTAATGAACAAAACTTTTATCTTAAAGGAGTTTTTTACCTCACAGGAATAGGATTTCCTCTGTGTGACTGAAAGCTGGCTGTCGATCTCTGAACTCCTGCCGTGTGATATTTAAATTCTCCGCGGTCCTCCGGTCGTGGGGGAGGTCTAGCGACTGTATTTTAAATCGAAGTTTGTCTGTAAACAGTTGTTTCTCCCGGTCTTTTTCTCCAGCTTTGAAATAAGCCTTTTTGAGCTGGCCCAGTCGCCTGCGCTGCTGTTTGCAGTGGTCTACCGGCCGCCAAAGTACAATAAGGACTTCTTAAGTGACTTTGCTGATTTCTTGGCTGAATTTATGCCAAAATATGATCAAGTGGTAATTGTTGGGGATTTTAATATTCATGTGTGCTGTCCTGACAAGCCTCTGGTAAAGGACTTTTTAGATTTAGAGTGCTTTCACACCTACAGCATTTGGTGCGCACCAAACGTGTTTGGTCCCTTGGTTCAGTTCGTTTGCGTTGATGTGAATGCAATCTCGGTACTTTGGTGCGCACCAAATCAATCGATCCGAGACCTGCCTGAAAGGGTGGTCTCGGACAGCTTTATCCGCTCTACTTTGGTACAGTTCGTCTGGTGTGAAAGCAACCAAACCAAATCTGATGAAATGGTATAGTTTAATGCACTTTGGGTATAAGGGTGCTTTCACACCTACAGCATTTGGTGCGCACCAAACGTGTTTGGTCCCTTGGTTCAGTTCGTTTGCGTTGATGTGAATGCAATCTCGGTACTTTGGTGCGCACCAAATCAATCGATCCGAGACCTGCCTGAAGGGGTGGTCTCGGACCGCTTTATCCGCTCTACTTTGGTACAGTTCGTCTGGTGTGAAAGCAACCAAACCAAATCTGATGAAATGGTATAGTTTAATGCACTTTGGGTATAAGGGTGCTTTCACACCTACAGCATTTGGTGCGCACCAAACGTGTTTGGTCCCTTGGTTCAGTTCGTTTGCGTTGATGTGAATGCAATCTCGGTACTTTGGTGCGCACCAAATCAATCGATCCGAGACCTGCCTGAAGGGGTGGTCTCGGACCGCTTTATCCGCTCTACTTTGGTACAGTTCGTCTGGTGTGAAAGCAACCAAACCAAATCTGACGAAATGGTATAGTTTAATGCACTCTGGGTATAAGATACGGGGTTGCGGGTAAAATTATTTTCCCTTCCTGATGACTCGATTAAATTTTTCAAGCTCGACTCGCGATGAAATTAAACCGCGGCGAAACGTGGAGTGCCGAGGAAATTAAGTGCCTCTCTGTATTAAAGATGGAAAAATGTGTGGCTGGGCTGTTTCGATCGGCCAACGGATTACCTGATGGATCTGCAGGAAGATCACAAGAACTAATAACAAAATGATCATTCAGGAGGAGGGCACGTCTCTTCTCCCTGAAGTGGCGCGCCATGCGCCGTCGGCCAGATGAATAAACCAGGAAGCTGGTTTGGAATCGCAGCCGCGAATTGTGTTCGAAATTAATTATCTGAAAATAATGATTTGCACGTACAATGTTGTGCGTGAGGATCAGCACCACTAGCGCAAAGCAAAGCTGTTCCTCCATGATTATTGAAAGTGGCGCGATTTTCTGAAAATAGTCTGTTTCCGGTGCCGATGGGCTTCGCGGTCTATTTTGGTTCGTTTAGAACTCATTGTAACATTTTTCTGACTGGTGCCGACTAAAGCAATCGAACTATAGGTGTGAAAGCACCCTAAGATACAGGGTTGCGGGTAAAATTATTTTCCCTTCCTGATGACTCGATTAAATTTTTCAAGCTCGACTCGCGATGAAATCAAACCGCGTAGAAACGTGGAGTGCCAAATAAATTAAGTGCCTCTCTGTATTCACATTAAAGATGGAAAAATGTGTGGCTGGGCTGTTTCGATCGGCCAACGGATTACCTGATGGATCTGCAGGAAGATCGCCGGCTAATAACAAAATGATCATTCAGGAGGAGGGCACGTCTCTTCTCCCTGAAGTGGCGCGCCATGCGCCGTCGGCCAGATGAATAAACCAGGAAGCTGGTTTGGAATCGCAGCCGCGAATTGTGTTCGAAATTAATTATCTGAAAATAATGATTTGCACGTACAATGTTGTGCGCGAGGATCAGCGCCACTAGCGCAAAGTAAAGCTGTTCCTCCATGATTATTGAAAGTGGCGCGATTTTCTGAAAATAGTCTGTTCCCTTTCAAGGCTTCACTCGATGCTGCGTGAAAACGCTATGGGAACCATTTTGTCCAGTTGCCGGTCGTGAAGCATGTGTGAAAACACGCCAAGATTTGGCTATGTACATAACCTCGGTCAAGTGACGTCATCTGATTAGATGCAGGTGGAGGTTATAAAATACAGGTGAGCCGGCAACAACCTCAGATCATTTGTCTTCACTTTGACCTTGTTGTTAGCGTGTGTGTTTAAACAAGCAAAATAAGAAGTGTTTAACTCACCGATATCGGAGTTTTAAGCAAGATGTCCCTCCGTGTGTGATAATCCATATTGAAGGGCGATCCTTACTGCTACGATAAAAAAAAAAAAAAAAAAAAGGTGTCACGCGCCTCGCATTCTCCGAGCCGCGGCGCATTTTGGTGCTTAAAACTCACTTCCTCGTTGGATCAGGAAATCCCTCTGTCGGCTCTCAAGCGCGCCATGGGCTTCCTGTGGGGGGGGGGGCGGAGCCTCAATGACGCGCTCCCCCAGCTTTCTCCATAGGAGTTAACCCTTTCATGGAGTAGGCTGTATTAATCCTGTGTTTTCCTGCCATTGACTGATTTAGTTGTTTAAATATAGTTAATGTGGAATCACAGAGTTATATGATGTACCGTAGCCCAGATAGAAGAGACGCTTCAAAGCTATCTCTCTCTTGGGACATCATCCTTCCTGAAAAGCTAATACTTCCTTTCAAGCTGTGTAGACTTTCATCTTCCCTGAAGGGAAAGGCTTTTCAGGCAACAGGTCAGGTTGGTGCTCCTTTGCACACCATGGCGGTTTTGCAGGCCTACCACGCTACCTGCTGAGAGACTTGAGCACTGGTGGGGCTCTTCAGATAGGGCATATTGGAATTACGCCGGGCCACACACTTGTCTCTGCGTGCAACAAAAGCAGACGGCTCGTGCTATCGGCTGTTTTATGGCTGCGATGGGTTTCGCGTGGAGGCACTTGTGGTTGAATCTTAGGCGCATCAAGGATAAGAATCTTGCATTCCTCCTGGATGCCCCTATCTCGCCTTTTGGCCTGTTTGGCGATATCGTTAACTCGGTCGCCACTAGGTTCATGAGGCGAAGTTATATGCCTTCAGGAAATTCCTTCCCCGCCGTACTCAAAAGTCGGGACTGTCGGCCACCCAGTCTCCACCGGGTCTGACACTTGCGAGGCGTGAAACACAAGGGATGTGTTTTTGAGCCTGCCACCCCTTTTTGGGGTACGACGCGCCTCACTATCAGCCTCAAAGGGTCAGACTGGCATATTGTCTTCTTTTGCCCAGGACCATGTGGGTGCCCCCCCCCCCCCCCCCAATGGGGAGATGCACGCAGAATTTCTTTCTAGAATGAAGTGGTCTCCCTGACACCCCGAGGAGGTCGGTGTTTTGCTCCGCCACCGCTGGTGTTTCGGGCAACACCAGTCTCCAATAAAGTGTTAGGTCTTCGGTTTTTTCCTGCCATGTTTCAGGATGCCGAACATCTAACACCCCACCTCCCCCCTCCGCTTAACCAAGTCTCTCTGGGTACTAAGCAGTGTAGAGAAGCTACAGGACTCAGTTCACATCACCTTCCGCGTTTCAAATGGCGTGATCTCCACTTCCATGAAACCGGAAGGTGTACATCTCCTGACAGAAGTTGCTGGGTATGGGGTCATGGAACATGTTCCCCTACCAGACAGTGAGTCAGACTACTATAATCAGTATTCCTTGGCAGAGGAACGGGGGGCTGCGTCCAAATTTTTAGATCTCGCAGGCTGTACCGCTATCTAAAATAAACAATACAGTTCAATGTTGACTGTTAAAGTGATTGCTCTCAAATCCTACCAAGCGATTGATTTGTGACAATCGATTGAAGGACGCTTACTTTCATATAGAAAATATGAAAGCACATATTAAAATGCATGGATGTAGTTCTGGCTCTTACGACTACCAGGGCATCCATATTTGAATTACATAGACGACTTGCTGGCCCAGTCTCATTAGATAGCGCTTCGACATCAGCATGTCGTCCTAGCTCATCTTGTCTCTTAGGATTGAGACCCAACGCCACGAAAGCGTGCTCTTTCCTGTTCTGAGGATTGGGTGTCACATGAGATTCGATCCTAAGCGGGCACAGCTGTCTCCCGCTCGTGTCGAATCCATTAACAACACCCTCAAGGAATCAAGCTAGACCAAGAAAGTGACCATCACTTTCAGAGATCTTAGCTCTTATGGCAGCCGTATCCACGGTGACCCTTGGGCCTGCCCATGAGAGCATTTCAGTTGTGGCTAAGACAGTGGATTTCACTCTAGGGCGAATCCCCAACAGGGGTTACGCGCCAGGTGCTTCGTACCCATCCTATGTGGTTCAGACCCCGGGTTCTGACTCTGAGTCCCACTCTAAGTTCGTCTTGTCGTCGCAGATGCTAACGACAGGTGCTTCCCTCACGGGCGGGGGGTGCGGTCTTAGGTGACTGTCCCAGCCCAAGGGTGCTGGAGAGGCCTTCTTCTCGCACGGCACATCAATTGCCTCGAAATGATGGCTCTATTTCTCGCCCTAAAGCACTTCCTCCAGCGGTTGAGAGTGCCATGTCCCATTGCGGGAGGACATCACTATGGCAAGTCTCATATATTAATCGCCAAGGCGGACTGTGCTCGCGCCGCTGAATAGCTAGCGCACCAGGTTCCTGTCCGTCAGCGCGATTTACGTTCCAGGGCATATGAATGTGAGAGCTGTCCAGTCAATCTCTGACACACGGGGAATGGAAACCCCACCCCGAAGTAGTAAGTCAATCTCTGTGAGATTTCACGCAGCAGAGGTGGACCGCTTTGCCTCGCAAGATCAGCAAATGTCCCCTTTGCTACTCCCTGACTCTGGATCTAGGATCGCCTCGTTTATTGCACTAGCAAGAGGTATTCCCCTGCAGCAAGTGTGTGATAAGCAGGTAGACCCAGTCCACTGCCGAAACGTTTCAGTGAACTGGAGTTTCGGCAGGAAAAACTTGTCCTCAGGCTTGTGCCCTAGTACTCTCAAGATGTACTTATCCGCGTCCTCACTGAACTATCTTCCCGAAAAGTTCCATTTGTAACGAGCAGGAGAAACTTCACTTACTGTCCAGTACATGCTCTTCAGATTTACAGTACGTCCACCGCATGAGCCAGTGGCGTAAGTCAGAGCGCCACTATACTGGGTGAGAGATGCCATTGCCCTCTCCTATGAGGCGCGTGGGCTCACTTCGCCTCTAGGAATCAGGGTTCATTCAACCTGGGGGATCGCCTCATCTATTGCACTAGCAAGAGGTATTCCCCTGCAGCAGTGTGTGCGAAGCAGGTAGACCCAGTCCAGTCCTGAATTGTTTCAGTGCTGGAGTCCCTGCAGGAAAGTTGTCCTCGGGCCTGTGCCCAAGTACTCTCAGGACGCACGTAACTGCATCCTCACTGAGTCCATAAACAACATCACCCTATTGTTTTGAAGCATTCCATCCTCCGCCTTTACAGCTTCGGAGCAGGAGAGACTTCACTTACTGTGTCCAGCAGGTGCTCTTCAGATTTACGTCCACCGCATCAGCCGGTGGTGTAGGTCAGAGCAGCCTTTACATGTCTTGGGGCCGCTGGAGCAGCCACCACTACACTGGGTGAGAGATGCATATTGCCCTCTCCTATGAGGCGCGTGGGTTCACTTCGCCTCTAGGAAGCAGGGCTCATTCAACCAGGGAGATCACCTCCTTTTGCACCAGCAAGAGGTATTCCCCTGCAGCAAATTGTGTGACACGGAGGGTTGCTCCTCCCCGCACACATTACATTTACGTTACATTATAATCTGGATGTTCATGCTACTCCGGGCTCAGGCAAAGCCCCGAGTTAGCTGCCCAGGCATGGTTCTGAGATATTCTCGGCTTTGTGCCACACGCTACACAACCTTGGGGTCCAGACACCTGTAGTGCGGCGGCGTTGGTATTCTCGTTCCCATAGCGTTTTCACGCAGCATCGAGTGAAGCCTTGAAAGGGAACGTCTCGGGTTACATTGCTGTAACCCTGTTCCCTGAAAGGCGGGAACGAGATGCTGCGTCCGAATGCCGCACTACCACGTGACCGGACGTCCGTTCAGACAAATTAATCTGAGGTTGTTGCCGGCTCACCTGTATTTTATAACCTCCACCTGCATCTAATCAGATGACATCACTTGACCGAGGTTATATACATAGCCAAATCTTGGCATGTTTTCACACATGCTTCACGACCGGCAACTGGACAAAATGGTTCCCATAGCGTTTTCACGCAGCATCTCGTTCCCGCCTTTCAGGGAACAGGGTTACAGCAATGTAACCCGAGACGTTTCCGGGGCCGATGGCCTTCGCGGTCTATTTTGGTTCGTTTAGAACTCTGCATATGTGAAAGCAAACCGTACCAACGTCTGTTTACTACATTGTAACATTTTTCTGACTGGTGCGGACTAAAGCAATCGAACTATAGGTGTGAAAGCACCCATAGTGGACTCTTTTAACTTTATTCAGTCTGTCAATGGTCCCACTCAGAAATGTGGGCACACATTGGATCTTGTACTGCCTCGTGGCTTATCTGTCCTCAATGTGGAAATTGGGGATGCTGTGTTTTCAGACCATATGCCTGTTTTATTTGATTTTGTACCTTTCTCTCAACCTGCTAAATCGTGTGATTCGGTTCGTCACTGCCATGTCTCTAATCCCACCTCTGCCACTTATTTTTCTGCGATTTTCACTTGTGATTGGGATTTACAATCCTCGGCGTCGCTCAGCACTGAGGAGCTAATATTCCAGTTTGATTCTGCCTGTCAAATCGCATTGGATTCGGCAGCTCCCTTAAAAATCAAATGATCAAAAAAAGGCTAGATCAGAGCCATGGCTAAATGATGTCACCCGTGCTGCTAGAAGGGAATGCAGGAGAGCTGAATGGAGGTGGAAAAAGGACAAGTTACAGGTCTCATTGGACATGTTAAGAGGAAGCTGGTGTCATTATCAAAAAGCTGTGAAAGCCACTAGAACAAAATTTTTTTCTGATCATATTGTTTCTAATTCTCATGACCCTCATGTTCTTTTTAACACATTGAACTCTGTTCTTAATGCTCATGAACCTGTCCCTCTGAAGGCTTCTATGGAAACCTGTGATGAATTTCTTCACTATTTTATGGATTAGGTTAAACACATCAGGTCCCTTATTTTACCATCTGTTAGCGACCCACCAATTTTAAGACCTTGTATGAATGTGTTCGAGCATTTTGAGCCTGTCTCCCTTACTTTTTTAGGTGATCTGGTTTCCTGTAGTAAGCCATCTGGCTCTCCTTCTGATATTACCCTTCCTAATTTTGTTAAGGACGTTTTCCCCACTTTGGGTCCTTTTATTCTTGCTATTATCAATAGCAGTTTAGTTTCTAGTGTAATGCCGAAAAATTTTAAACATGCTGTGGTGCAACACTTGCTAAAAAAGTCTGGCCTGGATCCTTCTGTCTTGTCAAATTTTAGGCCTATCTCCAAGCTACCTTTTTTGGCCAAACTCCTGGAAAAAATTGTCCATTTGCAATTACAGCCCTTCCTTGATGAACAGGCAATTTTGGAAGTTTTTCAGTCTGGGTTTAAAACTCGCCACAGTACTGAGTCTGCTCTTTCAAGAGTTTTTAATGACATTTTCTTAGCAACCGACTCCCGAGACTCGGTACTACTTGTGCTTCTAGATTTAACAGCGGCTTTCGACACCATAGACCATGAGATTCTTTTATCCAGGTTGGAACAGTGGGTGGGCATTACAGGCTCAGCTTTGCAGTGGTTTAGGTCCTACCTCTCTGATAGAACATTCTGTGTCAGTGTAGATGGTTTCACTTCCAACTCTGCTGCCCTTCCTTGGGGTGTACCACAGGGCTCCATTCTTGGTCCACTTTTATTTTCCTTGTATTTGCTCCCACTTGGAGCTATTTTCCAGAAATATAACATCTCCTTTCATTTTTATGCAGATGACTGTCAGGTTTACCTCCCATTAAAGCACAGTGGTGCATGTTCTGTCAAGCTTCTTCTGGACTGCCTTGTTGATGTTAAAAGATGGTTGGCGTTAAATTTCTTGAATGTCAATTGACATCCGTCAGCGATTTTGGTGGCCCACCATGACCAAGGATGTCAGGCAGTTCGTGGCAGCTTGCTCAGTTTGCGCCCAGAACAAGAGTTCACCTTCACCTCCCGTTGGTCTGCTTCGCCCATTACCCATCCCCGCCCACCCGTGGTCACATCTAGCTCTTGATTTTGTCACGGGCCTCCCCAAGTCAAGGGGCAACACTGTCATTCTCATGGTGGTGGACCGCTTCTCCAAAGCAGCCCACTTCATCCCTCTTCCCAAGCTCCCCTCCGCCAAAGAGACTGCTCAGGTGGTGGTTGACCAAGTATTCCGGATTCATGGTCTTCCGGTAGACGTGATCTCTGATAGGGGCGCACAGTTCGTCTCTCAGTTTTGAAGGAATTTTGCAGACAGATCGGGGCCTCAACGAGTCTGTCATTTGGATTCCACCCCCAGACCAATGGGCAGTCTGAGCGGGCTAACCAGGATTTGGAACATGCTCTCCGCTGCCTGGCATCCCACAATTCGACCTCCTGGTGTCAACAGTTATCCTGGGTAGAGTATGCCCACAATACTCTACCGGTTTCTGCCACAGGTATGTCACCATTTCAGTGTTCTGTTGGCTATCAACCCCCTCTGTTCCCTTCACAGGAACCCGAAGCGGCAGTCCCGTCTGCCTTGGCTTTTGTCCAACGTTGCCGGCGCACCTGGAGAAAAGCTAAGGAGGTCTTGGCCCGGACTAGTAGACGGACCAAAATTGCGGCCGATCGCCACCGGACTCCTGCCCCTAACTATGTTTGTGGTCAAAGAGTATGGCTTTCTACCAAGGACTTGCCTCTCAGGGTGGCCTCACGCAAGTTGGCTCCGAAGTTCATTGGTCCGTACTGGATCACAAAGGTCTTGAACCCAGTGGCGTTTCGGCTCAAGCATCCTTCCACGCTTGGTCGGGTACACCCAGTATTACATGTTTCTAGGGTTAAAGCTGTGTATTCCTCCCCTCTTGCCCCTTCTGCTCCTACCCCCCCCCATGGGAGTGTACACTGTATACACTGTATACACTGTTAGGAGGTTGCTGGACGTCCGTTGCAGAGGTCGCGATTTTCAGTATGGTCTGATCATTAAGATTTAAAAGATTTTTCTTTTCTCCTGTCCTCACTCCCAGTGTTGTTTACATGTCTATTCTAGCGCATGGTGTTTGTTTTGATCCTTCGCCATGTGCTCGTGTCTCTGTGACATCACCACCATCCCTCCCACTTCCTCTTTATCACTCTATCAAGATGATTTCACTCACCTGTTCCCCTCATTTTCGTTGTAATCATTCACCCTATTTATTCCCTCTTGTCCATCATCCTGTCAGATCGTTGTCCCATGTCGCTAGCCGTATCGCCTGTCCGTTTCTTGTCCTGTCTAGTCCTGTATGTAGAGTTTCTTTTGGATCCAAGCCAGTATCCGTCAATCCTGTTTTTTCACCCATTTTTCCTCCTCTCTCCCGTGTTTTTTTGTCTTTTTGCACCCAGGCTGGGTCCTATTTTTCTTTTCTTAATTTGCGCTGCAGTTTCCCGTCCCGAAGCCGGCCGGCTCTTGCTCTTCTTCGCGGGCCTTCCGCCAAAGGAACTACAGCCTCGTCTCCTGGTCCTTTTCCTCTCCAGAGTGGTTTTTGTTTTTTCCCTTTTTTGCGACGTTGGCGCTCCTGGGTTTTGATTTAAAAAAAAAAAAGAATGAAAAAGTGCAGCTTGTTCCTGATCTTATTATTTTTTTATTATTATATTTTTTTGTGTTTTTTCTGTCTGAATCAAGGCATCTCTGAAAACAAATAAAATCTTGAAGGAGACTTGCACTTGTGTCTGTTCTGATTCCCTAACAGATGTTAATATACTGTTTATATATTAACTCATGGTACAACTTTTTATTAGCATATTTGCAATAGACTATTTAAGATTTGAATTCTTTTGAATTAATTTGTAATACACTTTTTTTTCACTAAGGATCAATCTGCAAAATCATTAATCTTGCACTTTTTTAAATTCTGCCTCATCAATGTTCTTGCTAAATCATCCCAACTTGCATCTTCCTGTCTGGCCATTTCTCCACTCATTCACACACAATTTTCTATTTTTGTGTTTAGTTCATTTGATCATAACCATCATTTTATGTAATAATCATTAAAAGTTTAACAACTGTAAGTAAATATAATTAATAGCCATAGTTTCGTCTGCATAAAAATGCAGGACACATCTCTTTAGATCTCAAAACAAAATTAAATTAGATCCACATAATATTACATGTTTAATATCTTATTATTAAAACAATCCTTTCTACACATTTAAACATTAAACGTACATACAAACACATCAAAACAATGACATTTTATTTATAAATACATAACACTGAAACTAATCAAACATTACAGTCTTCATACCATGAAATCATACCATGTCCTCAACATAATAATTTCTATACAGTTCTGTAAACTGATTGCTTGAGTGGAATGGCTTAGAAAAAACATACTCAAGCAAGGTAAAGATATAAATTAGTTTACAAAACTGCACACCAAACATCAGCACACTGTATTTCAAATATAGTAAACTAGTCAACAATACAGAATATGGTAGAGTATGTGCTGCGGTTTGCTGTGTTCCCTAGCAAGGCTACACTCGATGCTGCGTGAAAACGCTATGGGAACCAGTTTGTCGCGTTGCCGGTCGTTGAAGCATGCTGTGAAAACACGCCAAAGTTTTTGGCTATACTGTATATAACCTCGACAGGTGACGTCATCTGATTAGATGTAGGTGGAGGTTATAAAAACAGGTGAGCTGGCAACGACCTCAGTTCATTTGTCTTCAGAGCCTAGTTGTGAAGCGTGCTTGTGATAAACCAGCAAAATAAGAAGGTGTTTAACTCACCGATTTGACGAGTTTAATCCCTCCGTGTGTGATAATCCATATCGGAGTGTGATCTCTACACTGCTTCGACTAGTGCTGCGCGTGCCGCGCATTCCGTGAGAAGCTGCGAGCCGGCGCGCGTTCCTGGCTTAAAACTCATGCATCTGACAGAGCTGCGGCAGACGGAGGTAAGAAAACTCCTTTCTTCCGCGTTGTCATCACGAGGATTTCTCTCTTTTTTACCGAAGATGAAAATAGCCTTAAGCACTAAAACAAGCAGTAGACGGCAGCTTCTGTCGGGTGGCCGGGGGACGGAGCCTCAATGACGCTCTCCCCCCCCCACCCCCTCTCAGCTCTCTTCATATGAGTTAACCCTTTCATGGAGTAGGCTGTATTCATGCTGTGTTTTTCATGCCATCGACTTATTTGTTTATTTAAATATAGTCGATATGGAAACGCGGGATTGTATGATGACGCCCAGATAGCAGAGACGCTTCACAGGCTATCTCTCTCCTGGGACATCATCCTCCCTGGAAAGCTTATACTTCCTTTCTAGCTGTGTAAACTTTTATCTGCCCTAGAGGGAAAAGCTTTTCAGGCAGTGGGTCAGCTTGGTGCTGCACTGCACACAGGAGGTCAGACTGATTAAAAAAAATATATATATATACATATATATATATATATATATATATATATATATATATATATATATGTGTGTATAAAATAAAATAAATGGGGGTGGCCCCCCCAATAGGGAAAGGCACCCAGAATTCCTTTTTAATGAATAAGTGTTCTCCCTGGCACCCCCAGGAGGTCGGTGTTTTGCGCCAATAGGCTGTTAGTTCTTCGGTTTTTCCTGCCATGCTTCAGGATGCCGAACATCTAACACCCCCCCCCGTTTAACCAAGCTGCCGAAACTTTTGCCCTTTTATGAGAAACTGGCAGCGTGGAAGCTACTGCCAAGTATATCTCCTTGGGTACTAAGCACTGGAGAGAGGAACTACAGGATTCAGTTCTCACTTCACCTTCTGTGTTTTCAATGGCGTGGCCTCCACTTCCATGAAACCAGAAAGTGCGCATCTGCTCACAGGCTGCCGGGGAAGGGGGCCATGGAACATGTTCCCCCACCAGACAGTGAGTCAGGCTACTACAGTCGGTATTCTTGGTTCCCAAGAGGAACGGGGGCTGCGTCCAATATTTCAGATTCTGCGGGCTCTCCCGCTACCTGAAAATCAATGAATACAGTTCAGTTCTTGACTGTAAAGGTGATTGCTCTCAACCCTATCAAGCGATTGTTTCTGACAATCGATTTAAGGACGCTTACTTTCATACAGAAACATTGCCACAACACAGGGAGATCCTGAGGTTCGCTTTCGGGGGCGAAGCTTACCAGTATCGGGTCCTTCCATTGGTCTAGCTCACCCGCACACATACAAAATGCACGGATTTAGCCCTGGTTCTTATGGGAGTCCCAGGGCATCCAGTGGCTAGTGCTTCGACATCAGCATGTCGTCCTAGCTCATCTCTGTTCTCAGGACTGGGACCAACGCCACGAAAGCGTGCTCTTTCCTGTGCAGAGGACAACACATTGGGTGCTATATGGGATTCGGTCGTAAGCGGGCACAGCTGTCTCCCGCTCGTATCGAACCCATTCTCAACACCCTCAAGGAAAACAAGCTAGACCAGAAAGTGACCATCACTTTCAGACATCCTAGCTCTCATGGCAGCTGTATCCACGGTGACACCTTTAGACCTTCTGCACATGAGAGCATTCTAAGTTGTGGCTAAGAACCAGGGGATATCACTAGGGCCAATCCCCAATATGGGTTACGCGCCAGGTGCTTCGTACCCTTTCTACGTGGTTCAGACCCCGGTCTCTACTCTGGGTCCCACTCTAAGTTCATCTTGTCGTCGCTGAGGCTAACGACAGATGCTTCCCTCATAGGCTGGGGTGCGGTCTCTGATGACTGTCCAGCCCAAGGGAGCTGGAGAGGCTATCTTCTCGCATGGCACAGCAATTGCCTCGAAATGATGGCTCTATTTCTGGCCCTAAAGCACTTCCTCCAGCAGTTGAGAGGCTGCCATGTCCTAGTGCGGGGGACAACACTATGGCAGTCTCATATATTATCGCCAGGGCGGACTGTGCTCGCGCCGCTAACAGCTAGCGCACCAGGTTCCTGTCCCTCAGAGCGATTTACATTCCAGCATGGATGCGGGAGCAGTAGTACTGTCCAGTCTATCTCTGACACACGGGGAATGGTAACCCCACTCCGAAGTAGTCAGGGAGAGATTTTCATGTAGCTAGGCGGGCCTCTTGCCTTCTAAGATATGCTTCGCCTTTTACTGCTCTTCAGATTTACGTCCACCGCATCAGCTAGTGGCGTAGGTCAGAGCAGCTTCTACATGTTTTGGATGAGAGATGCTATTGCCCTCTCCTATGAGGCGCGTGGGTTCACTTCGCCTCTGGGAATCAGGGCTCTTTCAACCCTGGGGATTGCCTCATCTATTGCATTAGCAAGAGGAATTCCCCTGCAGCAAGTATATGCTAAGCAGGTAAACCCAGTCCACTGCCGAATTGTTTCAGTGCTGGAGTTTCCCTCCTCGGGTCTGTGCCCTAGTACTCTCAGGACGTACGTGACTGCATCCTCTCTCAACTATCTTCCGAAAGCTCCATAAACCCAACAGGCACCCTATTGCTCTTGAAGCCTTCTGTCCTCCGCGCTTACAGCTTCGGAGCAGGAGAGACTTCACTTGCTGTGTCCAGCTTGTGCTCTTCAGATCTACGTCCACCGCATCAGCTAGTGGCGTAGGTCAGAGCAGTTTCTACATGTTCTGGATGAGACATGCTATTGCCCTCTCCTATGAGGCGCGTGGCCTCACTTCGCCTCTAGGAATCAGGGCTCTTTCAGCCAAAGGGATTGCCTCATCTACTGCACTAGCAAGAGGTATTCCCCTGCAGCAAGTGTCTGCTAAGCAGGTAAACGCAGTCCACTGCCGAATTGTTTCAGTGCTGGAATTTCCCTCCTCGCAACAGGCACCCTATTGCTCTTGAAGCCTTCTGTCCTCCTTCACTTACTATCCAGTATGTGCTCTTCAGATTCACGTCCACCGCATCAGCTAGTGGCGTAAGTCAGAGCGCCACTATACTGGGTGAGAGATGCATATTGCCCTCTCCTATGAGGCGCGTGGGTTCACTTCGCCTCTGGGAAGCAGGGCTCACCCAACCAGGGTGATCATCCCAGTCTCACCAGCAGGAGGTATCCCCTGCAGTAATTGTGTGGCGCGAAGGGTTGGTTCCTCCCCGCACACATTTCTTACATTTATAAATCTGGATGTTCATGCTACTCCGAGCTCACTGCCCCCGAGTTAGCTGCCCAGGCATAGCTCTGAGACCTTCTTGGCTTTGTGCGCACACGCTACACAACCTTGGGGTCCAGACACCTGTAGTGCGGCGGCGTTGGTATTCTCGTTCCCATAGCGTTTTCACGCAGCATCGAGTGTAGCCTTGCTAGGGAACGTCTCGGGTTACATTTCTGTAACCCTGTTCCCTGAAAGGCAGGAACGAGATGCTGCGTCGCAATGCCGCACTACCACGTGACCGGACGGCTGTTCAGACAAATTAATCTGAGGTCGTTGCCGGGTCACCTGTTTTTATAACCTCCACCTACATCTAATCAGATGACGTCACCTGTCGAGGTTATATATAGCCAAAAACTTTGGCGTGTTTTCACAGCATGCTTCAACGACCGGCAACGCAACAAACTGGTTCCCATAGCGTTTTCACGCAGCATCTCGTTCCCGCCTTTCAGGGAACAGGGTTACAGAAATGTAACCCGAGACGTTTTCCAAATTTGATTATCTTAAGCCTAGTTTAAAATTCCCAAACATCATAAACTTGACATTCAATTATAGTTAATTTTTTTAAATAAACCTACTGTACTTTCTGGCAAAATAATAATTAAATTAAATTAAATAAAATTACATTTTAGTTGTATAGCGCTTTTAACAATTGTCGTTGTCGCGAATCAGCTTTACACAATCAAAAGATTATTTAAGTCTGTATGGAATGTGAATGTGCATGAATCAAAATGGTCAGATAGTCCCTGGTGAGCAAGCCGAGGGCGACAGTGACATGATAATAGGAAGAAACCTTGAGATGAACCAGACTCAACAGGGAACCCATCCTCATCTGTTTTTGTGTATTACCATCTCAGGGAGTTTTTCCTTGCCACTGTCGCCCTCGGCTTGCTCACCAGGCACTATCTGACCATTTTGATTCATACAAATTCACCTCTCTGGCGGGGAAGGAGCCTGAGCTAGTGCATGAGGTTGAGGAGTTCCGGCTAGATATAGCTGGACTCACCTCGACGCACAGCTTGGACTCTGGAACCAGTCTCCTTGAGAGGGGCTGGACTCTCTTCCACACTGGAGTTGCCACCGGTGAGAGGCGCTGAGCAGGTGTGGGCATACTTATTGCCCCCCGGCTCGAGGCCTGTACATTGGGGTTCATCGCAGTGGACGAGAGGGTGGACTCCCTGCGCCTTCGAGTGGGGGGACGGATCCTTACTGTTGTTTGCGCTTATGCGCCGAACAGCAATTTGGAGTACCCGCCATTTTTGGGGTCTCTAGAGGGGGCACTAGAGAACGTCACTCCTGGGGACTCCATCGTTCTGTTGGGGGACTTCAATGCTCACGTGGGCAATGACAGTGAGACCTGGAAGGGCGTGATTGGGATGAACAGCCCCCCCGATCTGAACCAGAGCGGTGTTTTGTTATTGGACTTCTGTGCTCATCACGGATTGTCCATAACGAACACCATGTTCAGGCATAAGGGTGTCCATATGTGCACCTGGCACCAGGACACCCTAGGCCGCAGTTCGATGATCGACTTTGTGGTCATGTCGTCGGACTTGCGGCCACATGTCTTGGACACTCGGGTGAAGAGAGGGACGGAGCTGTCAACTGATCATCACCTGGTGGTGAGTTGGCTCCATTGGCGGGGTAGGATGCCGGTCAGGCCTGGTAGACACAAACGTATTGTGAGGGTCTGCTGGGAACGTCTGGCAGAGTGCCCTGTCAGGACGAGCTTCAACTCCCACCTCTGGCAAAGCTTCAACCACGTCCTGGGGGAGGTGGGGGACATTGAGTCCGAATGAACTATGTTCCGTGCCTCCATTGACCGGAGCTGTGGCCGCAAGGTGGTCGGTGCCTGTCGCGGTGGCAACCCAAGAACCCGTTGGTGGACACCGGCGGTGAGGGATGCCATCAAGCTGAAGAAGGAGTCTTACCGGGCCTTTTTGGCTGGTGGCACTCCGGAGGCAGCTGATAGGTACTGGAAGGCCAAGCGGAATGCAGCTTCGGTGGTTACTGAGGCAAAAACCCGGGCATGGGAGGAGTTTGGGGAGGCCATGGAGAATGACTTCCAGACGGCCTCGAAGAGATTCTAGTCCACCATCTGGCGTCTCAGGAGGGGAAAGCAGTGCACGGTCAACACAGTGTATAGTGGGGATGGTGCGCTGCTGACCTCGACTCGGGACGTTGTGGATCGGTGGGGGGAGTACTTCGAAAACCTCCTTAACTCCACCAACATGCCTTCCGATGAGGAAGCAGAGTCTGGGGACATAGAGATGGACTTTTTCATCTCTGGGGGCAAGGTCGCCGAGGTAGTCAAAATGCTCCGTGGTGGCGGGGCCCCGGGAATGGATGAGATCCGCCCGGAGTTCCTCAAGGCTCTGGATGTTGTAGGACTGTCATGGTTGACACGTCTCTGCAACATTGCATGGACACCAGGGACAGTGCCTCTGGACTGGCAAACCGGGGTGGTAGTCCCCCTCTTCAAGAAGGGGGACCGGAGAGTGTGTTCCAACTACAGAGGGATCACACTTCTCAGCCTCCCCGAGAAAGTCTATTCAGTGGTCTTGGAAAGGAGGGTCCATCGGATAGTCGAACCTCGGATTCAGGAGGATCAGTGTGGTTGTCGTCCGGGTCGCGGAACAGTGGACCAGCTCTTCACCCTTAGCAGGGTCCTGGAGGGGGCATGGCAGTTTGCCCAACCAGTCAACATGTGCTTTGTGGACTTGGAGGAGGCATTCGACCGTGTCCCTCGGGGCGTCCTGTGGGGGGTACTCTGTGAGTATGGGATATCGGATTCCCTGTTAAGGGCTGTCCGGTCCCTGTACAACCGGTGTCAGAGCTTGGTCCGCATTGCCGGTAGTAAGTCGGACCTGTTTCCGGTGAGAGTAGGACTCCGACAAGGCTGCCCTTTGTCACCCATCCTGTTCATAAATTTTATGGTCAGGATTTCTAGGCGCAGCCAGGGCGTTGAGGGGGTACAATTTGGTGGGCTCAGGATTGGGTCACTGCTTTTTGCAGATGACGTTGTTCTGTTGGCCTCTTCACCCTGTGACCTACAGCTCTCACTGGATAGGTTCGCAGCCGAGTGTGAAGCGGCTGGGATGTGAATCAGCACCTCCAAATCTGAGGCCATGGTCCTCAGCCGGAAAAGGGTGGAGTGCCCTCTCAGGGTTGGGAGTGAGATCCTGCCCCAAGTGGAGGAGTTTAAGTATCTCGGGGTCTTGTTCACGAGTGAGGGTAAAATGGAACGGGAGATCGACGGGCGGATCGGGGCAGCATCTGCAGTGATGCGGGCTCTGTATCGGTCCGTCGTGGTGAAGAAGGAGCTGAGCCAAAAGGCAAAGCTCTCAATTTACCGGTCGATCTACGTTCCTAACCTCACCTATGGTCATGAGCTGTGGGTAGTGACAGAAAGAACAAGATCGCGAATACAAGCGGCCGAAATGAGTTTCCTCCGCAGGGTGTCTGGGCTCTCCCTTAGAGATAGGGTGAGAAGCTCAGTCATCCGAGAGGGGCTCAGGGTAGAGCCGCTGCTCCTCCGCATCGAGAGGAGCCAGATGAGGTGGCTTGGGCATCTATTTAGGACAGCCTCCCTTGTGAGGTGTTCCAGACACGCCCCACCGGAAAGAGACCCCGGGGAAGACCCAGGACACGCTGGAGGGATTATGTCTCTCGGCTGGCCTGGGAACGCCTTGGGATCCCCCCGGAAGAGCTGGAAGAAGTGGCCGGGGAGAGGGAAGTCTGGGCATCCCTGCTGAAGCTGCTGCCCCCGCGACCTCAGATAAGCGGAAGAAAATCGATGGATGGATGGATGGATGGATGGATGGATTATATAGCGCTTTTAACAATGGTCATTGTCTCAAAGCAGCTTCACAAAAATGAAACAAATATTTTCTTTTCTAAAAAAAAATTCTAAGTGTGTATGTGTGAGAAAAATGTGTCTAGATAATAATGAGATGAATGAATGATGAATGAAATGTCTCTGATGAACAAGCCAAGGGTGATGGCGACAGTGGCAAAGAAAAACTCCCTGAAATGGCAATAGGAAGAAACCTTGAGAGGAACCAGACTCAATCAGGGAACCCATCCTCATCTGGGTGAAACAGATAGCAGGAAATGATCTGCATTCATACTGTTTGTTAAGTGGCAGGCAGTTCAGTATAACAGTTGATGCTAATTGATGTTAATATGGAGTCCAGGTAGTTATTGGAGACTTAGGTAGACCTGAACTATCGAGGAACTGCAGCCAAGTCAAGTCCTCAGAGAAACAGCTGTCAACACCAGTCGAGGCCAGAACCGTCTTCATGGTAGAGTGAAACCATCCCCAGACACCAAACGCATCCCAAGGAGACACATGGGGCATCCATGCGACAAGATCTCCAACCAGAAGCGGGGCACCAGGATGAGTCAGACAGGTCCAGAGGCCAGAGGGAGATGGATCACTGGCAGCTCAGGAATTACATGTGTAGCTCGACAGAGAGAGGGAAAGAGAGAGACGGGGGGAGAGCGGGAAGAGAGAGGGGTAGAGAGAACAGGAGAGGGGAGAGCAGAGGAGGAGAGATAACAGTCAGGTCTGGTCGCAGTCACATAATATATAATGTGAATGTATATTTACTGTAGAATGCAAGCAGAGACTCTGGCAGGACGAACATCTGTATAACAGCATAACTAAAAGGGAGGAGCCAGAAGGAAACACAGACATGAGGGCTCCCTGAGACGTAAACCAACCAATCACCTCACCGTCAACATACCTGGGGTGCGTTTAGCGTTCAACTATGTAGCTCTTTGCTTAACCACCATAGTACGATGCAACGTTGAAGAAACTAACTAACTAGTCATAAGTGTTTCCCAAAACCATAGTACCTGTGTCACACTTCCATGGTTAGAACTATGTTGGTTTAATCTGTCGTTCTTCTTCGATACAACGGCAGAGTACTGCCATAGGCACATATCGCCCCCTACTGTAAAGCATGTTTATTTTTTTTCTCTCTCTCTTCGGCTGCGCTTTCGCAGTGACCTAACGCAGTGACCTAGAAGTAGTGTAATAATGGCACAAATGCAAAATTTTTCATTTTTCAATATTTCATTTGAACTCATTTTTTATTTGGTATTGATACATCAGTACAATTAAAATAAAAAGAAATGATGAGTTTTGAAAATGCTGGGATTGCGTTGTGAACACCTGTTACCTATTTTGCTCAATATAATTTCCTATATACAGTGGTGTGAAAAACTATTTGCCCCATTCCTGATTTCTTATTCTTTTGCATGTTTGTCACACTTAAATGTTTCTGCTCATCAAAAACCATTAACTATTAGTCAAAGATAACATAATTGAACACAAAATGCAGTTTTTAAATGAAGGTTTACGTTATTAAGGGAGAAAAAAAACTCCAAATCTACATGGCCCTGTGTGAAAAAGTGATTGCCCCCCTTGTTAAAAAATAACTTAACTGTGGTTTATCACACCTGAGTTCAATTTCTGTAGTCACCCCCAGGCCTGATTACTGCCACACCTGTTTCAATCAAGAAATCACTTAAATAGGAGCTACCTGACACAGAGAAGTAGACCAAAAGCACATCAAAAGCTAGACATCATGCCAAGATCCAAAGAAATTCAGGAACAAATGAGAACAAAAGTAATTGAGATCTATCAGTGTGGTAAAGGTTATAAAGCCATTTCTAAAGCTTTGGGACTCCAGCGAACCACAGTGAGAGCCATTATCCACAAATGGCAAAAACATGGAACAGTGGTGAACCTTCCCAGGAGTGGCTTCACATCAAGGGAGAATGCATCCTGCAGGAACAGGTCAGACACCTGTTAATTCAGAACATATTTGGTTTTTTTTTTTTTTTTTTTACAGTTTGGATGATGTATTTTTTTTTTGTTTAAATGAATCTCGAATGAACTTGTGTTAATAAATATTTTGTTTATTTGCCTAAATGATTTCCCCCTGCACATAATTTTACAAACAAGTAGGATATTATATATATATATATATATATATATATATATATATATATATATATATATTTTAAATAAACCCATGAATAGTCCATATTCTACTTCTCAGAAGGGCTCAGTGGCTCAGTGGTAGCTGTTTCGCCTGCCGTGCGGATGGCCCGGTTCGATTCCCTCCCAGTGCCCAAGCCCCAGTTTGTTGATTTATTTGGGTACATTCATTGAATATATATTGAGTAATATTTTAAATAGGCTTACACTATGGTAGTGTATAAATTTTACAATTTCTTAGTTCTTAACACTTTGCGCACTGTATACTGTATGTTGAATACATGAACAGTACAGATAACATTCATTATAAGTGAAAACCTCTAACATACTACTACAAATATTATGAGACATTTCTCTTTGGGTATGTTTAAAGATACTCACTTAAAAACTCACCTTTTCTTCGCACAAACGAAACCAAGGCTGTGTTCCAACCGGCATAAATAATGCTTCCGTAGGGCACTTCGAAGGGAGAATAATTGCGATGGTACCGCTGTTATATCGTTTAAAGTGAATTTGTAATCCAAATAACTGAAAAATTAATAACCTAATATCTGAGCACCAAAACATTAAGTTTTCCAAATCGCTCAAAGTGGTTGGGAAAATTTTTAGAAACTAATAGGGCGTAGGGTCGTTAACTGTGAATAGAACACACCCAGCCGTGGGCAAAATGAATGACGTCGACACAGAAAACTAACAAGGAACTCTGCTTCTAACCACAGGTCAAAGGCTGTAGTTCCAACCACGTAAGTTTGCGACGCTGTTTGCGAATGTTCATTTGAACTCTGGTTTCGGGAAATACCTAGTTGTTGAACTATGTTGGTAATGACAGAACTTGCGACCATAGTTGGCTAACGATGCTTTTGGGAAACGCACCCCTGAGTGATCAATGAGTGTGGTAATAATAATAATACAGTAATTCTAATTTGATGTGTAGCTAATTTTACTAAAAAGATATAACATTTTAATACAGTGTAGAAGTTAAGTTTGCGTTCTAGACTGTAAGAGTTTAAGGTTTATTAGGGAGTAGATCAGGAGGAAGGTAAGGCTTAGCTATGAGGAATTAATGATGATTTAATTAGAACTTAATTAATATTTATTATACAAGAACTATAGTATGCAAATCACTCTGCAGGAGAACTGTAGACTCTGTAATTACAGCTTAGTTAAATTATGTTCTTAGTAATTAATAGTAATAACAAATAAACAACTATTCTTTCATTTGTATTTAGTTCCTATATAGTTTATGAGTTATATGGAACAGTGATTTAAAAAGTAATTTGATAAGAAGATGTGCCAGTGTCTCTGGTACTAACATGACACATTATTCCTTAAAAAGGTTTGGCTGTGTGGTTGTTGTTTTTCTTGTTGTTGGTTGTAATTGCCATCCACTTCTAAGTGACCCAAAGTGTGAATTACCGCTGTTGGGAAGTAGGGATTCAGGTGCTAAAGATGTTTTCTCATAGCTTCAGACTCCATTTGAATCGACCTTTGCGATTTGTGACTACTGTAAGTCTACAATTCCCAGCAAAGAGAACTGTATAGGAAGTCAGTCAGAGTCGTGTACTTATTATGTTTTAATACATTCCAGAGGGAAATTGCTTTGCCTTGTTATTTTTTTTTACTGTTCAATTAAAGGAAATTAAACTGTGATCTTCACTTCTAGAATTTTAACCTCACACTCAATAAGAATAAGTTAGTTCACAGTGTGCCAACAGTGATAAAGTATAGTCATTGTACAGTGACTATTGCAAGTGAATATTGTAATGAATAGATTTACATAAATTTAAGTACAGTGAAACCTCGGATTGCGACTAATGGGGTTTGCGAGTGTTCCGCAGGACGAGCAAAGATTCTTTTTTTGGGGTGGGGGGGATTTTTTCCCCAATCTTCTCCCTAATTTAGTCGTGTCCAATTCCTCCCCGTCACTAAAGGGATCCCACATTCAGCTTCTACTATCACTCAGTCGGGTGGACCGCAGACTATCACGTGGTTTCCTCCGACCCACGTGACGTCACCGATGCATCTTTTCATACTGCTCGCTCACGCACTGTTGGGGGCAGCTCAACATACTTGGTGGACAGCGCTATCTGCTCCCTCCGCTTGTGTGAGCTCACAGACTCCCCTGATTAATGTGGGAGCACTAAGTACCTCTCATCCCTCCCCACTGAGAGAGCTCAGCCAATCAGCTCTCTCGAGACTTCCAGCTGTGAGAGGTTACAGCATCACCGGGGAACCGAACCAGCGATCTCCGGATGATAGGGCAAGCTTTTAATACATTTTGAAATGGAAAACGAACAAGTCTTGGTTTACGAGTACCGAGTATCATGTATCACGCATACGCTTCTTGTTTTGATGCCGAGCGTCACGTGATCACAACTGAGCCAATGATTTTTCTCTCTCTTGCGCTGCAGAATTGTGGGTAATTGTCTCGCCTGCTGAGTCTTAGTGCTCGTCTCTCACTGGTATAATCAACATCTGTGCACCCATGTATGGGTTACCATAAATAACACTGTGACCACGTGTGTGTGCATAAAACATATTTTATTTTGTGTCTGTATGCATGTGTGTACAATGTGCATGTAAAGCAAAAGCAAGTCTTATTAGAGAGGTTAAAAAAACATTTTCTCTGTCTGCTCAAGGCTCAGCCTGCTCTTTGTGTCTGTGTGTGTGCGTATCATTGGACACCGTGACACACAGAACCCTCCTACTTTCACCTTGACAGACACACACACACTCTCTTTTTCTCTGCTCTACACAGAAACACTGATCTTTCACGATTCAAAGGTAAAGTTCAGGTTAAAATAAAGTTAATTATAAATAAAGTGCAGGCTGTTAGTGTGTCGCTCAATCGAGTGTCATTAGAGAGATTTCTTGATCATTTTTCAGATGCAACAATGTTTCCGTTGTGTGTTTGAAAAGAGTGGAGAAAGGGTAACTGTGTAAGACGAGAAGGGGGAGAGGGGAGCTTACTTTAGATACACACACACACACACACACACACACACACACACACAGAGAGCAACTGTGCGCACAAATGGAAACACTTATCTGTCTGGAGTTCTTTTTTTTTTTTTAAGGTAAATGCAGGTTAATTTGCTTTATTTTTACTTTATAATTTGTGTTAATTATTTACATGTCTTTATTTTTTGGGGCTGTGTCACGAATTATTTGAGTTTCCATTATTTGGTTCACGAGTGTTTTGGAATATGAGCCCGCTACAGGAACGAATTATGCTTTTAATCCAAGGTTTCACTGTATTTTACAAGTAGTGGAATATATAAAAAGGTCATGATTGTGGGCATTTCACTTACAGTTTCCATTTTTACAGAGAGGAAATGTACAGTTTAAAGGCAACTGGACAAAAGGTGGCACTCAGTGGAACACTTGGTAGTGATAAGTCTCTGGATGAATGTGCTCCTCTGATCAGCCAGCACACTGTGTAGTGGGTGAGAAGGATTGTCCAGGATTGAGGGGCGTTTGGACAGCATCCTCTTCTCAGCTCTGTATAAACACTGCTTTCTCTACAGTGAGATATCTGACATACTGTAACTCTGTACAATTTTCTGTAGTCCCTGCTTACTTGAACACTGATGTATATGCAATATAGGGTTAAACTATGTATCTGTTTGCTCTTCTCTCTCTGGCTCCTGTAGATACTTTTCTTTAATTAACTTACTGGTTATTTTGTTTATTCATTTGCATAATAGCATAAATAAAGAGAATAAAAATTCAGTATATCCTGTATATCATTCATTCAAATATAATTTTAGTGCAATCACAACGTATGTGCAGACAGAGCCAAAAAGCCAAAGCCTTGTCACATTGTTCTTCTAAAAAAATAATAATCTGCTAAATTAATCTACAAAATCATTATACCTTGCACATTTTTACTGCAGTCATTCTGCCTCAAACATGTTCTTATGAAATCATCCTAACTTGCATGTTTTCTTCTGACCATTTCACACATAAGCTCTTATTTCAGTGGTTAGTAGTTGCCTCCACATACCCACCACTGATCGCTGCCTGGAGCCCTAAAGAGATAAGATAAAGATAAAGAGACGTTATTGTCATTGTAGTGATACAGTGAAATTAGTTTGGTAGCTCTCAGAGACCAGCAGCAATAATAAACATAAGAATAAACTAAAGAACAAAAGATAATATTATCTAATAATAGAAGATAATTACACTAAAATATAATAAATACAATGGAATTTATGTGAAATGATGTGACTTGGATCTTAGGTCAAATAGTAGAGTGCAGAAAAGTGCAAACATGATTATCCAAGATAAGAAGATATTGCGGGAGTTATACTAATAGCTAGAATAACACAGTCCTGGTGTAAATTGGTTGGTGAAGAAAAGTGTCTTGTGCATTAGCAGCAGCATAGGAAAGAGGGTCAAACAATTGAGTTTGTTATAACTGCCTTCAGTTCTTAGCAGATACTGTATGTGTGCGAGTGTGTATCAGTTCTCAATCACTATGAATGTACAGATATCAAGAACGCACAATTCGAGAAAAGGGATCCCGCGACTTGTCTCGGCAACGCTTGGCAAGCGTTGCAAATGCCCTTCATTACCTGTAGGGGGCAGTCGTGTTTCAGTCTGAAGTACTGTGTGTCTACTGAAGCCAAAAATGTGTTATCTCTCTTAGGCGCCCCAACCTATCGAGCTCAAACTGTAAATACTGATATGTATATATTATTCATTTTCTTCTCTCCTTCAATGATGATACTGTACTTCTTTAACTGCGCTTTCTGCATTCAGTATCATAAGAATAATTATTATTAGTAGTAGTAGTAGTAGTAGTAGTACTGCTCCGAATTTATTATTATTGTAATTATTCTAATTATTATTGTAACGCACCCTCACGTGTGTGCAAAAAGACGAAGTACAACTAATAATACAAAAATTTATATTTTAGCCTAAAACAATATTGTTTTATTGTGTTTATGCGCTTTAAATATACACTAAACAATAAACACTGCCTTTTGCAAAGTGAAAGTGAGTTGTGCGTGCGGCTTTTTGATCAAAAGGTTCATAAACCCGCGCGCAGATATGAGCAGATTTATCTGCGCTTTGTCCATTCATCAGTAGTAGTAGTGCCATTTTAATTCAAATCCAACATTTTAATGGATAGTGATTGGTGCATGGGCGTCAACTTGCATATTCTGTAATATTCCATTGTCTTTCATATTGCCGCTGTTTTAAAGCATTCACTAGTTAGTAAGTAAGTAAGCAAGCAAATAAAAGAGAAATTAATAAATAGCTTTAAATGGTACTTCAGCGTAGTAAAAGTACCCTAGCATGAGTTTATATATAATGATAATATTATGCATAAAGAAAATCTAATTTATATACAAACCGGATTCCAAAAAAGTTGGGACACTAAACAAATTGTGAATAAAAACTGAATGCAATGATGTGGAGATGGCAAATGTCAATATTTTATTCAGAATAGAACATAGATGACAGATCAAAAGTTTAATCCGAGAAAACGTATCATTTTAAAGGAAAAATATGTTGATTCCAAATTCCACTGTGTCAACAAATCCCAAAAAAGTTGGGACAAGTAGCAATAAGAGGCTGGAAAAAGTAAATTTGAGCATAACGAAGAGCTGGAAGACCAATTAACAGTAATTTGGTTAATTGGCAACATGATTGGGTATAAAAAGAGCTTCTCAGAGTGGCAGTGTCTCTCAGAAGCCAATATGGGTAGAGGATCACCAATTCCCACAATGCTGCGCAGAAAGATAGTGGAGCAATATCAGAAAGGTGTTACCCAGCGAAAAATTGCAAAGACTTTGCAGTTATCATCATCAACTGTGCATAATATCATCAGAAGATTCAGAGAATCTGGAACAATCTCTGTGCGTAAGGGTCAAGGCAAACCATACTGGATGCCCGTGATCTCCGGGCCCTTAAACGACACTGCTACGGTAAAGGAAATCACAGAATGGGCTCAGGAATACTTCCAGAAACCATTGTCAGTGAACACAATCCACCGTACCATCCGCCGTTGGCAGCTGAAACTCTACAGTGCAAAGAAGAAGCCATTTCTAAGCAAGATCCACAAGCACAGGCATTTTCATTGGGCCAGGGATCATTTAAAATGGAGTGTGGCAAAATGGAAGACTGTTCTGTGGTCAGACAAGTCACGATTCGAAGTTCTTGTTGGAAATGTGGGACGCCATGTCATCCGGACCAAAGAGGACAAAGACAACCCAAGTTGTTATCAACGCTCAGTTCAGAAGCCTGCATCTCTGATGGTATGGGGTTGCATGAGTGCGTGTGGCATGGGCAGCTTGCATGTCTGGAAAGGCACCATTAATACAGAAAAATCTATTCAGGTTCAACAACATATGCTCCCATCCAGACGTCATCTCTGTCAGGGAAGACCCTGCATTTTTCAACAAGATAATGCCAGACCACATTCTGCATCAATCACATCATCATGGCTGCGTAGGAGAAGGATCCGGGAAATCCTGTCTGAAAAACTGGCCTGAAATGGCCAGTCTGCAGTCCAGATCTTTCCCCTATAGAGAACATTTGGCGCATCATAAAGAGGAAGGTGCGACAAAGAAGGACCAAGACGATTGAACAGTTAGAGGCCTGTATTAGACAAGAATGGGAGAGCATTCCTATTTCTAAACTTGAGAAACTGGTCTCCTCGGTCCCCAGATGTCTGTTGAGTGTTGTACGAAGAAGGGGAGATGCCACACAGTGGTGAAAATGGCCTTGTCCCAACTTTTTGGGGATTTGTTGACACCGTGAAATTTGGAATCAACATATTTTTCCTTTAAAATGATACATTTTCTTGGATTAAACTTTTGATCTGTCATCTGGACTATTGTAATGCATTACTAGGTGGTTGTCCTGCATCCTCAATAAACAAGCTTCAGTTAATCCAAAATGCAGCTGCCAGGGTTCTCACTAGATCCAGAAAATATGATCATATAACCCCAATATTATCATCCCTGCACTGGCTACCTGTTCAGTTTAGAATAAATTACAAAATAGTATTACTTACATACAAGGCCTTAAATGGTTTAGCTCCCACATACCTAACCAGTCTTCTGATGCGCTACAATCCACCACGCGCCTTAAGATCACAAAGCTCCGGACTTCTGGTAGTTCCCAGAATTTCAAAATCTACAAAAGGGGGTAGGGCTTTTTCATATTTAGCTCCAAAGCTTTGGAATAACCTTCCAGACAGTGTTCGGGGAGCAGACACGGTTTCTCAGTTCAAAAGTAGACTCAAGACGCATCTTTTTAATCTGGCATACACATAACTCATCCCAGTACTCATACTCCAGTACACCTATACCGAATGGCAACTACGCTAATTCTCCCCATCTGTTCTGTATTTCTCTACCCATCCCGAGGCATCGGGAGATTTTGCCAGCTTCAGTAGACAAAGGCCGACCCTGTGAGGTTCCTGAGGCATCCAGAGAAGGACCAGCTCCAGCTGGATTCAGCTTTATGATGGTTGGAGCTACACATGCTGCTCCTGTGCTTCCAGTGATCCAGACCTCATCTGCGCTCTGCACCTACTGACTCGTCCCTATGCTGAACTGGTCTTCATGTCAATTTAAATAATTTCTGTCATATTGAATTTTCACCTGCACAATACACAAGATGTTATATCATTTCTATCTGTTATCGCCCAAATGAGGATGGGTTCCCTGTTGAGTCTGGTTCCTCTCAAGGTTTCTTCCTATGCCATCTCAGGGAGTTTTTCCTTGCCACTGTCGCCATCACCCTTGGCTTGCTCATCAGAGAAATTTCATTCATTCGTCTCATTATTATCTGCACATTTTTCTCACACATCCACACTTCCAATTATTTTCTTTTCTATAATTATTATTATTATTTGTTTTTATTTATTTATTTTCTATTATTATTTTATTTATTTATTTATTTATTTATTATTATTATTTTTTTTTTTTTTTTTTTTTTGTTAAATTTCTTTAATTTTTGTGAAGCTGCTTTGAGACAATGACCATTGTTAAAAGCGCTATATAAATAAAATTGAATTGAAAAAATTGAATCTATGTTCTATTCTGAATAAAATATTGACATTTGCCATCTCCACATCATTGCATTCAGTTTTTATTCACAATTTGTTTAGTGTCCCAACTTTTTTGGAATCCGGTTTGTATTTGTGTTAATTTAAATTCTTAACATTTTAATGGTTAGTGTTTGTTGCAGACATGTACACCATTTTTGCCGAAGAGCTTGGCTTGTACAGGCTACTTTACACTGATCAGCAGTCGACACCTCGCCATAACCAGCAGATCAAAAGAGCAGTTATCGGCTATGACACGTAGACTTCTGAGTTAGGAGGCCAGGGTTGGTTTGTTGGTTGGTTGGCAGCATGTTTGAAGGAGAAGATAACGTCACAAACACACACAATATCTGTGCATACAGACCTACAGTACAGTATGAGACACGCATGCGAACACACACAATCTCTCAGTGCAGATAGACCGTGCAGAGAACAACTGAACAACAGGTCTTCACTTCGTAATACACCTTGCCATTAATAAAAATGAATATTTAGGTCTAAAAAAGATGCTTTAAAATCCAAACTCACGGCTCACACTTTGACTTAACAAAAGGCAGCATTTTGATCAAAAGGATGATAAATGCGTGCGATTTATCGATAAAAATGCAGACATAACCCCCCCCCCCCACCACCCCCCCCCCACCAGAAAAATGTCTCGGGTTACTTTGCTGTAACCCTGTTCCCTGAAAAGGCGGGAATGAGGTGCTGCGTGAAAATGATATGGGAAACATCTCGTCATGTTGCCGGTTGTGAAGCATGTGTGTACCAAACACATCATATTTTGGCTTATATAACCTCGGTCGGGTAACGTCATCTGATCTTATAAAAGGAGTGAACCGGAAACATTCCTCAGATTGATTTGTCTGAACTTACGTCCAGTCACGTAGGCAGTGCGGCATTGGGACGCAGCATCTCGTTCCCGCCTTTTCAGGAAACACGGTTACAGCAAAGTAACCCGAGACGTTCCCTTTCAAAGGCTACACTTGTTGCTGCGTGAAAACGCTATGGGAACGAGAGTACCAACTCCGCTGCACTGCAAGTGTCTGGACCCCCAAAGTTGTGTAGCGTGCGCACAAGGCCGAAAAGGTCTCAGAACTATGTCTGGGCAGATGACTCGAGGACCCGTGGACCCAGAGTAGCATGAACATCCAGACTAAAATCTAACAAATGTGTGCGGAGAGGACCAACCCTCTGTGTCACATACCTGCTGCAGGGGAATACCTCTTGCTAGTGCAATACATGAGGCGATCCCCCTGGTTGAATGAGCCCTGATTCCTAGAGGCGAAGTGAGCCCACGCGCCTCATATTAGAGGGCAATAGCATCTCTCACCCAGTGTAGAGGCGGCCACAAAACATGTAAAAGCTGCTCTGACCTACGCCACTAGCTGATGTGGTGGACGTACTGTAAATCAGAAGAGCAGTAAAAGACGGAGTCTATCTTGCGAGGCAAAGAGGTCCACGCTACATGAAATCTCTCCCAGATTGACTGACTACTTTTGGGTGGGGTTTCCATACACCGTGTGTCAGAGATAGACTGGACAGTACTACTGCTCCCACATTCATATGCACTGGAATGTAAATCAGAAGAGCAGTAAAAGATGGAGTCTATCTTGCGAGGCAAAGAGGTCCACGCTACATGAAATCTCTCCCAGATTGACTGACTACTTCGGGGTGGGGTTTCCATACCCCGTGTGTCAGAGATAGACTGGACAGTACTACTGCTCCCACATTCATATGCACTGGAATGTAAATCGCCCTGAGGGACAGGAAGCTGGTGCGCTAGCTATTAGCGGCGCGAGCACAGTCCGCCCTGGCGATTAATATATGAGACTAGGACATGGCAGCCTCTCAACTGCTGGAGGAATTTCCCTTAGGAAATTCACATCTCATTACACATCTGAGCCCTAGTTGAGGATTAAGGTCCTTGCTCAAGGACCCAACAGTGGCAACTTGATGGTTGTGGGGTTTGAACCTGGGATCTTCCTAACCGTAGTCCAATGCCGTAACCACTGAGCTACCCCTACCCATAAATCTCTATCTGTGTGCATCATCATTGCACAACGCTCTGAGCGACTTACATTTTTTATCTCATTATACAACTGAGCAGTTGAGGGTTAAGGGCCTTGCTCAAAGGCCCAACAGAGACAACTTGGTGGTTGTGGGGTTTTGAACCTGGGATCTTCCAAACTGTAGTTCAATTCAATTCAATTTTATTTGTATAGCGCTTTTAACAATTGACATTGTCTCAAAACAGCTTTACACAATCAAAAGAATTATTTAAGTTTGTATGGAATGTGAATGTGTATGAATCAAAATGTTCAGATAGTCCCTGGTGAGCAAGCCCGAGGGCGACAGTGGCAAGGAAAAACTCCCTGAGATGGTAATAGGAAGAAACCTTGAGAGGAATCCTCATCCTCATCTGGGTGAAACAGATAGCAGGAAATGGTCTGCATTTATACAGTGTGAGGTGGCAGGCAGTTCAGCTATAATAGTTGATGTTAATTGATGTTAAAATGGAGTCCAGTAGTTATTGGAGACTCAGATACACTTGTAGAAAGTTCCAGGCCTGAACTATCGATTTTGTCAAGTCCTCAGAGAAACAGCTGACAACATCAGTCGAGGCCAGAACCATCTTCTAAGTATACACCAGACGCATCCCAAAGAGACACACGGGGCATCCATGCGATGAGACCTCCAACCAGAAACGGGGCACCAGGATGGATCGTATATTTGTATGTATATTTACTGTAGAGTGCAAGCAATGACTCCGGCAGGACTAACTATGGCAGCATAACTAAAAGGGAGAGCCAGAAGGAAACACAAACATGAGGGCTCCCTGAGATGTAAAGCAAACAATCACCTCACCGTCAACAAACCTGAGTGATCAAATGAGAGTGAGGAAGACAGCATCTAAACATACCAGTTCACCATAATACTCTACATCCATGAGTCCCCCAGATCTGCTCCTTTACCTATGGCAAATCTATTTATAAAAATGCTTGGCTAAATAAATAGGTTTTTAGCCTAGACTTAAACACTGAGACTGTGTCTGAGTCCCGAACACTATTTGGAAGACTATTCCATAATTTTGGGGCTTTGTAAGAAAAAGCTCTGCCCCCAGATGTAGTTTTGATAATACGCGGTACTGATAAGCAGCCTGCATCCTTTGACCGAAGTAGGCGTGGCGGATCGTAAGACACTAGCAGTTCGCTCAGATACTGCGGCGCGAGACCATTTAATGCTTTATATGTCAAGAGTAGTATTTTAAAATCAATGCGAAATTTCAGAGGGAGCCAATGTAGTGAAGATAGGGGTAATGTGCTCATATCTTCTGGTTCTAGTGAGGACTCTCGCTGCTGCATTCTGGACTAGCTGAAGCTTGTTTATGCACCTAACAGAACAACCAGACAGTAAGGGATAGTCCAACCTAGAAGTGATAAAAGCATGAACTAGTTTTTCTGCATCGTTTAGCGACAATATTTTTCTTATTTTGGCAATATTTCTGAGGTGAAAGAATGCTATCCTGGTGATATTATCTATATGAGCTTCAAATGAAAGGCTGGAATGTATAATCACGCCGAGGTCTTTTACTGTTGCACTTGATGGAACAGAAAGGCCATCTAAAGTTACGGTGTGATCTAAGATTTTACTTCTAGCTGTATGCGGTACTATGACTAGATCTTCTGTCTTATCCGGATTAAGCAGAAGGAAGTTAATTAGCATCCAATTTCTTATGTCCTGCACACATTGCTCAACTTTAGTAAGATGGTTTTTCTCATCAGGTTTTGGTGAGACGTATAGCTGTGTGTCGTCAGCATAACAATGAAAACTAATACCATGCTTACGGATTATGTTGCCCAGAGGAAGCATGTAAAGGGAAAAAAGCAGTGGGCCTAAAACTGAACCCTGCGGAACGCCAAACTCCACTAGAGAACATGCAAAATAATCACCATTTAAGTCTACATACTGATAACGATTGGTCAAATAGGATCTGAGCCAGGAGAGGGCTGTACCCTTAATTATTACTACATTTTCTAATCTGTGAAGAAGAATAGCATGATCAATGGTGTCAAAAGCTACACTGAGGTCGAGTAATACAAGCACAGTTACACAACCCTGATCAGAGGCCAATAGGAGGTCATTTACTACTTTAACGAGTGCTGTTTCTGTGCTGTTATGAGGCCTACATCCTGACTGATACAGTTCATGTATGCCATTTCTATGTAGATATGAGAATAGCTGCTCCGCTACTATCTTTTCCAGAATCTTAGAGATAAAGGGGAGGTTTGATATTGGCCTTAATTGGACAGCTGACAGGGGTCGAGGTCAGGTTTCTTAATTATTGGTTTGATAACTGCTAATTTAAAAGATTTTGGAACATAACCAATGCTGAGTGAGGAATTAATTATTCTTAACAGCGGTTCTGTTATTACTGGTACTATCTGTTTAAGAACATGTGTCGGTATAGGTATCTAATATACAGGTTGATGAATTTGCAGAAGAGATGAGTGAAATTAGTTCCTTCTCTTCAAGGGGAGTAAAGTATTCTAGGTTTGAATCTGACATGGCTAGGTTAACATCTGTATCAATTACATTGTTCGGTTTCAAAGCCTCAATTTTATGCCTGATATTTACAATTGTATTATTAAAAAAGTTCATGAAGTCCTCACTATTGCATGATGTTGTGGAGATTTCTGTAGTGGTCTTATTTCTGGTTAATTTGGCTACGGTATTAAATAAAAATCTAGGATAATTTTTATTTTCTTCTATAAGAGTGGAGAGATACGTTGATCTTGCTACACTAAGAGCTTTCCTATAGTTCAGGATGCTCTCTTTCCATGCTATTTGAAATACTAACAATTTAGTTTGACGCCATTTACGCTCTAATTTCCAAGCGGTCTGTTTTAAAGTGCGCGTGTGATCGTTAAACCAGGGAGCGAGTTTCTTATCTCTAATCATTTTTCTTTTAGCTGGAGCTAAATTATATAAGGTACAACGAAATGTCGACTCTAAATATTCAGTTCTGTGGGGCCAGACGTTGACCTAATCGAAGTTGGTAACTCTGGGAGATTACTGATAAAACTCTGTGTGGTAGTTGATGTGAATGTACGTTTAATACTGTAGCGCAGTGCTGTGTGTACATTATCACTGTGACACACTTGAATGGAGACAAGATAGTGATCTGAGATAATTTCAGACAGTGGAATTGTGAATACATTTCTTATACTTAATCCGAAAAATATTATTAAGTCTAAAGTGTGACCTGCTTTATGAGTGGGTCCTACTACACACTGATTTACGCCTACATAAATGACATAAATGCTGTTCTCAGAGGGTCTTCTGTATTCTCAAAATGAATGTTAAAATCTCCGGCAATTAACGCTTTGTCTACAGAAACAACTAGGTTTGAGATGAAATCTGCAAATTCACAAAGAAATTCAGAATACGGCCCTGGAGGTCTGTAAATTATAATTAGTGGAATCGACTGAGCTGACTTAATATACTTAAATACACTAATGTTACTATAAAGAATTTCAAATGAGTTAAATTTGTGTCCGTGTTTTTGTACGATAGACAGATTATCATCATGAATAACTGCGACGCCTCCTCCTGTACCAGTTAACCGATGCTGGTGTATGTAGCTGTACCCAGGAGGACTAGCTTCATTTAGAGATATACTCGTCTTGTTTACCCCATGTTTCAGTTAAACAGAGTATATCAAACGCCTGATCTGTGGTAATTTCATTAACAATAACCGCTTTTGATGCGAGAGATCTAATATTTAACAATCCTAGCTTCAGATCAGAGGTGCTGGCTGCGCATTCAGTATGATCGGAGTTTGTGGACTTTATGTTAATTAGATTATTGAAACAGACTTTCTGAGTCTTTCTACATTTTTGCTTAGATCGGGGAACAGACACAGTCTCAATATGGTGAATCCTGAGTGACAACTCTATGCAGCTAGCAGACGGTTGGTTTAGCCTGTCTGTCTGCTCCCTGGCCTGGGCTCTGGATTGTCACCGATTAACTAGACCTCTACTGAGACTATGAGCTATACTACAGGAAATGAGAGCAGCACCTTCCCGAGTGGGATGGACACCGTCCTGCCCTAACAGGCCAGCTTTACCCTCAAAAGTCTTCCAATTGTCTATAAAGCCCACATTATTTTTGGAGCACCACCTGGACATCCAGCAGTTCAGCGACCATAACCTGCTGTAAGCTATGTCGCCACGTCTCATTGGGATGGGACCAGAGCATATTACTTCATCGGACATCGCCTTCACTAATTTAAACACCTCTGTAAAATTACTCTTACTAATCAGTCCAACGCCTTAACCGCTGAGCTACCCCTGGCCCCTCGAGGCATTTGATGTGCCGCGCGAGAAGATGGCCTCTCCAGCTCCCTTGGGCTGGGCGGTCATCTAAGCCCGCACCCTAGCGGTCCTTAGCCACAACTTGAAATGCTTTCATGTGCAGAAGGCCCAAAGGTGTCACCGTGGATACAGCTGCCATGAGAGCTAGGATCTCTGAAAGTGATGGTCACTTTCTGATCTAGCTTGATTTCCTTGAGGGTGTTGAGAATGGATTCGACACGAGCGAGAGACAGCTGTGCCCACTTACGATCAAATCCGATGTGGCACCCAATATGCTGTCCTCTGAACAGGAAAGAGCATGCTTTTCGTGGCGTTGGGTCTCAATCCTAAGAAACAGAGATGAGCTAGGATGACATGCTGAAGCGCTAGCTACTGAGACTGGGCTAGCCAGTTGTCTATGTAATGCAAATACGGATGCCCTGGAGCTCTCGTAAGAGCCAGGACTACATCCATGCATATGTGCGGGTGAGAGAGCTAGACCAAATGGAAGGTTCCGATACTGGTAAGCTTCGCCCCCAAAAGTGAACCTCAGGAACCTCCTGTGCTGTGGCAATATTTCTATATGAAAGTAAGCGCCTTAAATCGATTGTCACAAATCAATCGCTTGGTAGGATTTGAGAGCAATCACTTTGACAGTCAACATTTGAAGCTGTATTTATTTATTTTATATAGTGGAAGAGCCCGTGAAACCTAAAAGTTGGACACAGCCCCCCGTTCCTCTTGGGAACCAAGAAATACCGACTGTAGTAGCCTGACTCACTGTCTGGTAGGGGAACATGTTCCATGGCCCCATTCCCCAGCGGCTTCTGTCAGCAGATGCGTACTTTCCGGTTTCATGGAAGTGGAGACCACGCCATTGAAACACGCAGGATGAAGTGAGAACTGAATCCTGTAGTTTCTCTCTACAGTTCTTAGTCCCCAAGGAGATATACTTGGCAGTAGCTTCCACGCTACCAGTTTCTCAGAAAAGGGCAAAAGTCTTGGCGGCTTGGTTAAACTTGGGGGTTTGGGATGTTAGATGTTCGGCATCCCGAAACATGGCAGGAAAAAACCAAAGAACTAACAGCTTATTGAATACTGGTGTTGCCCGAAACACCAGTGGTGGCAGAGCAAGAACACCGACCTCCTGGGGGTGCCGGGGAGAACACTTCATTCTTGAAAGGAATTCTGCGTACCTCTCCCAATTGGGGGGCCACCCCCATGGTCCTGGGCACATGAACCTCAGGGCTTCTTTGTGAGGAAGACAATATGCCAGTCTGACCTCTTTTGAGGCGGATTGTGCACCACATTCTTCACGAGGGGGTGCCCGGCTCAAAAAGCACCCTCCTAGTGTTTTACGCCTCGCAAGAGTCAGACCTGGTCGAGACTGGGTGGCCAACAGTCCCGACTCTTGAGCACGGCGGGGAGGAATTTCCAGAAGGCTTGTTCATATAACTTCGCCTCATGGACCTAGCGGCGACCAAGTTAACGATGTTGCTAAACAGGTCGGAAGGCGAGATAGGGGCATCAAGGAAGAATGCACAATCCTTATCCTTGATGTGCCTGAGATTCAGCCACAGGTGCCTCTCCGCGAAAACCATCGCAGCCATAAAACGGCCGATAGCACGAGCCGTCTGCTTTGTTGCACAAAGAGACAAGTCTGTAGCTCGGCGTAATTCCAATACGCCCTATCTTGAAGAGCCCCACCAGTACTCAAGTCTCTCAGCAGGTCAGCCTGGTAGGCCTGCAAAACCGCCATGGTTTGCAAAGGGGCACCAACCTGACCTGCTGCCTGAAAAGCTTTTCCCTCCAGGGAAGATGAAAGTCTACACAGCTAGAAAGGAAGTATTAGCTTTTCAGGAAGGATGTCCCAGGAGAGAGATAGCCTGGAAGCGTCTCTTCTATCTGGGCATCATCATATAACCCGTGCTTCCACATCAACTATATCTAAATAAACAAATAAGTTGATGGCAGGAAAACACGGGATGAATACAGCTTATGTATTCATCCTGTGAAAAGGGTTCACTCATATGGAGATAGCTAAGAAAGGGGAGAGAGCGTGGTTAAGGCTCCGCCCCCTGGCCACCCGACAGAAGCTGCCATCTAATGTTTTTAAGTGCTTAAAGGCTATTTCCATCTTCGCGGAAGCAAGAGAGGATGTTTATCCTTGCCCATTCACAAGAAGCGCCAGGGCACGCTTGAGAGCGGACAGAGAAATTTCCCAATCCGATGAGAATGCGGAAGAAAGGAGCTTTACCTCCGTCTCCCGCAGCTCTGTCGGATGCACGTGTTTTAAGCCCAGGAATGCTAGATAAACGCTGGCTCCGATGTGAGACAATTTATTCAAGTCATAATTAGAGAATATATAGAAAGATAGATAACATAGAGAAAGCATAATACGACTGTCCATACAGTAAATAAAAAGAAAGGTATCAAATCCAACTATTAAGTCTGATTCAATTGCTATCATTAACCATTTTTATTTATTTATTTTTTATCTATTTTATTGTAAAGTTTGTCTAAAGTTGCGTAGTAGAAGAGGCGAGTAGCTCGGTCTGTCCGCTGTGCTTCGGTCAGCTTTTCTGGCACCAGGAGAGACTCAGTCAAACACACACATACGTGTGTCATGAGACGGTGTAAGAGTACAGCCGGAGTGTTGGGTGTTGATATTGGTTTAATAGTTAGATTATGTGTGGCACAAAGAATAGCTTCATATCCTGAATGACGTTGAGATGTCATGTGCTGTGTTTGAATATTATTAAGGATCGTTATAACTTGGTGAGAAGAGTGTAATACTAAGGGGTATGAGAGAATAATCTTTTCAACATCCGTGACAATGAGAGCAGAGGCAGCCACAGCTCGAAGACAAGCAGGAAGTCCTGATGCTACAGGATCTAGGGTTTTAGATAAGTATGCAACTGGCCGATAAGACCCGCCGTGATCTTGGGCTAAGACCCCCCTGCGACCCCTGCGGGGTTGAGTGGAGGAGCATGTCTGGTGCAATATCTTGTGATAGTAGGAACAGTCAGGAATGAACTGCCTACAATAGTTTATAAGTCCAAGAAAGCTCAACATTGCTTGCTTCGTGGCAGGTGGATGAATGTCGACAACAGATTGTATGCGATCAGCAGATAATGTTCTTTGTCCCTGGGCAATTGTGAATCCCAGATAGGAGACCTGCGGTAAGCAAAATTGAAGCTTAGTAAGTGAAGCCTTGAATCCAACATCAGCCAGATGTGTCAGCATGCGCAGTGAATGTTTGTCTCCTCTCAGTTTCAGCTGAAAGGAGAATGTCATATAACGTATAACAGAAGTTGGACTTTCTCAGGCAGGGTCAGGGAAGCCATGGCATCTCTTACAACAGAGGAGAACACAGCTGGAGAGTCTACGAACCCTTGAGGAAGACGAGTCCAGGTCAGTTGTTGGTTTTTGAAGGTGAAAGTGAATATAGGCGGCATCTGCTCACTGACAGGTACACTGAAAAAGGCAGAACACAAATCAACTACTGTAAAATATGAATAATTTGGAGGTGTTGACGTCAAAATGGATGGGACATCTGTAACAATAGGACTTGCAGGAATGACAATATAATTAATTTTGCGCAAATCTTGGGTAAATCTCCATCCTTTTCCACCTGCCTTTTGTATATGATTAACAGGTGTATTGTATGGAGATTGGGTAGGAACTAGGACACCTTGTTGTATTAATGACAAAATCACTTTCTCAATACCTGCCTCTTTATCTGGTGAAAGAGGGTATTGCTTACAATACACAGGTGTCGGTGTTTTAAGTTTTGCTGTGTATGCTGTAGTGCAAACTGTGCCCACTTCATTAGCATGAGTAGATAGATCCATCAGTAGAATCAACCTGTGGGATCACATCAGAGAACATAGTCAGATTATTAGGGGTCTTTAAAATTGTTTTCCCTTCTGCAAAAGATATACAACAGCCTAATTTAGACAGTACATCTCGGCCTAGTAAATTGACGTTCCTGCTTACTACTCTGCGCTTTGCTCGCTTTGTTTCCTGTATCTGTACTTTTCTTTGTTTTTTCTTCTACTTCAGCAGATCAGCACAGTGCTCAAACAAAAAAATGTTGGCACACAAACTAAAATTTTAAACTTTTTGTCATTGGACGAAAAGGGGACTTTTTCCTCCCACCACCAGCAGCTTACATTCCAGCGACGGGAAAACACAGCTGCCTACCTCAAACAGACAATAAAGAAAATGCCTCTTGTGGAATCTACCTGCTGCATGACGTGCCAAACACTTTTACAAAGGATTGCAGTTCTTGAAACTAAGTTACTTGCTGGACTTCCAAAACAGGCAGATCGTCAGTATGGACCCCCTCGACCTACAGCTGGTGAGTCCCGTAAATCTAGCAGGTCTCAACAGATTTTACCAAGTGTAAAGGAACATGTCGAAACTGATTGACAGATTCATCGATGGCACAAACAGGGAGCGAGACCCAAAGGCACTCGAGACATCAGATTATCACAAGTATCTAACATTGCTGCAATAGCATCCTCTTCCCCAGATATGGCTATGACAAGACTTGCAAACACTGGTATTTTGCCACCCCCTATTCATCTTGAGAACAGATTTAAAGTGTTAATGAATGTGGGTGAGGAAAATGTGACTGAATATGGATTGGATCAGCCAGCAACTAATGTGGCTACCAACAGGTTCTCAAAGTCGAGCAAACAGCGGCATTCAGCTCAGAGCAAAACCGAGGTTAAGACTCTGATAATCGTGGACTCAACTATAAGAAACATTAGCAGCAGGACAACATCATGCTGCTTTCCTCAAGCAACCGTCTCTGATGTGAACAGGGAACTTCAGAACATTTTGACGAAGCACAAGACTGCAAACTGAATCATTATCCACGTGGGGAAAAATAATATTCGGAAAGAGCAGTCGGAACTCCTGAAGAATGATTTCAGCGAACTCTTTGAAACACTTAAAAGACTTGAAGTTCAGTCGTTCATCAGTGGACCACTCCCGGCAAGGGGAACTAACATGTTCTCACGGTTACTTGGACTGAACACATGGCTACAAAGAACCTGCAATTCAAAAGGAGTTAACTTCATCGACAACTTTAATCTTTTCTGGGGCCATAGACAACTGTTCAAACTGGATGGTCTCCACCCAAACAAACTCAGTGCAAGGGTGGTAAAGGAAAATATTTATTTCTCCCTCCATCATCCTTCAGCAAAGTGTGCAAATCCTCTCAACTTGAAAGGCACATGTACGCCTGGACAAAGTATGAGTGACCACAGACAGTTTTCGAGTCATCATGTGGCTAAAGAATCCCTCAAGGACACTGATAACACCAGACAGCCAAAACAACCACTGCTCCTGGACATCCCGGCTCAGTTCTACCCACAAAGCTCATCACAGACAGACTGTGACATACTACATCATCTTCAAGATAATCTTCTGGAAAACTGCCAGGAAATTCAGGACAATATACTACGGCCACCGGAAACACTAGAATCAGAGCCCATCTCAACAGACACAGCATCCCTCTCTCCAGATTCTCCACTTCTAAGCTTCTCACAGAAAATGGAGGAACTGGTGTATACCGGGACCAAACTCTACCACTCTTTTGCTGCAACAGTCCTAAATGAAACAGCCCCTCCTAACTTTCCTTTCATGAGTGTCTGCAGAACTGTTAGGAGAGGCGGAGGTGTAGCTGCTCTATTTAAAGATGTCTATCAATGCAAGCAAGTGTCATTTGGTCAATATTTGTCTTTTGAATATCTAGGAATTTTGCTGAAAGGTGCTCCATGTATTTTGTTCATCATTATTTACAGACCTCCAAAATACTCTCCAGACTTTATTGAAGAGTTTACAGAACTGCTATCAATGATTTCCTCAGAGTTTGACTGTTTTGCCATAGCAGGGGACTTTAATATTCATATTGATAATGCAGAGATCAATATTACAAAAGAAATGATTAGTGTTTTAAACACTTTTGACCTGATTCAGCATGTGCATGAGCCCACACATAATCGTGGACACACTCTAGACTTACTCATCAGTAAAGGTCTAAACATTTCATCCATTATTATAAAGGACGTAGCACTATCTGATCATTTCTGTATTTTCTTTGATATATTGATCTCTGTTACCACCGAATCTAGATCTGTGTCTGTCAGAAAAAGATGCATTAATGAGAACACAAGTGCACTATTTATGAAGGCTATATCTTTAACACCAGGCATTTCTGCAGACTGTGTTGATTTTCTCCTTGATTCCTTTAAGTCAAAAGTTAAGAATGTTATTGATGATATTGCTCCGGAAAAGATCAGAAAGGCGGGCAAACAGAAATCACCATGGAGAAAATCAACAGCAGTTCAGAATATGAAAAGACAATGTCGAAAAGCTGAAAGTATGTGGCGGAAGACGAAACTTGAAATTCACTATAGCATCTATAAAGACAGCCTTCGTGCTTTCAATGTGGAACTAGCCACAGCTAGACAGACCTTCTACTCAAACATTATTAACATAAACAACACACGCACTCTTTTTGCTACTGTTGAGAGACTGACAAACCCGCCAAGTCAGATCCCCATTGAAATGCTCTCTGACAGCAAATGCAATGAGTTTGCTTCCTTTTTCTCTGAGAAAATCATTAATATTAGGAGGGCTATTAACACATCAATTTGTGCAAAGATCAGAAAAACTCAAACACAACCTCACAAAACAGTTACTATGTCTGTCTTTCAAAAAATTGATGAAAGAAACAGTACAACACCTCAAATCGTCAACCTGCGACCTTGACACACTTCCTACATCTTTTCTCAAAAGTGTGTTAGACTGTTTGGAAACAGATCTATTAGAAGTGGTGAACACCTCATTTCTCTCTGGGACTTTTCCAAACTCTCTGAAAACTGCAGTTGTAAAGCCACTTCTAAAAAAGAATAATCTTGATAACTCCGTATTAAATAACTACAGACGAATATCAAATATTCCTTTTATAGGTAAGATTATTGAAAAGGTTGTTTTTCATCAGGTGAACAACCACTTAAATGCAAATGGATACCTTGACAGTTTTCAATCTGGTTTCCGGCGCATCACAGTACAGAGACAGCGCTCATAAAGATAATAAATGATATTCGTATTCAATATCAGTGTTGGTACTGCTAGATCTTAGCGCTGCGTTTGACACTGTCGATCATAACATACTAATAGAAAGACTGGAAAACTGGGTCGGGCTTTCTGGGATGGTACTCAAATGGTTCAGGTCATACTTAGAAGGGAGTGGTTATTATGTCGGTATAGGAGAGCACAAGTCTAAGTGGACGTCCATGACATGCGGAGTCCCACAAGGCTCAATTCTTGCACCCCTCCTGTTTAGCCTGTATATGCTCCCTCTAAGTCAGATAATGAGAAAGAACCAAATTGCCTATCACAGCTATGCTCATGATACCCAGTTTTACCTAGCCTTATCTCCAAATGACTACAGCCCCATAGACTCCCTCTGCAAATGCATTGATGAAATTAACAGTTGGATGTGCCAGAATTTTCTTCAATTAAATAAGGAGAAAACTGAAGTCATTGCATTTGGAAACATAGATGAAGCTCTGAAGGTGAATGCATATCTTCACTCTAGGGGTAAGATAACTAAAAATCAAGTCAAGAATCTTGGGGTGATTCTGGAGACAGACCTTAGTTTCAGCAGTCATCTCAAAGCAGTAACTAAATCAGCATATTATCATCTCAAAAACATTGCAAGAATTAGATGTTTTGTTTCCAATAAAGACTTGGAGAAACTTTTCCATGCCTTTATCACCAGCAGGGTAGATTATTGTAATGGTTTCCTCACCGGCCTCCCCAAGAAGACCATTAGACAGCTGCAGCTCATCCAGAACGCTGCTGCCAGGATTCTAACTAGAACCAGAAAATCTGAGCACATCACACCAGTCCTCAGGTCCTTACACTGGCTTCCTGTAACATGTAAGATAGATTTTAAAGTACTTTTACTTGTTTATAAATCACTTAATGACCTAGGACCTAAATACATTACAGATTACAGATACATTACAATACAGCTCATTGAATATACAGTAAACCTAACAGACCACTTAGTTCGTTAGGATCGAGTCAGTTAGAAATACCAAGGGTTCACACTAGACAAGGGGAGTCAGCTTTTAACTATTATGATGCCTGTAGTTGGAACCACCTTCCAGAAGAGATCAGATGTGCTAAAACATTAGTCACATTTAAATTTAGACTCAAAACTCATCTGTTTAGCTGTGCGTTTATTCAATGAGCACTGTGCTAAGCCCGAACCGACTGGCTAGATGGCACCTACCATCTAGTGTGTCTAGACACAGAACCTATGGATTGGAATGTAGGTGCTCATACAACATTTTGAGAGCAGCTCAAACCTGCTCTCAAAATGAGGCTTTGAATACAAAAGAAGAGGATTGAACAAAACAAAGTCCTAGAAACCTTTCCTGTACAGAGTCACGGGAGGCTGGGAGCCTATCCCAGGAGACTTAGGGCACAAGGTGGCAGGGTTATAAGCCATTTCAGGGCACACATGCACACAGACACACTCATAGACCCACACACTTCATACAAATTGGAAACACGGAATAGCAAACTTTTTTTGTAAACTTAATCGGGTGGAGATAATCAGCTTCTCAATTCAGTTTTATTTGTATAGTTTAAGTTAATATGGAGTCCAGTTCAATATTGGAGGCTCAGGTCAACTGAAGGAAACTCAAGTCCTGAACTATTGAATGACTGCAGTCACAAGTCCTCAGAGAACAGCTGCTTCCATCAGCTGAGGCCAGGACTGTCTTCATGGTAAAGTGGAACGGTCCCCAGTCACCACACGCATCCGAGGCAGACCACACCAGGTATCTATGTGATGATATCTCAAACCAGGGGTACCAGCATGAGTCAGACAGGTCCAGAGGTCAGAGGGGGTCTGGATCACTGGCAGCCCAGGAGCAACATGTATAGCTCGACAGAGGGACAAGGAGAAGGAAAGAGAGGGAGAGAGAGAGCAGAGAGAAAGGAGAAGAGGAGAGAGCAGAAGAGTAGGAGAGATAACCGTTAGGTATGGTTACAGTTATGCGATGTATAAGGTGAATGTACTGTATATTTAGAGTGCAAACAGAGACTCTGGCAGGACTACCTACGTATGAAAGCATAACTAAAAGGGAGAGCCCGAAGGATACACAGACATGAGGGGAAACTGGGATGTAAAGCAACCAGTCACTTCATCATCAACAAACCTGAGTGATAAATGAGAGTAGGGAAGACGGCATCTGAACATATCGGTTCACCAAAATACTCAACGTCCATGAGTCCCTTAGATCTGCTTCTTTACCCATGTCAAATCTATTCACAAAAATCCTTGGCTAAATACAGAAGTTTTCCACCTAGACTTAAACACTAAGACTGTGTATAAGCCCTGAACATTTGGAAGGCTATTCCATAAGTTTGGCGCGTTCTAAGAAAAAGCTCTGCCCCCAGGTCTAGTTTTCATAATACATGCACCTAGTTGAATAACCAGAGAGTAGGGTGTTACAATAGTCCAACCTAGAGGTGATAAAAGCATGAACTAGTTCTGCATTGTTTAGTGACAGTATATTCCTTAGAAAAGGAATTCTAAGGAATATTTCTGAGGTGAAAGAATGCTGTCCTGGTAATATTATCTACATGAGCTTCAAATGAAAGACTGGGATCTATAATCACACCGAGGTCTTTTACTGTTGCACCTGATGGAACAGAAAGAAAATTTTAAGTTACAGTGTAATCAAAAAGCTTGCTTATAACTGCATGTGGTCCTATGACCATAACATCTGTTTTATCAGGATTAAGCAGAAGGAAGTTAATTAGCATCTCTTATGTCCTGCACACATTGCTCAACTTTAGTAAACAGTTTTTTCTCATCTGGTTTTGCTCAGACGCATAACTGTGAGTAATCAGCATAACAATGAAAACTAATACCATGCTTACGAGTTATATTGCCGAGAGGAAGAATGTAAAGAGAAAATAGCAGTGGGACTAAAACAGAACCCTGTGAAACACCAAACTCCTCTTGAGAACATGCAGAATTAGTCACCAATTAAATATACAAACTGATAACATTCATTCATTCATTCATTCATTTTCTATACCGCTTAATCCTGTGTTCAGGACCTGGAGCCTATCCCAGGAGACTTCGGGCACTAGGCAGGGTACACCCTGGACAGTGTGCCAATCCATCGCAGGGCACACACACATACACACACTCACTCACCCAATCACACACTACGGGCAATTTAGGAACGGCAATTAGCCTAACCTGCATATCTTTGGACTGTGGGAGGAAACCGGAGTACCCGGAGGAAACCCACCAAGCACGGGGAGAACATGCAAACTCCATGCACACAGAGACGGGAATCGAGCCTGGCCGGGGAATCGAACCCAGACCCTGGAGGTGCAAGGCGACAGTGCTAACCACTACACCACCGCGCCGCCAAACTGATAACAATCAGTCAAATATAATTTGACTCAAGAGAGAGCCGTCCCCTTAATTCCTACTACATTTTCTAATCTGTGAAGGAGAATACTATGATCAATCATGTCAAAAGCTGCACTGAGGTCGAGTAACACAAGTATAGTGAAGCAACCCTGATCAGAGGCCATTAGGAGTGTCACGAACTAACCGGGATGACTAGAATGATGATCGTGCTATCTGTCACGAACAAACCGGGATGAGCAGATAGCTTTAGCAGTTAGCCCTGTAGCGTGAATGGTAAACCCAAACGCGGATAAACACGAGCGGGCAGGATAATCACGCGCTTTGTTATAAGGACTCTCACACTCAATGAGCAAAGGAAAGACACAATCTAACCCTAGTCCTATAAACACACACTCAGTCTGAAAAGATAGCCAAGAAAGTGAGTACTCACAGATACGGGAACGATTCCGAAAGGATCTGGGCATAACTCAATGACAGAGCGATGTGCGGCGCCATCTTGTTTACCTTTATGCTTTCAGGTTCGCGACCGTCTTACTTCCGGGTCCTAGTGCCGGTCGCGGCTGAGTGTGCATGACAGTACCCCCCCGTCCAGGACCGACTCCGGACGGTCCAGGGGTGGAGGATACCCGGTGACGGTAGTCCCTAATGAGCCCGGAGTCGAGGATGAAGCGAGCCGGAACCCAGGACCGCTCCTCGGGGCCGTAGCCCTCCCAGTCGACCAGATACTGGGTGCCCCTGCCCCGAGGGCGCGAGTCGAGGATCCGTCGCACGGTGTAGGCGGGACCGCCGTCAATGATTCGGGGGGGAGGAGCAGGGGGGGTGGGTGGAACCATGGGTGAGGTGGTGAATGGTTTCAGCTGTGAGGTATGGAAGACAGGGTGGATCCGGAGCGCCGCAGGCAGCTGGAGCCGGTAGGTGACAGGGTTGATCCTGAGAGTTATGCGGTATGGCCCGATGAACCTTGGTGATAACTTTTTTGACTCTGTGTGCAGGTGGAGGTTTTTGGATGATAGCCACACTTTGTCACCTACGTGGTACAATCGTCCCGGAGGGTGCCGACGGCGGTGTTGGGCCACATAGTTGGCGTTGGTGCGTCGGATGGCGAGATTGGCTTGGTGCCATAGCCGCCGGCACCGGCGAACCAACTGTTGGGCCGATGGTACATCAACCTCCGGTTCTTGGTGAGTGAACATCGGAGGCTGGAAACCATAGCACACCTCAAATGGACTCAGGTTGGTGGCTGAGGAGACGTGAAGGTTGTGTGATAATTCGGCCCACTTGAGGTAGCGGGCCCAGGAGCGCTGGCGATCCGACACGAAACATCTTAGGTAGCGCTCCAGCTGTTGGTTGGTTCGCTCCGTCTGACCGTTCGTCTGGGGGTGATAGCCAGAGGACAAACTGCAGGACGAATCGATCAGACGGCAGAAGGCCTTCCAGAACCGGGCGGTGAACTGGGGACCTCTGTCCGAGACGATGTCCTTAGGGAACCCATGCAATCGGACTACGTGTTCCAATATCAGCTCTGCTGTGGTTTTGGCTGACGGGAGTCCGGTGAGGGCCACCAGGTGCACTGCCTTGGAGAAGCGGTCCACGATGGTAAGGATGACGTCTTTTTCCTCGGAGATCGGCAGGCCCGTGATGAAGTCGACGGCAATGTGCGACCAGGGCCGACGAGGGACTGGAAGTGGTTGGAGCTCCCCCGGAGTTGGTTGGTTAGAGTCTTTGGCCCTGGCGCACACTGGGCACGCCCGGACGAACTCAGTAGCCTCCCTCCTCATCGAAGGCCACCAAAAGGCCCGTCCCACGAAGGTGAGGGTTCTCCGGGTTCCCTGGTGTCCCGCGACGGGTGAAGAATGGCCCCACTGGAGGATTTCGGGCCGGAGTTGAGTGGGGACGTAGAGCCGCCCGGGCGGCACACCTGCCGGTGCGGGTTCGGTGGCCAGTGCCTGGCGGACCCTCGTTTCCATATCCCAGTGCAGGGGTGCGATGATCCGGGTGGGTGGAAGGACAGGCACGGGCTCCGCCCGGGGTGCCTCTCGCTCGTATTGACGGGAGAGGGCGTCGGCCTTGGTGTTCTTTGACCCCGGGCGGTACGAAAGATGGAAATCGTACTGTTCGAAGAATAAGGCCCACCGTGCCTGTCGTGGGTTTAGCTGTTTGAGGTTGCGGATGGTGATGAGGTTCTGATGATCCGTCCAGACAATGAATGGCTCACTGGCACCCTGGAGCCAGTGACGCCACTCCTCCAAGGCCCACTTTATGCCCAACAGTTCACGGTCCCCTACTCCGTATCGCTGCTGAGTGGGGTTAAATTTTTTGGAGTAAAAGCCACAGGGGTGTAGCTTTTGGTCTGGACCTCGTTGTGAGAGAACAGCGCCGGCGCCCACTTCCGACGCGTCCACCTCCACAACGAACGGTTGACTGGCATCCGGGTGGAGGAGAATCGGGGCGGTTATGAACAGGTGACAGAGTCGGTGGAAAGCTGAGATGGCGGTAGGGTTGAGTTGGAAGGAATGGTGTGAGAGCCTGGTAAGTGCAGTGAGTGGTGCTGCAACTGTACTGTAGTCCCGGATAAAGCGACGATAAAAGTTCGCAAACCCGAGAAAGCGTTGGAGCTGTTTGAGTGTCCTGGGTAGGGGCCAGTGACGTACAACCGCCAGCTTCTGCGGGTCCATGGCCACACCCTGGGGCGAGATAACAAAACCCAGGAACGTGGTGGAGTGCTCGTGAAAAGCACACTTCTCCAACTTACAGTACAGCTGGTGGGCGAGCAATCTCTTTAGGACAGCCCGAACATGTTTTGTGTGTTCCTCGGGGGTGCGTGAGTATATTAAAATGTCATCTAGGTAGACGAACACCCATCGGCCTAGCATGTCCCGGAGAACATCGTTGATGAAACACTGGAAGGCCGAGGGTGCGTTGCAGAGACCAAATGGAATGACCAGGCTCTCATAGTGTCCGGTGGGGGTGATGAAGGCCGTCTTCCACTCATCACCCTCTCTGATGCGCACCAAGTTGTAGGCGCTCCGGAGGTCCAACTTAGTGAACATGGTGGCACCAGAGAGGGCGTCCAGGGCTGAGTTGGTAAGAGGCAAAGGATGACGATTTCTGATGGTAATCTTGTTAAGCCCCCGATAGTCGACACACGGACGAAGTTCGCCCCCTTTTCTCTTTACAAAGAAGAACCCCGCGGCAGCCGGCGAGGAGGAGGGTCTGATGGTGCCATTTCGCAGAGCGCTGGCGACATACTCCTCCATAGCCTGGGTCTCGCTGGTAGAAAGGGAGTAGAGGTGGCCGCGGGGGGGGCTGGAGCCTGGCTGGAGTTCGATGGCTAGGTCGTAAGGTCGGTGAGGTGGTAGATGGCTGGCCCGGCGTTTGCAAAACACCTCAGCCAGGTCTCGATATGGTGGTGGAAGGGTGTGGATGTCGACGTCGGGGGCCTCGGACTCCCTGGAACACGTCCCAGCCTGGGCCTGTAGGCATAAGTCGGTGCAGGTCGGCCCCCATTGAAGGATTCGGTTCTGGGACCAGGATATGAGTGGGTCGTGCTGTAAGAGCCAGGGGTAGCCGAGGATGATGGGTGGAGAGGAGATGGGTGTAAGGTGAAATTGGATAGACTCCTGATGTTGGCCGAGGATGAGAGTGATGGGTGAAGTCTGCTGGGTGATGGGGCTGGATGAGAGGGGCCGCCCGTCGACTGAGGTGATTTTCACTGGCTGGGATAACGCCTCTATTTTTACCCCCAATCCTCTGGCATACGTTGAGTCAATGAAGTTACCCGCGGCACCAGAATCGATGAACGCGGCACTTCTGACCCGTTTGTGGCCAAGATGGAGGGTTACCTGGACCGTGAGTCGAGTCTCAGCGTTGTCGGTGGTCGCGGAGAGATGGATGATACCCGGGGAGTCTCTCCTCTCTCTCACCGGGTTTGGGCGTTTCCCGGACGGGACGGGCAGGTCACTCGATGGTGCGCGGCTGATCCGCAGTAAGCGCACAGTCCCTCGCGGTAGCGTCTCTCGCGTTCCGCCACGGTCAGGGAGGCGCGCCCTAGCTGCATGGGTTCCCCGGCTCCGGTGTCAACCACGGCAGGGGGTGGAGATCCGACACGTCCAGGGAGAGCGGTGGTGACGGTGGTTGGTGGTCTTGGTGCAATGTAGGCGTACGTGGGTGGTGGCGGCAGGGTTCGAGGTGCTGGCCTCGGACGGGATAGGAGGCGCTGGTCGATCCGGAGGGCTAGCTGGATTAGCCCCTCCAGTGTGGCTGGGAGCTCTCGTCCGGCTAGCTCGTCTTTGATTCGATTAGCCAGCCCCTCGAAGTAGGACGTCCGGAGGGCCGCGTCTCCCCAGGAGGTCTGGATGGCGAGTGTCCGGAACTCGGCGGTGTATTTACTCACGGACAGTCCTCCCTGCCGCAGGTGGTAGAGCTTTGTGTCGGTCTCCACCTCGCCCGCAGGATGTTCAAAGGTTAACTTGAGCTGGTGGGTGAATTCATTGTAGGAGTGCGCGGTGTCTGTGTCTGCGCGCAGGACTGCCGTGGCCCACTCTGCTGCCTGCCCTGATAGCAACGAGACGAGGAGTGCAATGCGCAGCCGGTCGGTGGAGTACTTGGTGGGATTGAACTCAAACACCAGTTCCAGCGATGTTAAAAACACACTGCATTTCCCATCCGTGCCATCCCATTTATCTGGAAGAGCTAAAAAAACGTCAGAAGGGGGGGGGGGTTGCGGCGCCGCGACCGCCGCGGCGGGCGGGCAGCTAGCCAGCCCACCAACCGCCTCCCGGAGGCTCACGTTCTCCTGCCTAAGCTCCGCGACCTCGCGGCGCAAGGCCGCGATGTCTTGGACACTGCGGCGCAGAGAACCGAGCTCCGCGGTTAGCGTATTGATGAGCAAAGCATGCTGGTCAACCACATCGCGGAGGCGGGCGTAATCCGCTGGGTTTACTGCTCGTGGCTCTGTCATTCTGTCACGAACTAACCGGGATGACTAGAATGATGATCGTGCTATCTGTCACGAACAAACCGGGATGAGCAGATAGCTTTAGCAGTTAGCCCTGTAGCGTGAATGGTAAACCCAAACGCGGATAAACACGAGCGGGCAGGATAATCACGCGCTTTGTTATAAGGACTCTCACACTCAATGAGCAAAGGAAAGACACAATCTAACCCTAGTCCTATAAACACACACTCAGTCTGAAAAGATAGCCAAGAAAGTGAGTACTCACAGATACGGGAACGATTCCGAAAGGATCTGGGCATAACTCAATGACAGAGCGATGTGCGGCGCCATCTTGTTTACCTTTATGCTTTCAGGTTCGCGACCGTCTTACTTCCGGGTCCTAGTGCCGGTCGCGGCTGAGTGTGCATGACAAGGAGGTTAGTTACTACTTTAACTCTGTGCTGTGATGAGACCTAAAAAATTATATCTTATAATCTTACATCTTGTACATGTGACAGTGACCATATAGTACCTAATTATGCTCTCTCTCTCAATATGCCCCACTTCTAGTTTTCATCGCATGGAGGCCTCTGGCTTGAGGATAGTCCATGTCATCTGCTTGGGATGCACATGGTGCATGAAAACATTTCCACTTGACCACGACGATGGCCTTGTACTTGTCTGATGCAGGCATTTTTCTCTGATGGCTTGTGACAACAGTCACTCAATAGTTTGGGACTGAAATTCCCACAAATATTTTTTGTACCTGAGCCTACAACAACTACAGTGGACTGTATATTAACTTAAACACCTTTCCCATTATACTAAAATTTCAGCCTCGCAACACAAATTATGACTGCAAATTCATATATCAATCCCTGATATATTTTTCTGATATCATCCAAATGAGCATGGGCTCCTGATTCTGGTTCCTCTGAAGGTTTCTCATGTGTTAGAGGAAATACATATACAACAAACTATGATGCACTGTGTTCTGGCCCCTATCTGTTCCAGCATTTACTTTTTCAGCAATTTGAATAACAGAAGCTCTTCTGTTGAATCTGACTACATGGGCCAGCCTTTGCTCCCATATGCATGAATGAGCATTGGTCACCCATGACCCTGTCACTGATTCGGTGGTTTTCCTTCCTTGGGTCACTTTTGGTCAGTTCTGACCACTGCAGACCAGGAACATCCCACAAGCACTGCAGTTTTGGAGTTGCTCTAACTAATGAACTGGCATCATCTAAAAACTATATAAATGACAAACATTTGAAATAGTTTACATATAAAAAATAATATATAAATATAAGTGTGATAATTTCATCAGTTGTTTTCCCTTTTTCCCTCTTTATCTTTGACGCTTTTATCATTTGTATGTATTTGTTTAGAATTTTAAGTTTAGTCTGTATAAGTATGGATAGTACAGTATGTTAGTGTGTCAGTGTGGTTCAGAACGAACATTATGAATTATTCCCACTCTCCCATGATAAGGTTGATCATTGCACAATATTGCCCTTATATTTGTTAAACTCATAACATCTGGCCTCCAGGATTTTTATTCTGAGGTGTTTTTCGTTTACACACACTTGTGAGGTTACACACAATTCTAAAGCACTAACTCATGCATGGTACTTCTCTTTTCTCATGTCAACTGTCTCATTAATCTGTGAAATCATTCTACCTTGCATGTTTTTAATCACATTGCCTCACCCATGTTTGTGCTAAACTCTCAAAAACACAAATTTCAGCTGTTATTTCTGTGGTTAGTTCATGGACCAACATATCATTAAAAACCTTAGGGATCTGTGTTTGGGGCCTTAAAGAAGTTCTGACATGTCCTGACATTTATGTATTTTTCAGTTACTTATAAACATATATTGTAAATGGTTAAAATCTGATTACACTGTATTTAGCACAAACTGGGCTACAGTAATATGTGAGCAGCATGTAGGTATAAGTTTATTTTGGAGAAAATAACAGTTATGAAAGGTTATTGAAGCAACAAAAAAGTAAATGACTGAAATGAGGCAATAAGCTACATTCATAACATTTGTGTACATGACTTTTGTGAACTGGATGTTGTAGGATTGTAACACTTTTGTTTAGAAAGGCTGTATGCAAGAAGGTGTGAATGATCATGAATAATGCTGTAATTCCGACCATAAAAAACAAAGACCCACATAATGAGCTGCATAATGAGCCATTCAGGTGTGTGACAGAGAGGGAAGTACTACAAGAAAATAATCTGAGGTCAAAAGAAACATGTTTTTTTTGTTTGTAGTTTATTTAGAATAACTCAAGATTCACTTGCAATAATAAGCGGAACAGTTCAAGATAAATAAAATGTGTAAAAACAGACATTCCGGGTAAAATGGTGCAAAAGGAACAGTGCAAAATAAAAACTGAACTGTTTTTCAAAAATATTTTCACAGAGACTGAAATGACTGAAAACGCACCCTGTTTATTTTATTTATTATTATTATTTTAAAAAAGCTATGTTTTGTGTAACATAACATAAGAGAACGTAAACAGATTAAAATGTTGTACTCCACATATGTGTATTGTCAGAAGATTTTAAGTTCTTTTCACCGTTACCAGAAAAAGTTGAGAGTGAACCGGTGGGACCGCCGATCCGTAGTTAAACATATAAATGACTCTGTATAAACTTGCTTTATGTACAGTGAGATGAACAAGATTAGTGCATCTGCTCTTGTTCATTTCAGTTCATTTCAGTTCTGTCACGACACGCCAAGCCACAGCCCCATCATGATCCATGTTTGTCAACCACTCTCGCATCGCACCACCCCCCCTCCCTGTACACCTGGACGCTATCAGTAATCAGCCTTTTACCTATTTAAACCACGCTCTGACATCGCCACGTCGCAAGATTATTGTGTGCCTCACTAGCCCAATATTCCAGCGATTTTCTCTCATTGTCTATTGGATCTCGACCACGCTTTGTTTCTACCCAACCACGATTTCGTCTCTCATCTTTTTTGGATTCTATACCTTGGATATTTCCTGTTGCCGACTTCTTACCTGTTTACGAGCTTGGATCACGGACTCCCTCTCGTGTCTCCGGCTTCGACCCCTGCCTGCTTCACGACAACGATTAGCCCTCGCGGCTCGCTGAGCTCTCGCCCCCTCCATCCACACCGGCATTTCATCGCGGAGCTCTCCCTCTTCATGCGCTGGCTCTGCGCGCCACCGCCGGCTCGCGCGCTTCCGTGTCTACGCAGCGCTTGCGTCACACACCTCGCCCCTCACCACGACACATTCACGAGCTGGCACTCCGTGTTTCCACATTTCGGCGAGGTCTCCTCCCTGCTGCATAAAGTATTTTGCACCTCGGAATTTAACCACCGCCCTACCTGCTTCATTGTTCACAAGCACCACTGTCTCCTGCTCACCCTGTCTGCACTTGGATCCATCGCGCCCCCTAGCGACCCCTGATAAGTTCAATGTAGTTAGTCACTGGTTAGTTCTGTATTACATTTTTTGGCTTTGTTTTGCAATTTCTCTTATACTTTGGTAGATTTGTCTCTTGCAGTGATCAGTCCTTTCAGGTTTAGTTTTTTGCTTTTTTCCATTATAGGTTCATTATAGGTTATAACTCATTATATACTCTCTCACTCATCTTCTATAACGCTTCATCCTATATTCAGGGTCACGGGGGCCTTGAGCCTATCCCAGGAGGCAGGGTACACCCTGGACAGGGTGCCAATCCATCACAGGGCACACACACACATTCACACACTATAGGCAATTTGTGAACAACAATTAGACTAACCACCATATCTTTGGACTGTGGGAGGAAACCGGAGTACCCGGAGGAAGAACATGCAAACTCCATGACACAGAGACAGGAATCAAGCCTGGCCGGGAATCGACCCTGGACCCTGGAGGTGCAAGTTAACAGTGCTAACCGATACACCACTTCATTATATACTTGTTTTTTTTTTATAATACAAAAACTTGAATAATCTGTGTAACCAACATCCATTAGATCACATGTAGACATCCCTTCTCTTAGTACTGTATATTGCATGCAATTCAATTTTATTTGTATAGCGCTTTTTAAAAAATTGCCATTGTCACAAAGCAGCTTTACACAAACAAAAGAATTATTTAAGTTTATATGGAATTTGAATGTGTATGAATCAAAATGGTCAGATAGTCCCTGGTGAGCAAGCCGAGGGCGACAGTGGCAAGGAAAAACTCCCTGAGATGGTAATAGGAAGAAACCTTGAGAGGAACCAGACTCAACAGGGAACCCATCCTCATCTGGGTGAAACAGATAGCAGGAAATGATCTGCATTTATACAATGTGTTAGGTGGCAGGCAGTTCAGCTATAATAGTTGATGTTAATATGGAGTCCATGTAGCTATTGGAGACTCAGGTAGACTTGTAGGAAGTTCCAGTCCTGAACTATCGAACTGTCAAGTCCCCAGAGAAACAGTTGCCAACACCAGTTGAGGCCAGAACCGTCTTCTAGGTAGAGAGAATCACCCCCAGACACTGGATGCGTCCCAAAGAGACACACGGGGCATCCATGTGACGAGATCTCCAAGCAGAAGCGGGGCACCAGGATGGGTCAGACAGGTCCGAAGGGGAGAGGGAGTCTGGATCACTGGCAGCTTAGGAATAACATATGTTACAAAATGAAAGGGGGAGTGAGGGAAGAGAAAGACGGGGAGAGAGAGCAGAAAAGGAGAAATGGCAGTTAGGTATGGTCACAGTCACATAATGTTTAATGTGAATGTATATTTACTGTAGAGTGCAAGCAGACGACAGGACTAACTATGACAGCATAACTAAAAGGGAGAGCCAGAAGGAAACACAAACATGAGGGGTCCCTGTGATGTAAAGCAAACAATCACCTCACCGTCAACAAACCTGAGTGATCAATGAGAGTGGGGAAGACAGCATCTAAACATACCAGTTCACCGTAATACTCTACATACATGAGTCCTCCAGATCTGCTCCTTTACCTAAGGCTAATCTATTCATAAAAATGCTTGGCTAAATAAATAGGTTTTTAGCCTATTTATTTGCTATATATGTTAAGAGTAGTATTTTAAAATCAATGTGAAATTTCACAGGGAGCCAATAAGATGTGGAAAGTAACAAATTACATTTACTCGTGTTACTGTAATTGAGTAGTTTTTTTGTGTATTTCTACGTTTTAAAGTAGTTTTTAAAATCTGTAATTTTACTTTTACTTAAGTACATTTTGTTTGAAGTATTGTACTTCACTACATTTTAAATCATATTCGCTACTGAGTAAAAAATAAATGAATGAAAATGCTAAAATAATAAAAATATTATGCTTTGTATAAATGCTTCATTGCGCTCGCGTGTGTGTATCATGTCCTGGTCGCGCGCCGCTCCAGACTCCACTCCAGGTTTTCTGACTGTCCCCACATCGGCAGCTACCTGACCTTCCACACGGTCGCTTCCGCCCTGAGAGTGACGTCATCGACTAGCGCGACCATATATAAACCGGAGAGAGAAAAGAGGAAAGAGATTGTGATTTTGGCATTTTGATATTTGGTTGTGTATTCCGGTTTTGACTTTTTGCCTCCCATTGACTTTGATTATTGCTTTGTCCCTTTGGTTTGGTTGGTCTTTGTATATATTTGTAGATAATTTAACTGTTTTTGGTTTAGGGAGTCTGGGAAGGTACCTTCTTGTTTGTGTTATTTTTTATTTTTTTTGCAGGTAATCTAGCTACTAAATATAAATACCATTTTGTTTATTATTTTGACCTTGGTCCACCCTAAATCTGATCCTCCTCCTCCTGGTGTGTATGTGTGTGTGTGTGTTTTTGTATATACAAACCTCATTATTTCATTAGTTAATGATTGGATCTAGTTCTTTCTGCCATATACCACCATTTCCATACAGTTTAAAATAGAACTCTGAACCATTCTTTTGCTGTATGGCCCTAGACTGGGACGTAACACCATATTTAAGTGACCACTTTGATTTTCAAGCACAACAAAGGCAACAGCTTTATTATTCAAAGGTGTTCCTTCAGTTAAAAACAATTAGTTTGAGATTTATATCTGCTCATCTTTTTTGAATTATGCTAGAATGCCTCATCCTACCCTCGCTGTTAAAAAAATAAAAATAAAAAAGTAACTCAGTGTCACGATTCCCTCTATGTCTGCGTCTGGTGCGTTCGTGGCATGAATGCGGAGGCAAGCTGACGGTTCACTAAGTTCTTTTTATTTTAAACAGAAACAAGGTAAACACCAAACACAAACTTAATCATAAAACAACAAAAGCTAGACGCCTGACTGCTGTTCAGCCCGGCTATTTATACAAAACTTAATCAAACAATAATTGGCTTTCCTCGGTTCAGGTGAGCTTCTACGTCACCTGACCGAGGTGCAAACTGGGAACTGAAGTCAAAACGAAACTTAAAACAAACTACAAAACAAAACCAAAAACGGGCGTTAGGCGCCCTCTAGGGGTTAACCGTCACAGAATCCCCCCGCCAAAAAATGCTCCTCCGGAGCATCACCGGAGGCCCCGGACACCCACCCCAATGTTCTACCTTTTTCCCCCTGACCAGGAGGCTGGGTGACGGGGCTGGAGACGTGCTCGATGGCTGCTGGGCTGGAGACGTGCTCGGTCGTTGCAGAGCTGGAGACGTGCTCGGCCATTGCAGAGCTGGAGACGTGCTCGGCCGGGACGGCGCTGACTGTGCTCTCGACGACGGCGTTGGAGCGTGCCGTGCGCTCGACGACGGCGTTGGAGCTTGCACTGAGCTCAACAGCGGCGTTGGAGCTTGCACTGAGCTCAACAGCGGCGTTGGAGCGTGCACTGCGCTCGACGACGGCGTTGGAGCTTGCAATGAGCTCAACAGCGGCGTTGGAGCGTGCACGGCGCTCGACGACGGCGTTGGAGCTTGCACTGAGCTCAACAGCGGCGTTGGAGCGTGCACTGCGCTCGACGGCTCAACGTCGTCCTCAAAGCCGGGAGGCGGCGGCAGAACGGGTGCGTGGGTCAGCGGCTGCTGACACGCTAGCGCGCTGTCCTCAAAGCTGGGAGGCGGCGGAAGGATGACGCTCCCTAGCTCGCACGGAGACTGAAGGCTGGAAACGCCGTTCTCCTCTTCGTGCAGACACAGCTCGCAGTATTCCTCCGCGGCCGGTTCAGGCAGTGGCCGGTGAAGGAGTGCATCGTCCAGATCCGGGAGGGGGATCGCTTCCGGGACTACAGGCTGGTTCTCCCGAACCTGGACGAACTGCAGTTGGAGCTGCAGCACCTGCTCGCGCAGGTCACGAATGCACTCCTCGTTGCGCGCTGCCCACTGCCTGTAGAACTCTTCCGTCTCTCCCTCGGCCGCTACACCTCTCGGCGGTGTGCGCCGGATGGCGAGCCCGCAGCCTTCCCAGCTGTGCTGCGCCATCCTCTCCCTCTGTGTCGCTTTCTCCTCCTGCCTCTCCGCCTCCTCGGCGTACCTGCAGTTCTCCCAGCTTTGCCAGAATTCTGTCTCGCCGTGCTCCTTGCTGTCCTCCAGCAAACCCTCCTGCTGCATCAGCAAGCTGTACTCCCAGCTGCGATACATCAGCTCTTCCTTGCTGTCCTCCAGCCAGTTCGCCAGCTCAGGCGAGATGGTATCCGCGCCCCCCCAAAAATAATCCAGGGGGAAATCCTCCACCATGCCACTTGGACGGTCTAGCTTTCCGTCACGATTCCCTCTATGTCTGCGTCTGGTGCGTGTTCGTGGCATGAATGCGGAGGCGAGCTGAAGTTCTTTTTATTTTAAACATGAAACAAGGTAAACACCAAACATAAACTTAATCATAAAACAACAAAAGCTAGACGCCTGACTGCTGTTCAGCCCGGCTATTTATACAAAACTTAATCAAACAATAATTGGCTGTCCTCGGTTCAGGTGAGCTTCTACGTGCAAACTGGGAACTGAAGTCAAAACGAAACTTAAAACAAACTACAAAACAAAACCAAAAACGGGCGTTAGGCGCCCTCTAGGGGTTAACCGTCACACTCAGTAACTTTTACTCTGACTAAATTTTTTAATGAGCTACTTTTTACTTTTACTTGAGTCGATTTTTAGAATGGTAACTTTACTTGTACTTAAGTAAAATTTCACTGAAGTAACAGTACTTGTACTTGAGTACAAAATTTTATTACTCTTTCCACCTCTGGAGCCAATGCAGTGAAGATAAGATAGGGGTGATGTGCTCATCTTCTGGTTCTAGTGAGAACTCTCGCTGCTGCATTGTGGACTAGCTGAAGCTTGTTTCAAGATTCAAGATTCAAAGAACTTTATTAATCCCAGAGGGAAATTGCTCTTGGTTATACAGTTGCTCAGATTAATCAGATTAATTTACCGGGAAGGAAGAAAAGTTAAGTTGGGGTGAGGGGGGGATATATATTAGACAGGAAAATAAAATTAAAGAAATGTAAAATTCAATGAAAAATAACAATAAATAGAAGTAAAATAGAATAGAATAGTAATTAGCTCTGGCACATAATTTAGTTACCTATTGTATAAGTGAAAAGAAGTATAAGAAGTATACTTATATAAGAAGTATAAGAAGTATAAGTGTATTATTATCAGATATTGCACTTAGAACATTGAGTTGTGTGTAACAAAAAGTGTCAAAAGTGTAAAATGTTATTAGTTATTAACCAGGAACTACTGACAGTCCCTGACCTGTAGTAAAAATGCTACAGAGAAGAGTTATATAATTTTATGGCCGTAGGGAGAAAAGATCTCCTGTGGCGCTCCGTAGAACACCTGGTCATAATTAGTCTCTGGCTGAAGTTGCTCCTCTGGTCGGTGAGAACTCCGTATAGCGGGTGAGAAGGATTGTTCAAGATTTTGTATTTTGGACAGAATCCTCCTCTTTGCCACGACATCAACAGAGTCCAGATCCAAACCCAGGACAGATCCGGCCCTTTTAATGACCTTGTCATACACGGTGTCAGACACACAGTTTTGTAGACGAACATACAGTACTGGGGATGGCAGGTCAGGTAGTCCATTATCCAGGAGACCAAGGGAGTGTCAATTTCCATGATTCTCAGTTTCTCCCCCAGTACCGCTGGTCGTATGGTGTTGAAGGCACTGGAGAAATCAAAGAACATAATCCACACACTAGTCCCAGGATTGTCGAGGTGGAAGTACGTACGGTGGAGCAGGTGTATGATGGCGTCATCTACTCCCAGGAGTGGCTGATAGGCAAACTGAAGAGGGTCAAGAGAAGACTTCACCTGGGGATGAAGTGTATCCAGGATAAGTCTCTCAAACACCTTCATAATATGTGATGTTAGAGCGACAGGTCTGTAATCATTCTGGGCAGAGGGTCGTGGTATCTTGGGGACAGGAACAATGCAGGATGTTTTCCACAGGGCTGGGACTTTCTGTAGAGACAGACTTAGGCTGAAGAGGTGCCATAGGACCCCACACAGTTGAGGAGCACAGGATTTCAGGACTCTTGGGTTAATGTTGTCCGGACCTGTAGCTTTTGTAGGGCAGAGTCTGCTCAGACCGCGTTTTACCTGGTCATCTGAGATGTTGATTGATGGGATTGCAGTAGAATTAGTGGCCGTTTTCTGTGTGGGGGGTGGATGGGGGAGCAGTGGAGCCTGTGTTAGGGCTGAAGTTGAGGTTTAGGGTGGTGTGAGACAGAGGGACACAAAAGAGAGAGATAGGGTACTGGGTTTGCCTCGTTTCCGAAAAACTTGGCCCCGCAGCAGACGTGCTCGGTGTGAGGACCTCCGGAGGTAAAAGCAAGTCAGAGTGCAGGGTTGCAAGGTGCACACGTAAAAGTCAAGAGGACTTTACGGGAAAAACAGTCAAGGGGACTGTTGAGGTAAATTAAGGTAGAGAGTAAAGTGCACCGGTAAAGTCAAGAGGACTTTATGGCAGAGTGCAAACCGCTGCACCGGTAGCAGTCAGGGAAACTGTGAGAGCTCACTGTGAGTTAGTGGCACGTGTAAATTGACAAGTAAAAATCATGGGTAACAGCAAAACTAAAACTAAAGAAAAAATTCCATGGGGTTGTGATAAACCTAACATCCAATTTATGTTTAGAAATTATGGCCCTGAGGCTGTGACCCAAGTAAAAATGTGGATAAGGGAGTGTGGCTTTCCTGAAGCAGGGAGTTTTAGCCGGCGCCAGATAGAATTATTGAACGCAAGATTGCAACAAAAAGAGATTGATAATTACAATAACAAAAAGAAAAAAAACAAAGTAAACATTAATTGGGTAGGATTTAATATGTGGAAGGCAGAAGCAGAACTTAGAGAAAAACGCATACAACCTAAAATGCAAGCACAAAACATTGATTCTTTTCAGTGTGTTAAGTCTATTTCAGATCCCGACCTGGACGGCTGCCCCCCGCGACCCCCAGCTCTTAGACAGATAGCCCCTTCAGCAGATCCAGTAAGACAACATGGACAAGAGACTTCTCGGCAGGCCCAAGGCCCCAGCACAGCCAGCACAGCAATGACGGCTCTGTCTCCAATTTCGTCACATACTCGAACCAAGGCTCAGCTGAAAAGAGAAAAGGCTGATCGACAACCACCACCTGATGACAGCGAGGATGAGAGAGAGGAACTCTTAGGAGCTACAGGAAATGTTCATCAAGTAATCACTGCTCCAATGATGGAAGTAGCAGGGGCGGATGGAACAGCGATGCTTGTTCACCGACCATGGACAATAAAGGACATCGAAAATGCACATGGACAACTCCCAGACCCGAGAGAGGTGGGAGGACAGAAATTCGGTGATGAAATGAGCAGATTTTGCTCAGAGTTTCGCCCGACATCTTATGAAATGCGACGACTTTTGGGGAGAAAACTAGGTGCGGACTTTGCAAAGATTAAGTATTCCTGGCCAACGGACAATGTTTTCGCACGGCAAGCTCAGGCTGATCATGAAGAAAACCAAGCATTTAACGGTTGTGTGGTGTGCCTTACAACAGCGTGTAAAGAAGCGTTCCCAGCAAAAATGGATATGACTAAAATATCAATGTGCAAACAACAACCAGGAGAGAGCGTGTCAAACTATCTCACCCGTCTCACTGAGGTACATGATGCAAACAGCGGGTTGGAGAGGCCTGCAGACATGTCTGTGGCAGCAATCTCACCGTATGAAGCACATTTGAGGAACAGTTTCATGAATGGATTACAGGAGGACATCACTCAGAAAGTGAAAAACACATGCGTTGGATGGGACACTGGAAAACTTAGTCTCATTGAACAACATGCAATACACGCGGAAAAGCTGATATCAGAAGAACAAGATAAGCGCAACAAGAAGAGAGAAGACGAGAGTCACAGTGCACAGCTGGCAGTGTTGCAGATGGTAAGACAAACTACGGATGGACAGTACAGGAGACGTGGAAGAGGACGAGGAGGCCGTGGACGTGGACGTGGGAGAACAAATGGCTGTTATGGATGCGGAAGTGAAAACCATTGGATTAGAGACTGTCCGAGAAGGAGCAGAGGAGAGGAATGGATTAGGAGAGGTGAGGATCAGGGTGGAAATTGACAGAAAAAGGACGGGGCCGTGGGGAGCAGACCCGAAGGAGAGGGTGAGTCAAAACCTTTAATGCTTTGCAATGAAGATTCGCTAGAGCTAACCTCTTCAACTAACCTTTCTGAACTTATTTCACAAACTATATTAAGACTAGAAAATGTGCAAGAGCATCTTGGCACTTACGCAAAGTATGGTGATGAGTCATATAAGCAAATGCCTGTGTATATGATGAATGTTGCAGGAGAAAAGATTATGTTTCTGGTAGATTCTGGAGCAGGAAACTCTGTGATAAGATCTAGTCAGTTAAGTGAGCCAGTAAAAACGAGTGGACGGTACCTGAACTCAGTAGGGGCATCTGGTGTCATGGTAAAAGAAAAATTTTCTACACCCCTCAAGTGTGAAACTGATAAAGGAGAAAAATTCAAATTTTCATTCTTGCTTTCTAGTTGTTGTCCTATTAATCTCCTGGGGCGTGATTTAATAAACAAATTGGGATTGAGTTTGATTAGTACCCCAGGAGGGTTAAAAGTAGTAGAGAAAGATGAAGTAGAAATTCAGGGGGTGAAATATGACACCAAGCCATTGATGTACGTGTATGAGTGGATATGGGCTCAATCTATTACGAGTTCAGTGAACCAGACGCTTGTGGAAGCAGCACATGACCGCACTAACCCTACTAACACAAGTTTTATGTCTGAACATGAATTGCACTGCACTGCACACATTCATTTCGAAAAGCCTGATAATGAGTATGAGAGTGAATGGTTTAGAGAACTACAAAACCCAGACATGCTATTTTTTCAAGATCTATATTGGGACCAATATAGATGCGCCGTATCTATAGACCTCTCTAGAGTAAATGTAAGAACTGGCATGCCACACCCATTTACCATAGAAGGGTCACATCCTCATGTGTCATTATCTAAAAATAACAAAAATGAATGGCAAGAATTGGGACCGTGGGTGTTGAATAACCTAAGAATTAATGATTGGGTTCGTGTGGGAGACACAGAAACTTGGTATAGTAAAACAAATAACACATACAAGGTCGGTCTGAACTGGTTGGTAGAAGCTAAGAGAGCTGTAGAGATAATTCCGGTGTCAACACTGAATCATGACAGAGTGAATTGGAGCTTCCCACAGATAGAGATAAGCGACCCAAGGCTAAAAACAGTGCCAGAGAGTCTTTGGGCAAAGGGAAAACATGATGTGGGACTCATATGTGATGTTGAACCAGTAAAAATTACACCAAAATCAGATTATAGGCCTTGTAAAACACAGTACCCATTGAAAACTGAGGCGATAGAAGGCATTACTCCCGTGTTTAATTCTTTATTAAAGGCTGGAGTGATAATCCCATGTGAAGACTCACCAGTTAAAACACCAATCTTTCCAGTGAAAAAAGCAAAAATTCCAGGTGAACCTGATGATTGGAGATTTGTGCAGGACCTTCAGGCAGTAAATGATGCAATAATACCAAGAGCTCCAAATGTCCCGAATCCATACACTATCCTAGCACAAATCCCACCGGGCAGCCGGTGGTTTTCAGTTGTAGATTTGGCCAATGCATTTTTTAGCGTTCCTGTTCACCCTGACAGCCAGTACTAGTTTGCGTTTTCATTTAAGGGGAGACCCTATACGTTCTCGAGATTATGCCAGGGGTACTCAGAGTCACCCACAATTTACAATGAAGCATTAAGAAAAAGTCTGGAATCGTTGACCCTGTCTCCAGGGTCAAGCCTTCTTCAATATGTTGATGATTGCTTGATAGCAGCGCCATCTAAAGAGCAATGTGAAAAGGACACCATAGCCTTGCTTTGTCACCTAGCAAAAAAGGGTCACAAGGCAAGTCTATCTAAATTACAGTTTGTACAACAGCAGGTAAAATTCTTGGGGCATCTGATATCAGAACAAGGTAAAACTTTAGGTCCAAACAGAGTAAAAGCAATTCAAGAAATTCCAAAACCAAAAACAAAAAAACAACTTATGTCATTTTTGGGCATGTGTTCATATTGCAGAACGTTCATTCCTAACTATGCAATCCTCGAGGCTCCCTTGAGTGAGATAGCTCATGGGAAGGGCCTACAGGCCCACAGTGCACTTAGTTGGACTCAAGAGGCAGAAAAGGCATTCACTAATTTGAAATTGACACTACAAACCACACCTACTTTGGGGATCCCCAATCCAAATAAACCTTTTGTGCAGACAGTGGATGAAAAGCGAGGTTGTATGACGTCTGTGCTATTGCAAGAACATGGGAGTAAACTTAGGCCTGTGGCCTATTTTTCAGCAAAACTAGATCCTGTAGCAGCAGGGTTACCAATGTGTTTAAGAGCCGTTGCAGCTGCTGAAAAAGCTGTAACAGCTTCTAGGGACATAGTAGGGTACAGTGATTTAACTTTATTGGTTCCACATGCAGTTTCACTACTTCTCCTCGAACAAAAAACGGCACACATGTCAACAGCACGATGGTTGAGGTATAACACAATTTTATTAGAGATGCCAAATGTTACAGTAAAAAGATGCACTGTGCTTAATCCTGCTACTCTTCTTCCTACAGAAGGCGATGGTGAACCACATGACTGTGTAGCTGTAACTAATGAAATTTGCAGCCCAAGACCTGATTTACAAGATATTCCTTTGCAGAATGCAGAAATGGAAGTGTTTGTAGATGGATCAGCATTCAGGAACAAACAAACAGGCCAAAATTGCGTAGGGTATGCCGTAGTAACTGCATATGGTATATTAAAATCAGAGCCACTTCCTAAACATCTATCTGCACAAGCAGCAGAGCTCATTGCTTTAACAGAGGCATGTAAACTTGCTGAGGGTAAAACAGTCACTATATATACTGACAGTCAGTTCGCTTTTGGGGTAACTCACGATTTTGCAACACTGTGGAAGCACAGGGGGTTTCTTACATTATCAGGGAAGCCCATAGCGCATCACGGCCTGATTTCTGACCTCCTGAAGGCAATCCTTTTACCTAAATCGATTGCTGTTTGTAAATGCGCAGCTCACACAAAAAACAATGATCCAATTTCACAGGGAAACTCAAGAGCAGATGCAGCAGCAAAGACAGCGGCATCGAGACCACTTAATGACAATGTTAACATGTGCATGACTAAATCTTCTGTTCCAACAGCTGATTTACAGGATTTGCAGACACAAGCTACCCCAGCAGAAAAGCAAGACTGGTCGAAGGCTGGGGGAAAAGTGAGGAATGGGGTATGGTACGGCCCCAATAACAAACCTTGTTTACCAAAAGCTTTATTTCCCCATTATGCAAAATTGACACATGGTAAGGACCATGTTTCAAAAGGGGGAATGGCTGATAGTATATCTCTGTGTTGGTATACTAGAGGCTTTACAAATTACTGCCAAAAATACTGTGAAAAATGTGTAATTTGTGCGACTAATAACATAGGGAGAGGAATTAAGATCAGTCAAAGTGCACACCCACAACCACAAAGGCCTTTTGAACATATACAAATGGATTTCATAGAACTAACACCAAGTGAAGGGAAGAAATATTGTTTGGTATTAGTTGATATGTTTTCTAAATGGGTGGAAGCTTTCCCTACATCCAAACAAGATGCTAGTGCAGTAGCAAAAGCATTGCTATCTGAGATTATCCCACGCTGGGGAATCCCTGAAAAAATAAGTAGCGACAATGGCACGCCCTTTGTAAACCAGGCTCTCCACCAAGTAGGAGAACGTCTGGGAATAGATTTAAGACAGCATTGTGCATACCACCCAGCTAGTGGGGGTGCAGTAGAAAGAGAAAATGCCACATTAAAGAACAAACTTGCAAAATGCTGTGATGAAACGGGAATATCATGGACCAAAGCACTTCCCATAGTACTAATGTACATGAGAACTAGAGTAAGGGGGAGAGCAAAATTAAGCCCTTTTGAGATTCTGTTTGGCAGACCACCCAATACTGGAATTGGACCAAAACCCATCACTAGAAATCTAACAGGTCATTGTGAAGATGAAATGTTGTGTTATTGTGCAAAACTCTCTGCTGTTTTATCTCAAGTACAGGCCCAAGTGAAAGAGGCCTTGCCACAACCAGCAGAGGGAATCCTGCATAACCTGAAGCCAGGGGACTGGGTAGTGGTAAAAGACTTCAGGAGAAAGAGTTGGAGAGCTAGAAGGTGGCTGGGACCGTTCCAGGTGCTCCTTGTGACGCAGACAGCAGTTAAGGTAGCGGAAAGAGCAACATGGATACACGCCAGCCACTGTAAGCACGTCCTAGAACCAGAGAATCAAAAGAGAGAGCACGCAGAGGTCAACAAGGGTGAACAGTGAAGTGCTAGTAACCTCTCCTGTAAACCCCAACAGACCTTCACCTGCACGCAAAGTGCATGGGTCAGAAGAACCAACGAGAGTGACAGAAACAACGCAGAACCACAACTCTCCACTCAAATTCATCGCAAGAATAAGTACACTACATTTGAGAACAACACATGAAGAAATTGTAAGGTGTCAAAGTAGCAGTAGTGACATATTGGTGACATATAAAAGTAATTAGAGTTAAAAGTAAGTGTTGTAACTAATGATAAGATAGAAGACTGATTTAAGGAAAAAAAAAAATAATAATAATAATACATCAGTGACTGAGAGTATTCACATTACAGACATTGAATTGACTGGACTGGACGGTAAGAAAAATAAAAAATAAAAATGAGAAATCAATTCCAACAACACCCCAAAGTAATCTGGGTGGCCTTAGGAGTAATAATAGTTATGGTTATCCTGATATGCTTTACTGAGAACACTGAGAGAAACGGACATGATAAAGTCTATTTAACAAACTCAAGCCACATGCATTTAACTAGAATAAAGAGAAAAGACAGCATGATAAAAAGGCATAACGCTAATCTCAATAGATGTGTTGGGAATTGGGGATGTGCTCTATCATTAGACATTGCTGATAATATGACAGATATACACAATGGCTCGTGCTGGATATGCCATGCCATGTCCTCGAGCTGGGTAGCATTGCCCCTTAATAATGTCACAGCAGCAGAAGCAAATGCAGACAACACGTCTTGTATCATACCGATAACCACCGTGGCCATCTTACAGATATCTGCATACTACAAACAAACAGGGAGGCCAAACTTAGCAGTCCCTGGGTGTAATTATTCCAATAATCTATGTTTTGACGCGCCAGGGAGCTATTGTTCCCCATTGCCTGTTAAGAAATATGAAGACAATTCTACTTATATGGTCCCTTGGCAAAAAGGAGACACTTGCGTTGTGCAAGATCAAAAGGAAAATGGGGAACCTGACTTAGGATGGTCTGAGTGCACCACTTACGTTCGTATAACCAATCGTTCAAAAGGTAGGTCACCTAAATGTAGTATAGATGGTAATTATTTTCCAAATGATGGTAGTTGTCCGTTCATAGAACTATCGTCAACAAACACAGTAATGTGGGTGTGTGGGTTAAACGCATATGTGACCTTACCTAGTTATTTCAATTGGACAGGCTCATGTTATCCTGCATATGTAACTCCTAGTGTGTCAGTACACACAGAAAATCCGTGGGGGCCACGGATGTTAGAAAATAGACGAAAAAGAGATATCCCTATTAAATTTCATGGTTACACTTTAGGAGACCCGTGGACTAGCCCAGGAGTAAATGTAGGCTGGTCACTCTTCCTCGGCGGAGGAACAACTGTAGCCCTAAACAAGGTAAATGGTTTAGCATACATGTTACTGATACTAAAAAATGACACCGTAAATGCCTTGCAGTTAGTAAATGATGAACTTAAGCAGGTTAGAGAGATCACAATTCAAAATAGAATGGCTCTGGATATTTTACTGGCCGAGAGAGGTGGAGTGTGTAAAGTTCTAAACACCTCTTGTTGTTTTTATATTCCTGACAATCATCAGAATATCAGTAACATCATAAACCACATGAAGAAGGCTTTGCAACCACCTCCCCAAGTAGAGTCTTGGATCTCGTGGTTAACGCAATTGTGGGGAGGCTGGGGTTATTGGCTGATTTATAGTGTTTTACCAATCGGGATTATGATCTTGTTAGGCCTCTGTATAACACCCTGTATTTGCAGATGTATACAGGGACTAGTTCTGAACACAGTAAAATATCAAATGTTAAGACAGACTGACAACATAGAATGTAAACCGGACTGGGACGACCCGACTTCTGACAGAGTTCAAAATTCCGGTGACTATCATTTTGAATGTTTAGATCATGATATGGAAGAAGACATAATGTAAATCTTTAGGGAAATATAAAGCATGTATATTTAAGTAGATTGCAGAATTTTTCAAAAAATGCTTTTGTGTCAGGGGACTATCCCAATAAAAACAGCTGTAGTGTCCTCTGTGTGCATTAGAGTGCTAGTGATGATGTTGTTAAAAACCTAGGTTGGAGAGACAATATCTGATGAAATTTACCTAATGCATAGCTTATTAGTATTGTTTTGAATTGTAGAATTAAAATATTTAGGTTGTCATAGAATGACAAAAGGGGGAAATTGTAATGGAAAAATGATATTTTAATTATGTATTAATCCTATTTGATTCTTGTAGTAAGTGTGTAACGTAGGCCGTAGAAGTTTGAACTTGTTTGTCGAAGCTTAGAGACACAAGGCCGAGAACAGAATAGAAACAACCTGATTGTAGTTGTCCATGAATAAATGATAAAGTATAGACATCTGGTCTGGGTCAGATAAAGAGTCATGAGTTTGAATGCAGGAACTTCACGTACGGGGCGTTGATTATGTTAGCAGAGATGTTTGTGTATAAAATAGGTCAGCTAGAGAAAGAGATTACCTTTTCTCTATGCTGCAACTGTTTGCTGTATGAGACTGGTCCTTCTGCAGAAGTTTGAAATAAAACCTTTGTTACTTTGCTCTTACCCAGTGTATTAATTACTTGTCTTTATATTGTTTTCAGAATTTCCACCACAACATCAAATCTGTTAACCCTCTGAGGTCCGCGAACGCATATATGCGTTTTGAGGTGTTTTCCCCTGATGACGCCAATAAGAACTTAAATTACACTTTCAGTTTTGATCGTACAGACAAGATCTATATATTAATCGAATCTGTAAAGTGTCTACTTTTTTTTGTATGCACACATGTTAAAAAGAAAACTTTGTGCATTAATAAAATAAATAAAATAAAGCGGGTGCGCTTTCAGCCGTCTCAGTCTCCGCCAAAATCTTTTTGAAACATGTTACTAAAATGAACTGAAACTCCGCGAATACTGCACACACAGACATGAGAAAAATATCTATAGAAAGCTTAAAGGGTCTACTTTTAAATGATGCAGGTCACCGTGAAAACAAATAATCTGCTTTTATGTAATCCGTATGAAAGTAAGGAGTGGTACAGATTCTCCTGTATCGGCTCATTACAGCTAATGTGCTCCCGCCTCCCTGCGCGCGCGCTGTTCATATGGAAATGACCTGAGGTGAGGCAGGTGATCAAGTACACACCCCCAGGGCATAAAACAACAAGCTGCATCTTACTTACTGTTTCTGCGTTTGAATGATGTCACGCTACACGGGTGAAGAAGCGCTTCAGATGGATCTGGACAGCGATGAAGAATTTACTTTCTCATCAGAGGAAGAGCAAGACTCAGACGAGGAACGGCTTTATTTAGAACAACGTCTGGACTCCACGGAGGATGTAATTCCTGACCAGTAAGTCTTTTATTCTCACCATCACTGCTCTATATTTTATATGTACATTTGGAAAATACTAAATACCAGCAAGAGTAAAATTGGTTAAAATATTAAATATGCACGTTACTTACAAGCCCGCAATAAAATCTGATTACGATCTGTCTAAAGTTTTATTATTTTATATATATACACGTGTTTTGTATTGTTTTGACCGTGTTTCAGATGGTCAAATTGTTCACCAGCTGTTGTTTGTGAATGATTGTATGCGCGTCCATTCTTCAAGTTTCAATTTTTGTTTTTGTTTAGGACTGTGGCTGCATCACCGGCGCGTGCACAAGAAAGTCACGTGAGTGTCGTTCAGTTTCGAGTTCACTGGAGAACCACGAGTAAGTGCACATTCAGTATATCCTAGATGTTAGTTAAATATAACTATATTATATAAATATATAATACAATATATTCATCATAGTCAACTGTAGTGTATTGTAGAAAAAATGTAGTACAGTGTTGGTAAAGTCATTTGTTCTGGTAATTACAAAGAGCTGTTGTTGTTTTCTATATTATAATATACAGTATATAGGCCTATATATATATATATATATATATATATATATATATATATATATATATATATATATATATGTGTGTGTGTGTGTTTATATATCTATATATTATTGTTAGCTATATTTTCTGTTATAGTGATTGCAGTAATGCTGCTAAAAAGTCAACTTTGATTGTTCCTAATAAACTGTTTAACTGAACTCGCAAATGAATCTCAAGATTTTTTTGTGTGTCAAATATATTCTCAAATAACCTAAACACTGAAAATATATAAACTTATTTTATCCTCAGATTCTTTCTTGTAACTCTCCTCTCTCAGTCACATACCTGTCTGATGGCTCATTATGCAGATCAGTATGCAGGCCTTTGTCTTCTCAGGTGTGAATCACTGCATTAGTAATGATAGATCACGCCTTCTTGCATAGACCCTTTACACTCAAAAAGTGACTTAAAAAGTGTTAATCACTATATTGTTTTCTGTGAGCAAGTAAACAAGATCATTTTCACATCATTTTGAAGCAAAAACACTAGTCCACCAGCCCTTGTGAAACAATGTCTTGTGAACAAATTGTCTGTATGAGTTTCATGGCCTTATTTCAGCTACTTTTTTTTTCACAAAACTTACTAACCACGCATAATATTTTTTTCCTAAAAAATGCAAACACGTACATTCATTTTGGTCAGGTATTATTGTAGAATAGGTTGTACTGATTACAAGAAAAATACAGGTTGGTCAATAATATATTATAAGTAGCTGAAAAAAGCACAAATATCAGAGCATGTCCAAACATCTCAAGGGCCCCAAAATCACCCCGGACCTCAGAGGGTTAAAGAAGGTGTTGAGATCGTTAGCACGTTCTACATCGCCCTCAATAGCTTGTCCACTCTTCTTGTAGCCAGTAATGCTCCTCATGCCTCTCCACACCTCTCTCATGTTGTTGTCCTTCAGTCTTTGTTCCATCTTTTTTCCGGTAAGACTCTTTCCCCTCTCTGATTTTGACAGCCAAATTCTTTGAGCGTTCTTCGCCGCTTCCTTATCACCAGACCTAAAAGCCCTTTTTTTCTCATTTAAGGAGACTTTAATGTCCTTAGTGCCCCAGGGTTTGTTGTTGGGGAAACAGCGAATTATTTCTCATAACAGGTGTCCACACAGAAGTTTATGTACTCTGTAATGCAATCTGTCATACCATCAATGTCCTCTTTATGTGGCTCACAGAGAACTTCCCAGTTTGTAGCCTCAAAACAATCCTGCAGGGTATTAGTGGCCTCTTCTGACCACCTCCTCACATTTCTCACTGTAGCAGGCTGCCTCTGGACCAGGGGTTTGTATATTGGCTGGAGATGAACCAGGTTGTGGTCTGATTTCCCCAGCGGGGGCAGGGCTGCAGCACTGTAAGCACTTTTAACATTAGCATACAGCAAGTCCAGTGTCCTATCCCCCCCTGGTGTGGCAATCCACATACTGAGTGAAAGTGGGGAGAGTCTTCGTCAGGGGTGCGTGGTTGAAATCGCCGGAGATCAGAAGAAAGGCATCTGGGTGTTGGGTCTGGAGTTTGGCGGTGACCGAGTGGATGATGTCAAACGCTGCGGCGGCATTTGCAGATGGAGGAATGTACACGGCAGTTATTATAACATGAGAGAATTCTCTGGGTAAATAATATGGGCGAAGTCCAACAGCCAACAGTTCAATATCCGGACTACAAACACGCTCCTTAACAGTCACATGACCGGGGTTACACCACACGTTGTTGATGTAAACAGCCAGCCCCCCTCCTTTCCTCTTACCACTCTCTCTCCTCGTCCTGTCGCTCCGTATCGCGCTGAAGCCATCCAGTGTAATATTAGAGTCAGGCACATTACTACAGTATGTAACCAGAGACAATGACCATTGTTAAAAGCGCTATATAAATAAAATTGAATTGAATTGAATTGAATAACCAAGTCTCAGTAAAACACATCAGACTGCACTCATGGAAGATGTTTTCAGTCTTTAACAAAGCGGTCAACTCGTCCATATTATTGTCCAGAGATCTCACGTTGTCCATGATAACAGATGGGAGATACGGCTTGTACCTTCTTATCCTCTCCTTCTGCTCTTTACGTCTCTCCTCATCCTTGACTCCTCTGCGCCGATTTCTTCTCCCTCTGCGTCCTCTCGGTGTCCTCCTCCGTATCTCGTCAGGGATATTTAGAGTCCGAAACACCGCTGGGTCTCCGATGCTGGCCGGCTTCAGTGGGATCAGCTGTTCCCTAGTGTAAACAAAGGAACCGGCTCCGTGCTGCTGCACGCTGATCGCCGAAAACATAAATAATGCCGCATAACTAATTCAATTAAATTCAGTTTTATTTGTATAGCGCTTTTAACAATTGACATTGTCTCAAAAAAGCTTTACACAATCAAAAGAACTATTTAAGTTTGTGTGGAATGTGAATGTGTATGAATCAAAATGTTCAGATAGTCCCTGGTGAGCAAGCCCGAGGGCGACAGTGGCAAGGAAAATCTCCCTGAGATGGTAATAGGAAGAAACCTTGAGAGGAACCAGACTCAACAGGGAACCCATCCTCATCTGGGTGAAACAGGTAGCAGGAAATGATCTGCATTTATACAGTGTTAAGTGTTAGGTTCAGCTGTAATAGTTGATGTTAATTGATGTTATAATAGTTGATGTAAAATGGAGTCCAGTAGTTATTGGAGACTCAGATAGACTTGTAGAAAGTTCCAGTCCTGAACTATCGAATTGTCAAGTCCTCAGAGAAACAGCTGACAACACCAGTCGAGGCCAGAACCATCTTCTAAGTAGATAGAATCATCCCCAGACACCGGACACATCCTAAAGAGACACACGGGGCATCCATGCGACGAGACCTCCAACCAGAAACGGGGCACCAGGATGGATCAGACAGGTCCGGAGGGCAGAGGGAGTCTGGATCACTGGCAGCTCAGGAACCACATGTGTAGCTCGACAGAGAGAGAGAGAAAGAGTGAAAGGGGGAGACAGGGGGAGAGAGGAAAGAGAAAGAGGGGGAGGAAGAGAAGAGGAGGAGAGATTGCAATTAGGTATGGTCACAGTCACAATGTCTAATGTGAATGTATATTTACTGTAGAGTGCAAGCAGGGACTCCGGCAGGACTTTACCTTATGGCAAATCAATTTATAAAAATGCTTGGCAAAATAAATAGGTTTTGAGCCTAGAGTTAAACACTGAGAGTGTGTCTGAGTCCCGAACACTATTTGGAAGACTATTCCATAATTTTGGGGCTTTGTAAGAAAAAGCTCTGCCCCCAGATGTAGTTTTCATAATACGCGGTACTGACAAGCAGGATGCATCCTTTGAGCGAAGTAGGCGTGGCGGATCGTAAGACACTAGCAGTTCGCTCAGATACTGCGGCGTGAGACCATTTAATGCTTTATATGTCAAGAGTAGTATTTTAAAATCAATGCGAAATTTCACAGGGAGCCAATGTAGTGAAGATAGGATAGGGGTGATGTGCTCATATCTTCTGGTTCTAGTGAGGACTCTCGCTGCTGTATTCTGGACTAGCTGAAGCTTGTTTATGCACCTAACAGAACAACCAGACAGTAAGGGATTACAATAGTCCAACCTTGAAGTGATAAAAGCATGAACTAGTTTTTCAGCATCGTTTAGCGACAATATATTTCTTATCTTGGCAATATTTCTGAGGTGAAAGAATGCTACCCTGGTGATATTATCTACATGAGCTTCAAATGAAAGGCTGGAATCTATAATCACACCGAGGTCTTTTACTGTTGCACTTGATGGAACAGAAAGGCCATCTAAAGTTACGGTGTGATCTAAGATTTTACTTCTAGCTGTATGCGGTCCTATGACTAGAACTTCTGTCTCATCCGGATTAAGCAGAAAGAAGTTAATTAGCATCCAATTTCTTATGTCCTGCACACATTGCTCAACTTTAGTAAGATGGTTTTTCTCATCAGGTTTTGTTGAGACGTATAGCTGTGTGTCGTCAGCATAACAATGAAAACTAATACCATGCTTACGGATTATGTTGCCCAGAGGAAGCATGTAAAGGGAAAAAAGCAGTGGACCTAAAACTGAACCCTGTGGAACGTCAAACTCCACTAGCGAGCATGCAAAATAATCACCATTTAAGTCTACATACTGATAACGATCGGTCAAATAGGATCTGAGCCAGGAGAGGGCTGTACCCTTAATTATTACTACATTTTCTAATCTGTGAAGAAGAATAGCATGATCAATGGTGTCAAAAGCTGCACTGAGGTCGAGTAATACAAGCACAGTTACACAACCCTGATCAGAGGCCAATAGGAGGTCATTTACTACTATAACGAGTGCTGTTTCTGTGCTGTGATGAGGCCTACATCCTGACTGATACAGTTCATGTATGCCATTTCTATGTAGATATGAGAATAGCTGCTCCGCTACTATCTTTTCCAGAATCTTAGAGATAAAGGGGTGGTTTGATATTAGCCTGACAGGTTTCTTAATGCGTTGAAATTGGATACATGCTTAAGATTAGATTTATAAACTCACACCGTTCTCTTCAGATGCACTGATTCCTCACTACAGCCTGTGTCTGAGTTTAATCTTTGTGTTGCAGGTCTTCTAAAGAAACTAAGTGAGAATTCTCACACGTTATTACTCTGATTATACAGCTGATAATGGTTTAGAATCATAGAGCAAGATAAGCGTAAAAACATTAGTGCACTGTCATTAACTTACACTGTTATTTTAATACTACTGATGTCACAACAGTTAAATATATTAATGATTATATAAAATATCTGTATGTTCATATATATGTTTTCTGTTCCAGTTCATCCCAAAGCTGTTAAGTTCCGTAAGGGCTCCGTGCAGGACACTCAAGTTTTTCCACTCATACTAAAGTTACTGGGGTGTCTTTATACTGGATAAGAGTTTGGGCCTCTGAAATAAAATTCTATTACTAAACAAAGATGTGTCCTACACAACTGTGTGCCTTTGACTTTGTATGAACAGTTTGGGGAAGAACTAAGTATGAGTGTGGTAGTTGCACCGCACATAGTTTTTCATCATATAGTGTACTCTAAAACATTAAATAATACATTTAATAATTATGTTAAGTGATGTATGCTATTTACATCGCTACAATTTACAATGTTCTAATTATGTTTTTGTTTAGTCTTGAACTAAATGATTAATACTTATTAATTGTTAAAGTTTTATTGTAATTAATTGTTTTATTAAAAATGATGTGTAAGCCCCTTCAGTAGGTGTGTAACAGGTGTGGCGACCTATTCAGCGTGGCTGGTGACAAATTGAAGAATGAATAGATCTCGCACTCTGGCCACATTATAAAAGTGGCGTGGGAGCTGAGTTTGGGGGCCAAAATTCCAGAGTAACATCAGCGTGAGTGAATGTTGGAGTTTAAGGCGAGAGTGGCCTGCAGCAAAGCAGTGCCATGCACTTAAGAAATGTCAAAGGCAAGTGAAGGAAGTACTGCTGACTGATCACTACATGAGAAATATCCTGGTCCACGTATTCCAGTACGCATTCTATGCACTGGAGCCACCTAATACATGCTGCCGTGGCACCATCATCTATGCCACACACTAGCTAATGCGAACCAGCTGCCAGTGAAGAAAAGGCACTGGGTTTCGCCATCGAGGGCCCCGTGCCCAGTCAGGGTAAGATGCCCAGGCTTTGTAAGACCCAAAAGCTGTGGGTGGGGGGGCAGTGGGAGCTTCAGTGAATGTAGGAGTTATTAAAGCCGCATTAAAGCTCTCATGAGCAGAAGCCAGGAGAAACAATTCTGCCACTATAAAGCCATCATCAAGGACTCTTCGGCAATACCCCACATCATTGGAGTGCCAAGGATGACATCATGCAAAGACAAGCAAGTGCTTCTGTTAAGTGTCTGTCCACAACCCAGTGATGAGAAAGGTTAGTGTGATCATGGCCGCTGTGTTGAAGAGCCGGTAGGAGCTGCTGCCCATGTCCACTCTGCCACTCTGCCACTCCGTCATTGCTCATGCTCACCAGCTGAGTGCCACTCTGCCGGCTCGGCACTGCCTGGACCTGCATGTGCAACTCTGACTTCACTGGTTACATGGGTTTCACTGCTCACTTTGTCAACTACTGTATGTTACTAAAAGAACTTTATGTATTTGTCCCAATGCTGAGTGACCTTCACAACATGTTGTTTGCATGATTTTGTTCTGTGGCACACATTTTGCTGTGCTGTGCTTTTTTTCTGCTTCCAAAAATATACACCCCTTCTTGTAGGGTCAATGCCCCAATGAGTTCTGGTGCTCCTGGATTTTATAAAATGTGGTGATGAAGGAGAAAATGAAAGTATACCCATATGAGTTATGTGTGCTGTCAAATATGTAGACTGATAATGCTAATGATGTAGAAATGATGACTGATTATCTAACAGTTTCCTTATTTTTTACCCATAATTTCAGTGTTATAACTTTTTATAAAGTTTAACATCATATTTAAACAAATGATTACATAAAACTAAAAGAGATGATGGTGAATTCATATACTCTAATTAATAAATAATTAATAAATAAATGATATGAATATTAATTTACATTAATTATATGAACAATATTATTGTATATTAATAAAGTATTACAACATTTAAGCAATGAGAGAACACTACCCATAGTGTGTTTAAAATGTATGCAACAGAGAAGAATGAGATGATGTGAGTCAGTTGACAATAAAACAATAAATTTACTACTAATAAATAAAAAGGAGTTACAGGACAGAGTTGTGTGCAGCATGGGAGAGAGGAAAACTCAGTAACAGGTTCTTCTGCTGTTTAAGGGGAAAAAATATGAATAGTTTTAAAGACTATGAGTAGATCTTACTGTTCATGGTTTATCATGTGGCTTCCCTAAAAAAAGAATCTTTAAAACTAATCTGCAAGATCATTTTACTTTGCATAATTTTTAACGTTTATCTGCCTCACCCATGTTCTTGCTAAATCATCCCAACTTGCACTTTTCTTCACTATATTCACACATAAGCTGTTATTTCTGTGGTTAGTTCATTTGATCATATCATGTAACAACAATGTAATATGAAAGAAAGAAAGAAAGAAAGAAAGAAAGAAAGAAAGAAAGAAAGAAATAAGGAAGGAAGGAAGGAAAGAACACCCAATAGTATTTTCTTTTTGTATAATATTATGTAGTTTAACTCACAATGCTGAGAATCTACCCACAATAATAATAACAATCCCTAATAGAGTAATAATAATAATAACAATAATCATAATAAGCCTGTGTTTATAATGCAAAACGAGTTGGAGGCTTTAATAATTTAAGAACATTTATATCCAAAACGTTTGCACTGAACTTTGTTTTTTGTTTGTTTGTTTGTTTATTCCACTATTACTGTTTATTTTATTACTTTGTCCCATCTGTGAAAAGAAGCAGACTAAATGTTTTCTTGTTATACTTTAAAATTAAGTTAAATTTTCACTTTGATCTAAAGGTATAAACTTTTCCATTTAATTAAAAATCTCTCTCTCTCCCGCCCTCTTGCATGTTTTTGACTCCGCCTCCAGCTTTGTCCCGATTAAATAAATATGTCACTCCACATTGAATCTATTCATCAGGAGAAGAACACAGTAAGTATTTAAATCTAAAGTTATAATATGTGAATTTTATGAATCCAAACTAAATAAACAGGTCAGAGGATTTTTTACTGAAGTTGTGTTTTAAATAAATTACATAGCTCAGTATGGACTATAGTAATGTCATATTTAAGAGAAGCCATGAGTTATTAAGAGTGTGTTATCTTTTACATAGTGTGTTACAATGTATAGTGGCATTTATTGACACTATGCAGTGTCACACCTGTGGACAAAGAGACGCACATTCATATTTGAATGTCCACAAATTGTTTGTAATCTGGTGTTGTAAATGTACAGTTTCCTCATTTTAGTTCCACCATGTATTTCTTGTGGTAGGTTTTTTTTTCAGTTATGTTAAGAGCATATGTTATTTAATTCTTATACCGTATGCGCCAAAATATACAGTACTGAAACTTGTTCCAGGGAGCCGAACAGCATTCCTACCTAACGCTGTTTTAAAGGGCTGCAACTGTGCACTTCCTTGAGAGGATTTACAGTGGTGTGAAAAACTATTTGCCCCCCTCCTGATTTCTTATTCTTTTGCATGTTTGTCACACAAAATGTTTCTGATCATCAAACACATTTAACTATTAGTCAAAGATAACACAAGTAAACACAAAATGTAGTTTTTAAATGAGGGGTTTTATTTTTTTGGGAGAAAAAAAATCCAAACCTACATGGCCCTGTGTGAAAAAGTAATTGCCCCCTGAACCTAATAACTGGTTGGGCCACCCTTAGCAGCAATAACTGCAATCAAGCGTTTGCGATAACTTGCAGCGAGTCTTTTACAGCGCTCTGGAGGAATTTTGACCCACTCATCTTTTCAGAATTGTTGTAATTCAGCTTTATTTGAAGGTTTTCTAGCATGAACCGACTTTTTAAGGTCATGCTACAACATCTCAATAGGATTCAGGTCAGGACTTTGACTAGGCCACTCCAAAGTCTTCATTTTGTTTTTCTCCAGCCATTCAGAGGTGGATTTGCTGGTGTGTTTTGGGTCATTATCCTGCTGCAGCACCCAAGATCGCTTCAGCTTGAGTTAACGAACAGATGGCCGGACATTCTCCTTCAGGATTTTTTGGTAGACAGTAGAATTCATGGTTCCATCTATCACAGCAAGCCTTCAGGTCCTGAAGCAGCAAAACAACCCCAGTCCATCACACTACCACCACCATATTTTACTGTTGGTATGATGTTCTTTTTCTGAAATGCTGTGTTACTTTTACGCCAGATGTAACGGGACACGCACCTTCCAAAAAGTTAAACTTTTGTCTCGTCGGTTCACAAGGTATTTTCCCAAAAGTCTTGGCAATCATTGAGATGTTTTTTTAGCAAAATTGAGACGAGCCTTAATGTTTTTTTTGCTTAAAAGTGGTTTGCCCCTTGGAAATCTGCCATGCAGGCCGTTTTTGCCCAGTCTCTTTCTTATGGTGGAGTCGTGAACACTGACCTTAATTGAGGCAAGTGAGGCCTGCAGTTCTTTAGATGTTGTCCTGGAGTCTTTTGTGGCCTCTCGGATGAGTTGTCTCTTGGGGTAATTTTGGTCGGCCAGCCACTCCTGGGAAGGTTCACCACTGTTCCATGTTTTTGCCATTTGTGGATAATGGCTCTCACTGTGGTTCGCTGGAGTCCCAAAGCTTTAGAAATGGCTTTATAACCTTTACCAGACTGATAGATCTCAATTACTTTTGTTCTCATTTGTTTCTGAATTTCTTTGGATCTTGGCATGATGTCTAGCTTTTGAGGTGCTTTTGGTCTACTTCTCTGTGTCAGGTAGCTCCTATCTAAGTGATTTCTTGATTGAAACAGGTGTGGCAGTAATCAGGCCTGGGGGTGACTACAGAAATTGTACTCAGGTGTGATAAACCACAGTTAAGTTATTTTTTTACAAGGGGGGCAATCACTTTTTCACACAGGGCCATGTAGATTTGGAGTTTTTTTTCTCCCTTAATAACGTAAACCTTCATTTAAAATCCACATTTTGTGTTCAATTATATTATCTTTGACTAATAGTTAACGGTTTTTGATGAGCAGAAACATTTATGTGTGACAAACATGCAAAAGAATAAGAAATCAGGAAGGGGGCAAATAGTTTTTCACACCACTGTATCTTTTTCTGAAGTTGCTTAGAAATAACTCACACAATCCACACAATCTCTCTTTTTGCAGGTCGAGGAATAACCTCCAGTAATTGAAAAAGAGTATTTTGTGGGAAACAGACCACTGATAAAGATGAGCGGTAAGTGAACAGTTTAATTTGACTCATCACTGATCACTACTAGAATCCTGTGTTCTATTGCTTTTGTCTCTTCAGGTGAAATTGCATATCTCACATAATACTAGAGCATTCTTTCAGTCTGACTCTTTTGACAAAATTCAAAAGTTGTGTTTAGCTTATAGTTAGGAGTGAACATTACAAAAATAAAAATAAAGATAGAACCATGATTAATGTGTGAGCATTTGTCTCCTTATGATCTCAGGTGAGAGAAAGTAGGCGTCATCTTTTTAGCTAGATTCAGCTTAAATATGAGTTTCAGTCTTTTATGGTCTGGTTGCCATGTTACAGTGATGGCTCGCGGTCCTCCTGCGGTAGTTTGTTATTAAACCCTGCTACTGATATAAAAAAGTGGAGCCATTTACTCTTTGATCAGTCACCCTCTCTAAAGAGAAAACATCTGTCAATTATAACCTGTAGACCAAAGAACTGTATAGATAAAGAGCATTATCAACCAAACTAATCTTTGGTACAAGTTGTCCAGGTGTTCCAGGTGTTACAAACCAGTCTAGTCATTCTCCTCTGATCTCATTCATCAACAGAGTCTTTTAGCTTTTAGACTTCTGGACTCCTTAAAAAGAGATTTTTAACAAACGAAACCACTGTTGAGGTTTTAAAATTAAGCTTGTAGTGCAATGGATATGCTGATAATGTATATTAATTTCTCTCTCATGCTGTGGTTTCCCAGCCTGGGGTGGAGGAGGTGGAGGTGGAGGAGGAGGCGGCGGAGGTGGTGGAGGTGGCGGAGGTGGCGGAGGACGACTGTGCTGGTGGGGGTGGTGCTGGTAAGTATCTATGGAATTAAATTTTATTAGTTTATTAAAACTTTATTTAAATAAACATATCATATTTAATATGTAATAACTATATTAAATATGACACATTTTTAAAAAAAGTTCTGTATAGAAAAGAAAATATTAACTACTACTTCTACTAATAATAATTATAACAATAATGTATTAAATATAATACACATTTTATTACTAAAGTTAATACAGTTGCTTCATACTGTAAATATTAATGGTCTTATGTTCTACATCTTCACATGGTGTGTAGACTAACTTAATCTGTGAGGAGTCACATCAAGAATAAATATGATACACATATGATTAAATCTGCTTTTTTCTCCTTCTTTACAGATTCATCTTCAACTTCAGATACAATTTCAAGCCATACTTAATCTGATTTTGTCTGAATCTTATGCGAAGATTATTATGACAATAAAGTCTTAAAAATAAAATAAAAATCAGTGAGAGCTGAAACTCTGAAGTCTTGCTTTTTTAATTTGTTGATATTTATAAAACTAAGACATTGCTTTATTATTGTAACTTTGTATATAATTGATTATTAGATGCTTTACATCCCGTCAGGACTTTATTACTTCTCTGATTGGTTGTAAACATGAAAAAGTAATGGCTACAGGATTTAAATACCACAATCAAGTGGTGTAAGTAAAAGGCAATAATACAGCAGGTAGTAAATAAACCACCACTTATATTTCAATTACTGAACATATTTGCACATTCACATGCTCATAACATTTCTAATATATGTAAGTGATATTAACTTTATAGAATATGGGTTATCATAAATAAATTATTTTAAAAAGTGTCTAAAAACCAATAACATCCCTGTTACCCAAGTGCAACAAAGACATTTTATTAGCAACATCCCAAGCTAGTGTCTGGATGTGATCCACTAGTCCAGCAATATACTTTGTCAAAATGTGAGCTAGTAAATGCTGATTACAGATAAAAGTATTACTAATGATGTAGGAATGACTGGACATCATGCAAATCAAATTCAAATTTTATTGGTCACATACACAATCATACACAGTATAATATGCAGTGAAATGCTTTATACGACCGCCAGTGACCTTAAAAAAAGAAAATAAAATCTTGTACGTAAAATAAATAATCAATAAAAAGGAAATACTAAAGAAATAATTTTAACTAGTAAAATTAACTGTGCATAAGGGCATAATAAAATATTGCAAAAATATAGAAATATGGGATTAAAGTGTCAGTGGTTGTGCAAATATGCATGAAGGTGACATGTGCAATTGTCCAGATGTATGAGTATTTAGTGCAAGTGTCTATGAATGTGTCCATGATTGTCCAGTCAGTGTTGTGAGCTTAAAAGATGTTATTAGTCCTGTGTGGAGGTGTGATTGAGAGACCTTATCGCCTGCGGGAAGAAGCTCCTCCTCAGTCTCTCTGTGTTGGCCTTTAGGGAGCGGAATCTCTTCCCAGACCGCAACAAAGAGAACAGTCCATTACTGGGGTGACTGAGGTCCTTCATGATCTTCCTGGCCTTAGTCCAGCACCGCTTGCTGTAGATGGAGTGTAGGTCAGGGAGCTCAGTGCGGATGGTGCGCTCGGCTGATCGCACCACCCTCTGTAGAGCTCGTCTGTCCTGCATGGTGCTGTTCCCGAACCAGGTCGTGATGTTTCCCGTCAGGATGCTCTCTATGGTGCAGGAGTAGAAGTTCCTGAGCACCTTGGAGGGCAGTCTAAAGTCTCTCAAGCGTCTGAGGTGGTAGAGACACTGCCGGGCTTTTTTCACCACGGTGTTGATGTGACAGGACCATGACAGGTCCTGCGTGATGTGAACACCGAGGTATCTGAAGCTGTCCACTCTCTCCACTGGGCTCCTGTTGATGACGGGGGTCTGGTAGTTCCTCTCCTGCTTTGTACTAAAGTGCTTTGCACTTCACACACTGATCAAGCTGATTGTTTGGTTGAACAGCCTTCACAAATTGAATGCCTTGCAGTTTCCATCCAAATGCCAGGCATTTACAGTGAGCCCCTTCTTCTCTTATTCCGAGAAAGGCACGTCCATTAAGTTCCCATTTATTCATTTGCAGGGTTCCACCATTAGATGGTGCTCTGTTCTCAAGAACACATTAGCCCATATACCAACATAAACCAACATGTGACATGTTACTGACGATTTTCAGGTAAACAAAGGTTTGAATCAGCATTGCATGTGCTTTTGACAAATTTAAATAAATGAATACAAGGATCAAGAACTGTGATTAACAATATATATAGTAGTTAGATTAGATTAGATTAGATTAGATTAACTTTATTGTTACTGCATATGTAGGTACAAGGCAACAGAATATAGGTAGCATCCAACCAGAAGTGTAGATTTAGTGAGGTAGATAAATTACAGTGGTTGCAAATGAGCTGGTATTGCATGCCATGATAAAGAATTTTGCATATGGAGGTAATATAATGTGTACAATTATAAAACTTCGTCATCACCTAACCGAGGTGCCTTCTGGGAAACTGGGTCTTCTTGTCACGCTCTCAGTGCCTTCGCGCTGATCAAAGACCCTTGACATTTCCTTTCCCACGCTGTCAGGTACCCATCACGTGACCATGTTTTCCCACGCTGTCATCGCCCCTCCCACGCTGTCATCTCCCCGCCGGGACACCGGTTTCTCATCCAGCGCTGATTTCTTTCGGCTTATAAGGAGGCGCAGCGCGCAAGCTCGCCGCTGGATTATTGTATGTGTTTTTGCCACTGTTTTCTCGCGTCTCAGTCCATGATCTTTTCCACATTGCTGACCTTGTTTTGTTTCTCGTCTCTTCCCCTTGCCTCACGTTTTGGATTTGTCACTACATTCGGATTTAACGGCTCTTGACCTAACGCGCGCTCTCTCGACTACGGCTTATCTTCACGTTTCGGCACAGACGCCACGCTGACGGATTTCACGGCTCTCGACCCAACGCACCTCTCCTCGACTTCGACTCAGCTCCACGCTCACGGCGCGTCGCCCGCCCCCGCGAATTTCCCGGCGCGACACGCCCACTCTCATTCATTCAAGCACAGTCAACGCCTCGTGCCTGCACCTGCATCTGGATTCACCTCCGCGAACTGACGAACATCGTAGCCTCCTGACAGAATAATCCAGCCATACCATGGATCCAGCAGGATTAGACAGGATGAGACAGGCGTTGGAGAATCAAGGCGTTCTCCTTGGGAAACACCAGGAGGAGTTGGTCACCACCAGACAGACGCTCGCTGATGTCACCGCCCAAATGCAGCGCCTCCAGATGCCCACGGCACGGCCCACTCTCATGGACCTCCCGCGGGAGCCACACCTGCCAGCCCCTCCCACTTACGGCGGAGGACCAGGTACATGTAGATCCTTCCTGTCCCAATGTTCTCTGATTTTTGAGCTTCAGGCCTCCACCTTCTCTTCTGAAAGATCCAGTTTAGCCTACATCATCACCCTTCTCACGGGTAGGGCCCGCAAGTGGGGCACGGCTCTCTGGGATGCACATGATCCATGTTGCGACAGTTTTTCTGATTTTTCTGGAGAGATGAAGAGGGTCTTTGACCGGTCTCACATCGGCAGAGAGGCCAGAACCAAGTTACTACGCCTCCGCCAGGGGTTACGTTCCGCTTATGATCATGCCATCGAGTTTCGGACCTTAGCTGCCTCCAGTGGATGGAATACTAGAGCCTTGGCCGACGTCTTCCTGGAGGGGCTGTCGGAGGCACTCAAGGACGAGTTAGTTCCCCGCGAACTCCCTTCGGACCTCCACGAACTTATGGATCTCGCTGGGAGGATCGACTCGCGTCTTCGTTCGAGGCACCCTTTCCGGAGGTCACCCCACCCTCCCCCTCCTCGCACGCAGAGTAATCAGGAGGACCCTATGCAGCTGGGCAGAACCCGCATCTCCGATGAGGAGAGACAGCGCCGCCGCCTGGAGAGAGCTTGCTTCTACTGCGGGGACTCAGGCCACATGCTGAAGGACTGCCCACTAAAAGGGAGGCACCCTCTAGTCAGATTGGGAGCCCTAGAGGGCGCTCCTCCCGATAAACTCCCGGAACCCCGCCCACTGCTCTCTGTAATACTAGTTATCAACGGCCGACCTCACCCCATCCAGGCGCTCATTGACTCCGGTTCGGATTGGAACCTCATCAGCTCCGCTACAGCCAAAGCGCTGCAGGTCCCCTGCACTCCGCTGGACCATCCACTGTCCGTCCAAGCCCTAGATGGAAGCCCCCTTCCACCAATCACTCACAGAACCCTTCCACTCACTCTGAGAACATCTGGGAATCACTCTGAGAGGATCTGCCTCCTCGTCATCCGTAAGTCTCACGCCGCCCTGGTCCTCGGCCTTCCATGGTTAGCGCTTCACGGCCCCCAGATTGACTGGGTCAAACATGTGATCACGGGTTGGAGCCCCTCTTGTGCCACGTCATGCCTTCACTCTGCACTCCCTACACCCCCAACTACAGCCAAGACTGAATACACCCCGGACATCTCTAATGTCCCCACTTATTATCACGATCTCCAGCAGGTTTTCAGCAAAACCCGAGCCATGTCGCTTTCTCCTCATCGCCCATACGACTGTTCCATCGACCTTCTCCCAGGCACCTCCCCACCCAAAGGCCGACTGTACTCCTTGTCTCGCCATGAGAGAGAATCCATGAACACCTACATCACAGAGGCCCTTGCCGCCGGAATCATCCGCCAATCCTCCTCCCCTGCCGGGGCAGGTTTCTTCTTCGTGAAGAAGAAAGACGGGTCCCTTCGCCCATGCATCGATTACAGGGGCCTCAACGAAATCACCGTCAGGAACCGCTACCCACTTCCACTCATGGCGACCGCCTTCGAACTACTCCACGGGGCCGACACGTTCACGAAACTCGACCTGCGAAACGCTTATCACCTTGTCCGCATTCGCGAGGGAGATGAGTGGAAGACAGCCTTTAACACCTCTACGGGACATTACGAATATCTGGTGGTCCCTTTTGGTCTCACCAACGCCCCCGCTGTCTTCCAATCCCTCATTAATGACGTCCTCCGCGACTTCCTCAATTCATTTGTTTTCGTTTACCTGGATGACATTTTAATTTTCTCTCAAGGATTGGGGGAACACCGTCACCATGTTCGTCAGGTTCTCCAGAGGCTCTTGGAGAACAAACTCTATGTCAAGGCGGAGAAGTGTGAGTTTCACACATCCTCCACCACCTTCCTGGGATTTGTCGTCTCCCCGTCTATGTTGGAGATGGAACCAGCCAAAGTCCAGGCTGTCTCTAGCTGGCCCATACCAGACTCGCGGCGAGACCTCCAACGGTTTCTGGGGTTTGCCAACTTTTATCGACGCTTCATACGAGGGTACAGCTCCGTTGCCGCCCCCTTGACCTCGCTAACCTCCGCCAAGACCCGGTTCTGCTAGAATAAGGAAGCTGACCAAGCCTTCAATAATCTTAAGAAAAGATTCACCTCTGCCCCCATCCTCACTATTCCTGATCCATCTCAGCAGTTTGTGGTGGAGGTCGATGCCTCCAATACCGGGGTGGGTGGCATCCTCTCTCAAAGGTCCACCCAGGACAACAAGATGCACTCATGCGCATTCTACTCCCGTCGCCTAACCCCAGCTGAGAGAAACTATGATGTGGGAGACCGAGAACTCTTGGCCATCAAGCTAGCCCTGGAGGAGTAGAGACACTGGCTAGAGGGGACTGAGCTTCCATTTCTAGTGTGGACCGACCATAGAAACCTGGAGTATCTGCGCACTGCCAAGAGACTCAATGCTCGTCAGGCCAGGTGGTCATTATTCTTCTCCAGGTTTAACTTTACCCTGTCCTACCGGCCAGACTCAAGGAATTCTAAGCCGGACGCCCTCTCCCGCCAGTCCCCCCCCCCCCCCCCCCAGGAGCCTACGTTGTATGACACTATCCTCCCGTCCCGCTGCCTTGTCGCTGCCATGGAACTGGACATAGAAAGCAAGGTTCGGCAGGCCCTGGCCCAGGAGGCCGGACCTAGCGAAGTTCCACCTAACCGTCTCTTCGTTCCCCTTCACCTACGCTCACAAGTTCTGGAATGGGGCCACGGATCCAAGCTATCTTGTCACCCAGGCGCTGCCCGAACCCGCTTTGTCGTCCAGCAACGATTCTGGTGGCCCACGCTGGCGGAGGACACATCCAGATTCGTGGCTGCTTGCGACATCTGCACCCGTTGTAAGAATGACAATCGACCAACTGCTGATCTTCTCAGACCCCTACCAGTTCCTCAACGCCCTTGGTCCCATATTGCGGTTGACTTTGTCACCGGCCTGCCCTCGTCCGACGGCAATAATTGCATCATGACCATCGTCGACCGCTTTTCTAAATCAGTGCACCTGGTGCCCCTTCCTAAGCTGCCATCTGCCAAGGAGACCGCAGAACTACTCATTCTCCATGTATTTCGGCTCCATGGCCTCCCCACAGACATTGTGTCGGACCGGGGCCCTCAGTTCACCTCTCGGTTTTGGGGCGCATTCTGCAGGCTCGTCGGGGCTACTCCCAGCCTATCGTCAGGTTTCCACCCCCAGTCCAATGGACAAACAGAACGAATGAACCAAACACTAGAGGTTTCCCTCCGCTGCATGATGACCCGGGACTCCACCACCTGGAGCAAGTTTCTCCCTTGGGTCAAATATGCCCACAACTCTCTGCCCTCCTCATCGACAGGCTTGTCCCCGTTCCAGTGCTGCTTAGGTTACCAACCTCCACTCTTCCCAGTCCAAGAATTAGAGGTGGAGACTCCGTCTGCTCAACACTTCGTCCGCTGCTGCAGACAAACGTGGCTACGTGCTAGGCGAACTCTGACACGAGCCATCTCCTCTTACAAGAGACAGGCGGACCGCCACCGCACCAAGGCTCCCAGATACCGGGTGGGAGATCGAGTCATGCTCGCCACAAAGGACATTCCCTTGAAGACGCTATCACGCAAGCTCTCCCCGCGTTTCATTGGACCTTTCACTATAACCAGGATAATCAACCCATCCGCCGTCAGACTTCTACTCCCCTCGTCCATGCGACGGATCCACCCCACGTTCCACGTGTCCCAGCTACGACGCTTAGTAAGTTGCCCATTAAGCTGGCTGCCACGCTGACGGATTTCACGGCTCTCGACCCAACACACCTCTCCTCGACTTCGACTCAGCTCCACGCTCACGGCGCGTCTCCCGCCCCCGCGGATTTCCCGGCGCGACACGCCCACTCTCATTCATTCAAGCACAGTCAACGCCTTGTGCCTGCACCTGCATCTGGATTCACCTCCGCGAACTGACGAACATCGTAGCCTCCTGACACTTCTAACAAAAAAAACACAAAACAGCCACAGTGCCCTCTAGGGGCAGTCCCTTACAACGATGGATAATTTTTTAGAGCAAACAATTTTTTATGTGGAGATGAACATAGACTCTCACTCATTCTTTATATAGATGAGTTTGAAATATGCAACCCAATTGTGACATCTCGCAAGAAACATAAAGTGACAGCTGTGTACTGGGTGTTTGCATACATTCCTGCTACCCTGCGATCTACACTAACCTCCATCTACTTAGCCATTCTTTGTAGGACAGATGATGTCAACCAATATAGATACCCAGAAGTCTTGGAGCCACTGCTTAGAGATTTGAAATCCTTGGAAGATGATGGTATTTTTGTGGTAAGTCTTGGCAAAGTGGTCAAGGGCACTATATTTGCAGTAGTAGTCAATAATCTTGCAGCTCACTCTATAGGTGGGTTTGTTGAAAGCTTTTGCTCTTCACACTTTTGTCGCTTTTGCATTGGAGAGCGTTCAGCGATCCAGGAGCATGAAGTAGGAGCAGGAGTGTTTCCTTTACGGACAAAGTCTAATTACAGTTTGCATGTCAAAGCAGCATTGTCTAACACTGATGAAGCTCATTATTATGGAGTGAAAAGGCAGTGTCCTATTTCTGATAGACTGAGTTACTTTCATGCCACATCAGGTTATCCCCCTGATGCTTTGCACGATTTGTTTGAAGGGATTGTTCATTTTGAATTGACACTTTGTCTGGGTGTGTTTATAAAAAGTAAGTACTTTTCTCTTCAAGAGCTCAACTGGTCCATCTTTCACTTTCCTTACAAGTGGAATGATAAAACCAACTGTCCACAAAGTGTCCCCTTCACTTTTGTATCACGTAAGAGTGTAGGAGGCAATGCACATGAAAACTGGCGCTTATTGCGGATGCTACCTTTTATGATTGGTTGCAAAGTACCAGAGAATGATGCAGCGTGGCAAGTTTTGATGACCTTGAAAGACATTGTTGAGCTTGTCATGGCTCCTGTGCATACAGAAATGTCTATAGAATACATGGAAAGCAAGAGCAGTGAGCACCGTTATAGGTTTTAGGACGTCTTCCCAGGGGAGAAATTGAAACCTAAACATCACTACCTTAAACATTATCCATGGCTTACAACTGCTTTTGGACCACTTGTGGATCTCTGGATCATGCGTTTCGAAGCAAAACACAGATTTTTTAAAAAGGATTGTGAGACAGACTGGGTCTTTCAAAAACATTCTGATGACAATAGCATGCAAACACCAATCCATGGTTGCATATAACATACATAATGCTGTTATCCAAAGGCCAACACTGTTGGTATCTAGGATGACTCAAGTGGCAGTTGAGGTTCTAAAAGACAGCATTAAGGATTTGTTTGCAAGTAAGTTTCCCAGTGCAGTGGTCGTGAACATGACAAAGAAGGTCACCATTTTAGGAACTTCATTTGGTGTTGGGATGTTGTTGCCTTTTGGATCGACAGGAGGGTTGCCAGACTTTGGAGAAATACTTCAAATAATCATTGTGCATGACAACCCTGTGTTTTTTCTTAAGTTGTTTGGTGAGTGGTACCATGAGCACCTGAGAAGCTTTAGAGTAGAGCCCACAGGAAATATTGAAATCCTTCAACATTCCGAAATCGAGGATGCGTACCCCTTGGCTGCATATAATACACCATATGGTCGAATGGTATCCATGAAACACTTAATTTGCACGTCAGAGTATGTAGTACGAAGAGAGTATGAAGTATTGCACATCACTTTAAATTTTTTTCTATTATTTTCACCATGACAATGTAGGTAATTATAAACATTTCTACATAGGATGTTAGTTTTCTGAGGCTGTAGTATTGCACAGGTTTGGAGTGGTTGTTGGGTTGCAGGATGCTGTAACAAAGTTCTCTCTCACTCTAGTCCTGACTACTAGGCCTGTCAAATTTTTAATAAACTACAATCTCTTTTTTTTCTCTCTCTTTACAGCTGATGACAACACATTCACTCCAAACCACAATGTCAGTCAGGTTGCGAGTGATCATAGAAGAACACAATGTGCAAAAGTTAACACTTCCATTGGGGATTCCTGATGCAGTGGAAGATCTAGTTTCAATAATTATTGAAACATTTCAGTTAGAAGGGGAATATGGACTACTTTATGAAAACAAAGATTTTGGGAACCAGTTTTTCAGTGTCAATACAACTACTGAAGTGCAAGACATGGCCACTGTAAAAATTGTAAAAAAGGAACCAACAGATGTCCTTGACTTACACCCACTAGAAGAATCGGGACCATCCTCTGTACTGAGTTCAATGGACAGCACTGCCGATGACAGTGAAGCATGCCCTGGTGCTACAGATGACTCACGATCGTCCAGCTCACGAGACACTGTCCTCCTCCCTGCATCATTCAATTCAATTCAATTCAGTTTTATTTGTATAGCGCTTTTAACAATTGACATTGTCTCAAAACAGCTTTACACAATCAAAAGAATTATTTAAGTTTGTATGGAATGTGAATGTGTATGAATCAAAATGTTCAGATATTCCCTGGCGAGCAAGCCCGAGGGAGACAGTGGCAAGGAAAAACTCCCTGAGACGGTAATAGGAAGAAACCTTGAGAGGAACCAGACTCGACAGGGAACCCATCCTCATCTGGGTGAAACAGATAGCAGGAAATGATCTGCATTTATACAGTGTTAAGTGTTAGGTTCAGCTATAATAGTTGATGTTAATTGATGTTATAATACTTGATGTAAAATGGAGTCCAGTAGTTATTCGAGACTCAGATAGACTTGTAGAAAGTTCCAGTCCTGAACTATCGAATTGTCAAGTCCTCAGAGAAACAGCTGACCACACCAGTCGAGGCCAGAACCATCTTCTAAGTATAGAGAATCATCCCCAGACACCAGACGCATCCTAAAGAGACACACGGGGCATCCATGCGACGAGACCTCCAACCAGAAACCGGGCACCAGGATGGATCAGACAGGTCCGGAGGGCAGAGGGAGTCTGGATCACTGGCAGCTCAGGAACCACATGTGTAGCTCGACAGAGAGAGAGAGAGAAAGAGTGAAAGGGGGAGACAGGGGGAGAGAGGAAAGAGAAAGAGGGGGAGGAAGAGAAGAGGAGGAGAGATTGCAATTAGGTATGGTCACAGTCACAATGTCTAATGTGAATGTATATTTACTGTAGAGTGCAAGCAGGGACTCCGGCAGGACTAACTATGACAGCATAACTAAAAGGGAGAGCCAGAAGGAAACACAAACATGAGGGCTCCCTGAGATGTAAAGCAAACAATCACCTCACCGTCAACAAACCTGAGTGATCAAATGAGACTGAGGAAGACAGCATCTAAACATACCAGTTCACCATAATACTCTACGTCCATGAGTCCCCCAGATCTGCTCCTTTACCTTATGGCAAATCTATTTATAAAATGCTTGGTTAAATAAATAGGTTTTTAGCCTAGACTTAAACACTGAGACTGTGTCTGAGTCCCGAACACTATTTGGAAGACTATTCCATAATTTTGGGGCTTTGTAAGAAAAAGCTCTGCCCCCAGCTGTAGTTTTCATAATACGCGGTACTGATAAGCAGCCTGCATCCTTTGACCGAAGTAGGCGTGGCGGATCGTAAGACACTAGCAGTTCGCTCAGATACTGCGGCGCGAGACCATTTAATGCCTTATATGTCAAGAGTAGTATTTTAAAATCAATGCGAAATTTCATAGGGAGCCAATGCAGTGAAGATAGGATAGGGGTGATGTGCTCATATCTTCTGGTTCTAGTGAGGACTCTCGCTGCTGCATTTTGGACTAGCTGAAGCTTGTTTATGCACCTAACTGAACAACCAGACAGTAAGGCATTACAATAGTCCAACCTAGAAGTGATAAAAGCATGAACTAGTTTTTCTGCATCATTTAGCGACAATATATTTCTTATTTTGGCGATATTTCTATGGTGAAAGAATGCTATCCTGGTGATATTATCTACATGAGCTTCAAATGAAAGGCTGGAATCTATAATCACGCCGAGGTCTTTTACTGTTGCACTTGACGGAACAGAAAGGCCATCTAAAGTTACGGTGTGATCTAAGATTTTACTTCTAGCTGTATGCGGTCCTATGACTAGAACTTCTGTCTTATCCGGATTAAGCAGAAGGAAGTTAATTAGCATCCAATTTCTTATGTCCTGAACACATTGCTCAACTTTAGTAAGATGGTTTTTCTCATCAGGTTTTTTTGAGACGTATAGCTGTGTGTCGTCAGCATAACAATGAAAACTAATACCATGCTTACGGATTATGTTGCCCAGAGGAAGCATGTAAAGGGAAAAAAGCAGTGGGCCTAAAACTGAACCCTGCGGAACGCCAAACTCCACTAGAGAACATGCAGAATAATCACCATTTAAGTCTACATACTGATAACGATCGGTCAAATAGGAGCTGAGCCAGGAGAGGGTTGTACCCTTAATTCCTACTAAATTTTCTAATCTGTGAAGAAGAATAGCATGATCAATAGTGTCAAAAGCTGCACTGAGGTCGAGTAATACAAGCATAGTTACACAACCCTGATCAGAGGCCAATAGGAGGTCATTTATTACTTTAATGAGTGCTGTTTCTGTGCTGTGATGAGGCCGAAATCCTGACTGATTCAGTTCATGTATGCCATTTCTATGTAGACATGAGCATAGCTGCTCCGCTACTATCTTTTCCAGAATCTTAGAGATAAAGGGGAGGTTTGATATTGGCCTGTAATTGGACAGCTGACAGGGGTCGAGGTCAGGTTTCTTAATTATTGGTTTAATAACTGCTACTTTAAAAGATTTTGGAACATAACCAATGCTGAGTGAGGAATTAATTATTCTCAACATCGGTTCTGTTATTACTGGTACTATCTGTTTAAGAAAATGTGTTGGTATAGGATCTAATATACAGGTTGATGAATTTGCAGAAGAGATGAGTGAAATTAGTTCATTCTCTTCAAGAGGAGTAAAGTATTCTAGGTTTGAATCTGACATGGCTAGGTTAACATCAGTATCAATTACATTGTTTGGTTTCAAAGCCTCAATTTTATGCCTGATATTTACAATTTTATTATTAAAAAAGTTCATGAAGTCCTCACTATTGCATGATGTTGTTGTGGAGATTTCTGTAGTGGTCTTATTTCTGGTTAATTTGGCTACGGTATTAAATAAAAATCTAGGATTATTTTTATTTTCTTCTATAAGAGTGGAGAGATACGTTGATCTAGCTACACTAAGAGCTTTCCTATAGTTCAGGATGCTCTCTTTCCATGCTATTTGAAATACCAACAATTTAGTTTGACGCCATTTACGCTCTAATTTCCGAGCAGTCTGTTTTAAAGTGCGCGTGTGATCGTTATACCAGGGAGCGAGTTTCTTATCTCTAATAATTTTTCTTTTAGCTGGAGCTACATTATCTAAGGTACAACGAAGTGTCGACTCTAAATATTCAGTCGCCTGATCAAGTTCTGTGGGGTCAGACGGTGGCCTAATTGAAGTTGGTAACTCTGGGAGATTACTGATAAAACTCTGTGTGGTAGTTGATGTGAATGTACGTTTAATACGGTAGCGCGGTGCTGTGCGTACATTATCACTGTGACACACTTGAATGGAGACAAGATACAGTGGGAGCCACACCAAATAGCCGCGACAGTGTGGCTGAAGTGTGAATGGCGTGTGAATGGCCTTTGCACGCCGTAATCCCCCCTCCCTTTTCTGGCCGAAAGGCGTGTCAAGATTTCACAGTAAACACGCCCATTCAAGCCCTATTTATTCATTTACCTGGTGCCACCACTAGATGGCGCTTCGTTCTCAAGAACACGTTAAAACAAGCCAGCTGCGCTGAGTTGCAATCACGTGATTTTAACAACCCGCCTCCACCCCCGCCGAACTGACGCTGCCAAACTACAGAGATGAAGATGGCGGCTTAACGGACTATTCGTGGTAAGTGATGTTTTATTTTATAAAATGTGTTTGTGTAGTTTACAGTTTATTTCCCAGTTTAGTTTTTTTATTGGCCGTTTTAAATATCACTGGCAGCACCAGCAGCGGTCAGATGTGACTTTAGAGAACTTAATGATCTGTTTACCAAGTCTGGAGTTAATATTACAGCTTACTGTCAGTGTCACACACTCACAATGTCACTCCACTTTAACTCAAAAACATGCTCAAGCTTCGACAATACTATTAATGTCCCTATTACAAGAGCTGCACTACCCGATGAAGAGTGTTTGTGTTCTCTGTAAATACTGAGAGAATCTCACCGCGTGTTGTCTGGATAAATTCAGCGCTTATTTATTCTCTGGTTAAGAGTTAATCTGCAGGTTATTTCTGTGACTGTAATATAATGTGATGCAGTTGATGAGGGACACAGACTGAGGGGAGCTGTACAGGAGCTAGTAACGCTCATAACCCGGTTTATATTTTACACACTTTCCGCGGTAGCGCGAGCGCTTAGTTAAAGAGCTGAATAACAACACAGAAGTGTTTATCAGTTAGGAGGAGGAGGAGGGGGGAGGTGTGTGTGTGTGTGTGTGTGTGTGTGAGGGGCTTCAGTAAGTTATAGTTTGGCTTCAGGGATGAACTAATGCTCATATACGAGTGTTATATCGCTTAACTTATTTGTATGAGAAGCGCATTAAGTAAATTCCCGGTTAATTTAATGCAGACGATAATACAGACAGTCACTGGTTAACACTAACACTGTTCACTGGTTAACACTAACACTGTTCACTGGTTAACACTAACACTGTTCACTGGATAACATTAGCACAGGCAGTTTATTTACATTACAGAATCCCCAAAGCAGTGTTTTACACACTCTGTGGTAAATAGGTTTATTAATATATATTATTTTTATTAGAACTAGATGTTCTGTGAAGTTTATCTGTCTTGACTAAATTCTCCTGTTGTCTTTAAGCAGAGCTCCGCTGTGGAGGATTGGGGGGTCAGACGGCTGACTGCTGGACTTTTGGAGCTACAGGACTGGAGGAGCCTGAACAAGCTGTTGAGGGAGCTGTAGGAGGGATGACGTCACAGTCCGACAGCTTTAGAATGATGTTTGATCAGGTCTACTGTATATTCTGAACATAGAACTGCAAAATGTCTGATACAGTACTTTGGGGGAAACAAAGACTTCAACTGTTCCATGTTTAATAGTTTTGATATTTGAAAAATTAATATTTTAATGTAAAAGGACTATAGATAGAGACTTATAAGCAGCTGGTGTATCCGGGTAGTTTAATGAACTTTAAGCAAAAAGACAACATGTATTCATCTGTTTTATATAAATTACTGTTTTAACTTTGACTAGTTTTGGAAGAATAAATTGAATTGTTAAAGTCATGTTTTGCGTGTTTTAATTTTGGGGGATTGTTTGGGTATTTAAAAATTGTTTAGTTGAACCAACAACTTCAATGGGCAAAAAATGGGACACAACTTTGTTTTAAATAGTCAAAGAGTTGGGCTGAAAATAATAATAATAATAATTATTGATCATAGAAACAAATGAAACCAGTTAAACACTTGATTATATGTGTTTGTGATTGTGACCCATAATATTTTTTTCTCAGTATAAATAAATGTTTTGGGTTTTAAGAACTCCAAAAGAGCAACGACAAACTTTGTGTTCTCCATTGAGGTTTGTCACCTTCCACTCCTGAGTATGACATGGTGTTAATTGCTCTGTGTGTGTGTGTGTGTTTTTGGCGGGGGGATGGGTGTGTGTGTGTTTTCGGCTGTTCAGCAGTTCTAAACATAAGCACAGTTTTTGTCCTTAACTAAAATACTTCAATACGTTAATAATGAATTTATTTTGCTGAATAAGGTAATAAGCGATATTTAAACCAAACCAGTAAGTTAAGTAAGTGTTCCATACATTAAAGTACTGTATAACCAAGTGCCCTAGCAAACACAGTTACAGTACAGTTTACAGTACAAACAGAGTGTGTGCGCTGGGGGGATTGGAAGGTGAGTGAGAATACTCATTTACAAGACAAAAGACGGTCAGAGGCAGCGCCGTTCTAGACCAGACAACACGGGGTGGGGGGAGGGGCGCATCATGTTCAAGCACTGTTTTTACCCTGCCTTACTGTATAGTAACAGTATTGTATTTGCTGAATTGTGTTGAGGCACGCAAACCCCCTGACCACAATAAGGTGGCAATCCCTCAGGGGGAAACTAAAAAAAAAAATATATATATATATATATATATATAAATAATTATATAATAAAATATCCTTAATCCAGATTTTATCAATCAATGACATAACATTTATCTAAGCTGGATGGTAAAATTCTCAAAAACGTTTAACCTAAAGTAAGACTTAACACACTATAACTAAAATATTTACAAAACTGAAAGGTTGTCTTATGAATAATAAAAAATACAAACTAAATTAAAACAGATGGGCTATTGAACAGATCATAATATGTTTTATGTTTTCTGATTATAAATGATATATGGGTTGATTTTAGAAAGGCTAAATGAAATAGCTAGTTTTTGGTCATGTCAGTCCAGTAACTATACTATGTAAAAGTAATTATAATATGAATTAATTAAGGGCAGGACCTAACCTAATGTTAATAATTTACACCATGATAACATTAGTATTCGTGTTTTTGTATATATTTTTAAATGTTCAAATGAACGTTTCAGAGTATATAATTTGTCGTGTCATCTGTGATTGAGACCCATGAGTTAAATTGAAATATTTTTTATAGGTAGTAAGCCAGGTTTTAGTAACCTTGGATAAATCAGCATGAAAGCCCTCTCTCGCGCACGCGCTCTCACGCTATCTCTCGCACTCACACACACACACACACACACACACACTGTGCACACACAGACACACACAAATAATACATGAAATCGCATAAAACCAAATGAAACTAGGGTAAAAAATATGAGCAGTAAAATACAGTAGTATCCTGTAGGTGATTCCTGTCCTGTGATAACAGGCACTAACACTCTAGAACTGTTTACTTCTGTTAGTTTTGTTTTCAAGTGTGAATGTTTATGGGGATTAAATCTGTCTCTGCTGCTGCATCTATACACCGTTGTGATAAGTGATTGATGCCCCATCAGATCTTTAATGTGGGACATTATGCTGGTTAAATGACTAAAGACACACTGATCCGTATGGACAGATATTTGTTCCAGATATTATGCGCCATTAATCAATTTGTTATGCCAATTTGACTTTCAGCGAAAACATAAAAAATATAACGAAAACAAACCAAAGAAGAAGTTACATTTTAAGCTTTACTTTCAAATTCAAATTTGATTTGTCACATACACAGCGCGATATGCAGTAAAAAGCTTTGGGTGCTTTAGGTGAGGCTCGAACTCGGCATTGCTTCACCTGGACCGCTTTATAAGTGTCACGCGCTAACCGATTGCGCCACTGGAGCCACACGGAAGTTGGTCTTGTCAGAGTATCCTCTCTCTCGTGCGCGCACGCACACACACACACACATGAAATTGCGTAAAACCCAACGAAATATAAGCAGTAAAAAAAAAAAAATCAGTAAAAATACAATAGTATAACAGGCGCTAACCCTCTGGAACTTTTTTTACTATTGTCTCCAAGTGTTTATGGGGATTTAATGTGTCTGCTGCCGCATCCATTCACAGTTGTGATAAGTGATTAATGCCCCATCAGATCTTTTGACGGGGGAGCATTATGCATGATTCCATATGGGCAGATATTTGTTCCAGGTTGCATGCGCCATTAATTGCCTCTTATGCCACTTGTAGACTATCAGTGAAAAAAATCAGCGAAAACATCATCAAAAATATAACGAAAACAAACCCAAGCAGACGTTTGAGCTTTACTTTGCAGCAAAATATTATCTATCAGTATATTAAATGGAACGGGGTAAAATACACAGTAATATAAAATACTGTACGTAGCCTGCGTTTTTATTCCGTACCTACAATGATCGGTATAGACAAATTACAGCCGTTACCGTGTCTTTAAGGATCATTTCAGGATGTCTTAAAAATATTTCACTAACTAATTTTATTAATTCATTATTAAATAATAAATAGCATAATCATCATGGGTTGTGTATTGAGTGATTTAACAAATCTGTTTTATTAATCGGTTTGTTGTTGTTGTTTTTTCATCTATTTATGAAACTATGTTGACAATACAAGAACTGTCTGTATATTAAAGATACGGTATTGGGTTTCCTGGACACTGCAGTTAACTGTGCCAGTCAATGCTCCATCTGGCGGAATTATACGGCATTGCAACCATCTTTTTAGAAAGCGCATGGGGGCGTTTATGGGGCGGGGCATCGTTAACTGCGTCATCGCGGGGGATCACATTCCATGCACGAAGCCTTCATGGAACTGCCACGGAGCAGTCATGCTCCAGGCGGCTGTTTGACGTGGCTCCCACTGTAGTGATCTGAGATAATTTCCGACAGTGGAATTGTGAATACATTTCTTATAATTAATCCGAAGAATATTACTAAATCTAAAGTGTGACCTGCTTTATGAGTGGGTCCTACTACACACTGATTTACACCTACGGAGTCCAGTATGGATATAAATGCTGTTCTCAGAGGTTCTTCTGGATTCTCAAAATGAATGTTAAAATCTCCAGCAATTAACACTTTGTCTACAGAAATGACCAGGTCTGAGATGAAATCTGCAAATTCACTAAGAAATTCAGAATACGGCCCTGGAGGTCTGTAGATTATAATTAGTGGAATCGACTGAGCTGATTTAATATACTTAAATACACTTATGTTACTATAGAGAATTTCAAATGAGTTAAATTTGTGTCGGTGTTTTTGTACGATAGACAGATTATCATTATGAATAACTGCGACGCCTCCTCCTCTACCAGTTAACCGAGGCTGGTGTATATAGCTGTATCCAGGAGGACTAGCTTCATTTAGAGCTACATACTCGTCCTGTTTAACCCATGTTTCAGTTAAACAGAGTATATCAAACGCCTGATCTGTGATAATTTCATTAACAATAACTGCTTTTGATGTGAGAGATCTAATATTTAACAATCCTAGCTTCAGATCAGAGGTGCCGGCTGCGCATTCAGTATGATCGGAGTTTGTGGACTTTATGTTAATTAGATTATTGAAACAGACTTTCTGGGTCTTTCTACATTTTTGCTTAGATCGGGGAACAGACACAGTCTCAATATGGTGAACCCTGAGTGACGACTCTATGCAGCTAGCAGACGGTTGGTTTAGCCTGTCTGTCTGCTCCCTGGCCTGGGCTCTGGATTGTCACCGATTAACTAGACCTCTACTGAGACTATGAGCTATACTACAGGAAATGAGAGCAGCACCTTCCCGAGTGGGATGGACACCGTCCCGCCCTAACAGGCCAGCTTTGCCCTCAAAGGTCTTCCAATTATCTATGTAGCCCACATTATTTTCGGAGCACCACCTGGACATCCAGCGGTTCAGCGACCATAACCTGCTGTAAGCTATGTCGCCACGTCTCATTGGGATGGGACCAGAGCATACTACTTCATCGGACATCGCCTTCGCTAATTTAAACACCTCTGTAAAGTTACTCTTACTAACCTCTGACTGACGAAGGCGTATATCATTAGCTCCAGCATGTACCACTATCTTAGAGAACCTATGCTGTCCTAGAGCCCTAAGATTACCTGCTATGTCCGGTGCTCTGGCTCCCGGGATACACCTAACCACTGCCGCTGGCGCCCCTAAAGGTCTAGCTAATGTCACGTGTCTCAGTATAGAGTCTCCTATAACCAGAGCTCTTTCAGGTTTCTCAGCGGGTGCAGCACTGAGGAGAGCAAACCTGTTGGACACGTGAGGCGCAGAGGAGGTGTGCTCCGGTGGGCTAGCCTTAGCGTTAGCTTTGGCTGAACGAGTATGCCGCCGAGTCGTCACCCACTCGCCCCACTGTGAGGGCTCTAATGCCGGAGTCGGGGGCTGTTTATCTCCGCCTGTGGCACCCAGACTGTCCGCTACAGGAATAACGCTGCTCTCACACTGTCTAACCCTCTCTAAAGTCTGGATGCGCTCCTCTAATGCTGATATCTTCTCCGTCAGAGTGCTCACTAACACACACCTATCACAAGTAAAATTATCACTAATGACGGAGGAAGAATGTCTAAACATCCTGCACTCTACACACTGAACAAGCTGAACGGTAGACATTATAACGTACCTCTGTGTCGGAGTTTTAGTTGTTTAGTTGTTTAGTTGAGGAAACTCACGCGTTGCGAAACTTTCGCGGCAACAATACGAAAACAGGAAGCTACGTCACCAACAGGAGTCTCTAGAATCATGTCACACTAATCCATGGCCAGTGCCATTTAAAATTCCACAGTTTTCACGTGACATTGAGGTTATCCTTGAACAGACAAACATGCCTCTGGAACATGCTTCCAAGATGCAAGTCTTAAATCTGCAAAAATGCAAGACCTTTCCAAAGCCATATTCTCCTACATAGCCTACCCCTCAAGCCTGCAAATAGCCTCAGTGGCTGAAGCACTCATTGAGAAGTTTCCATGCCTTAAGGAGCTGTATGGGTGGCAGCAATGCCTCAAGTACAAGATGCACAATTTCCGTGCCAAGCTGAAGGCAAGAAAATATACCTGGCCTGAAATAGAGGTAAATACATTAAAGAGAATGTCATCTGCTGACACAGCCCCAGCCAAAAATCTGAAGAGACCCAAAAAAGAAGAGGTCAATTATCTCCCTCCGCATCCTTTGGGAGAAAACCAAGACATTTTAGAGAAGGAGAGGCTTGAGTTAGTAAATTAAATAAAAAAGAAAAACAATGGAAAGATTATAGGAGAAAAAATGTCCAAAACCTTTTCAATGCGAAGAGAGGAGGTGGTGACTCTCTGCCCAGCTATCAGTGTCTTCAAAGAGAGGTGGCTGGTTTTGTTCACTGAGGCTCAAGTAAGAATATATGTTTATACAGAGTCAGACAAAAAAATGTATACACACCAGGAAAGGAAAAATGGTCAAATGTATATGAACATTTGTATGTGAACGGTCATATTACTGTATATGAATATAGTAGTAAAAATCAATTATTATTATTATTATTATTATATATATACAGTGGTGTGAAAAACTATTTGCCCCCCTGCTGATTTCTTATTCTTTTGCATGTTTGTCACACAAAATGTTTCTGATCATCAAACACATTTAACTATTAGTCAAAGATGACACAAGTAAACACAAAATGCAGTTTTTAAATGAGGGGTTTTATTATTTAGGGAGAAAAAAAATCCAAACCTACATGGCCCTGTGTGAAAAAGTAATTGCCCCCTGAACCTAATAACTGGTTGGGACACCCTTAGCAGCAATAACTGCAATCAAGCGTTGGCGATAACTTGCAACGAGTCTTTTACAGCGCTCTGGAGGAATTTTGGCCCACTCATCTTTGCAGAATTGTTGTGATTCCGCTTTATTTGAGGGTTTTCTAGCATGAACCGCCTTTTTAAGGTCATGCCACAACATCTCAATAGGATTCAGGTCAGGACTTTGACTAGGCCACTCCAAAGTCTTCATTTTGTTTTTCTTCAGCCATTCAGAGGTGGATTTGCTGGTGTGTTTTGGGTCATTGTCCTGCTGCAGCACCCAAGATCGCTTCAGCTTGAGTTGACGAACAGATGGCCGGACATTCTCCTTCAGGATTTTTTTGGTAGACAGTAGAATTCATGGTTCCATCTATCACAGCAAGCCTTCCAGGTCCTGAAGCAGCAAAACAACCCCAGACCATCACACTACCACCACCATATTTTACTGTTGGTATGATGTTCTTTTTCTGAAATGCTGTGTTACTTTTACGCCAGATGTAACGGGACACGCACCTTCCAAAAAGTTCAACTTTTGTCTCGTCGGTTCACAAGGTATTTTCCCAAAAGTCTTGGCAATCATTGAGATGTTTTTTAGCAAAGTTCTTTTTCTTTTTTTTAATGTTCTTTTTTCTTAAAAGTGGTTTGCGCCTTGGAAATCTGCCATGCAGGCTGTTTTTGCCCAGTCTCTTTCTTATGGTGGAGTCGTGAACACTGACCTTAATTGAGGCAAGTGAGGCCTGCAGTTCTTTAGATGTTGTCCTGGGGTCTTTTGTGGCCTCTCGGATGAGTCGTCTCTGCGCTCTTGGGGTAATTTTGGTCGGCCGGCCACTCCTGGGAAGGTTCACCACTGTTCCATGTTTTTGCCATTTGTGGATAATGGCTCTCACTGTGGCTCGCTGGAGTCCCAAAGCTTTAGAAATGGCTTTATAACCTTTACCAGACTGATAGATCTCAATTACTTTTGTTCTCATTTGTTCCTGAATTTCTTTGGATCTTGGCATGATGTCTAGCTTTTGAGGTGCTTTTGGTCTACTTCTCTGTGTCAGGTAGCTCCTATTTAAGTGATTTCTTGATTGAAACAGGTGTGGCAGTAATCAGGCCTGGGGGTGACTACAGAAATTGAACTCAGGTGTGATAAACCACAGTTAAGTTATTTTTTAACAAGGGGGGCAATCACTTTTTCACACAGGGCCATGTAGATTTGGAGTTTTTTTTCTCCCTTAATAACGTAAACCTTCATTTAAAAACTGTATTTTGTGTTCAATTATGTTATCTTTGACTAATAGTTAACGGTTTTTGATGAGCAGAAACATTTAAGTTTGACAAACATGCAAAAGAATAAGAAATCAGGAAGGGGGCAAATAGTTTTTCACACCACTGTATATGTTAATCTTCTTCTTTGTCTTTCGGCTGTTCCCTTTCAGGGGTCGCCACAGCGAATCATCTGCCTCCATCTAACCCTATCCTCTGCATCCTCTCCTCTCACACCAACTAACTTCATGTCCTCTCTCACTGCATCCATAAATGTCCTCTTTGGTCTTCCTCTTGACCTTCTGCCTGGCAGTTCCAACATCAGCATCCTTCTACCGATATATTCACACTCTCTCCTCTGAACATGTCCAAACCACCTCAATCTGGCCTCTCTGACTTTATCTCCAAAACATCTAACATTGTTAGATGTCCCTCTGATGAACTCATTCTTGATCCTATCTATCCTTGTCACTCCCAAAGAGAACCTCAACATCTTCAGCTCTGCTACCTCTAGCTCTGCCTCCTGTCTTTTCTTCAGTGCCACTGTCTCTAAGCCATAGAGCATTGCTGGTCTCACCACTGTCGTGTACACCTTTCCTTTCATTCTCGCTGATACTCTTTTATCGCACAACACACCTGACAATTTTATCCACACATTCCAACCTGCCTGTACTCGTCTCATCACCTACGTTGAACACTCTCCGTTGCTCTCGACCGTTGACCCTAAGTACTTAAAATCTTGCACCTTCTTTACCTCTGCTCCCTGTAGCCTCACTGTTCCTCTTGGGTCCCTCTCATTCACACACATGTATTCCGTCTTGCTGCGGCTAACCTTCATTCCTCTGCTTTCCAGAGCGTACCTCCACCTCTCCAAATTTTCCTCCACCTGTTCCCTGCTCTTGCTACAAAGCACAATGTCATCTGCAAACATCATAGTCCATGGAGACTCCTATCTTACTTCATCTGTCATCCTGTCCATCACCAGAGCAAACAAAAAGGGGCTTAGAGCCGATCCTTGATGCAGACCCACATCCACCTTGAACTCTTCTGTCACACCTACAGCACATCTTACCACTGTCTTATAGCTCTCATACATGTCCTGCACCACTCTAACATACTTCTCTGCCACTCCAGACTTCCTCATACAACACCACAGCTCCTCTCTCGGCACCCTGTCGTACGCTTTCTTTAAATCTACAAAGACACAATGCAACTCTTTATTACCTTCTCTGTACTTCTCCACCAGCATCCTCAAACCAAATACTGCATCTGATGTACTCTTTCTAGGCATGAAACCATATTGCTGCTCACAAATTCTAACCTCTGCCCTTAACCTAGCCTCCACTACTCTTTCCCATAGCTTCATTGTATGGCTCATTAGCCTTATACCTCTGTAATTGCCACAGCTCTGCACATCTCCCTTGTTCTTAAAAATCGGCACCAATACACTTCTCCTCCATTCCTCTGGAATCCTCTCACTCTCCAAGATCTCGTTAAACAAACTAGTCAGAAACTGTACTGCCACCTCTCCTAAGCACTTCCATACCTCCACAGGTATGTCATCAGGACCAACAGCCTTTCCACTCTTCATCCTCTTCAACGCCCTTCTCACCTCACTTTTACTAATATTTGCTACTTCCTGCTCCACAACAGTCACCTCTTCTACTCTTTGTTCTCTTTCGTTTTCCTCATTCATCAACTCCTCAAAGTACTCCTTCCATCTTCCCATCACCCTCCTGGCATCTGTCAGTACATTTACATCTCTATCTTTAATCACTCTAACATGCTGCACATCCTTCCAATCTCTAACTCTTTGCCTCGCCAACCTGTACAGATCTACCTCTCCCTCCTTACTGTCCAGCCTAGCATACAAGTCCTCATATGCACTTTGTTTGGCCTTTGCCACTTCTACCTTCACCTTACGGTGCATCTCCCTGTATTCCTGTCTACTCTCTTCAGTCCTCTCAGTGTCCCACTTCTTCTTAGCTAGCCTCTTTCCCTGTATACACTCCTGGACTTCCTCATTCCACCACCAAGGCTCCTTGTCCCCTTTTCCCTTACCTGATGATACACCAAGTACCCTCTTACCTGTCTCCCTGATCACATTGGCTGTAGTTGTCCAGTCAACTGAAAGCACCTCCTGAACACCCATAGCTTGTCTCAACTCCTCCCTAAAGACTACGCAACATTCTTCCTTTCTCAGCTTCCACCACTTTGTCCTCTGCTCTGCCTTTGTCCTCTTCACCTTCCTCACCACCAGGGTTATTTTACACACCACCATTCTGTGTTGTTTGGCTACACTCTCTCCTACCAACACCTTGCAGTCACTGATCTCTTTCAGATTACAACGTCGACACAAGATGTAGTCCACCTGAGTGCTTCTGCCTCCGCTCTTATATGTCACCCTATGTTCCTGCCTCTTCTTCCACCATCTGTCCTTCTACATTCCTGTCCTGAAGACCAAACCTGCCCATCACATTTTCATCCCCTCTGTTCCCTTCCCCAACATGTCCATTGAAGTCTGCACCAATCACCACTCTGTCACCTCTGGGGATGCTCTGCATCAATTCATCTAACTCACTCCAGAATTTATCCTTCTCTTCTAACACACATCCTACCTGTGGAGCATAACCACTAACAACATTGAACATCACACCATCAATTTCCAGCTTCAGACTCATCACCCTGATACTCTCTTCACCTCTAGCACATTCCTTACAAACTCCTCTTTCAGAATAACTTCTACTCCATTTCTTTTCCTATCCACACCATGGTAAAACAATTTGAACCCTGATCCTAAGCTTCTGGCCTTGCTACCTTTCCACCTGGTCTCCTGGACACACAGTATATCCACCTTCCTTCTCTGCATCAGTGTGCATCATTGATTTGGCAAATGTTTTACGTCAGATGCCATTATCCACAAATGGCAAAAACATGGAACATTGGTGAACCTTCCCAGGAGTGGCCGGCCGACCAAAATTACCCCAAGAGCGCAGAGACGACTCATCTGAGAGGCCACAAAAGACCCCAGGACAACATCTAAAGAACTGCAGGCCTCACTTGCCTCAATTAAGGTCAGTGTTCACGACTCCACCATAAGAAAGAGACGGGGCAAAAACGGCCTGCATGGTAGATTTCCAAGGCGCAAACCACTTTTAAGCAAAAAGAACATTAAGGCTTGTCTCAATTTTGCTAAAAAAACATCTCAATGATTGCCAAGACCTTTGGGAAAATACCTTGTGGACCGACGAGACAAAAGTTTAACTTTTTGGAAGGTGCGTGTCCCGTTACAACTGGCATAAAAGTAACACAGCATTTCAGAAAAAGAACATCATACCAACAGTAAAATATGGTGGTGGTAGTGTGATGGTCTGGGGTTGTTTTGCTGCTTCAGGACCTGGAAGGCTTGCTGTGATAGATGGAACCATGAATTCTACTGTCTACCAAAAAATCCTGAAGGAGAATGTCCGGCCATCTGTTCGTCAACTCAAGCTGAAGCGATCTTGGGTGCTGCAGCAGGACAATGACCCAAAACACACCAGCAAATCCACCTCTGAATGGCTGAAGAAAAAGAAAATGAAGACTTTGGAGTGGCCTAGTCAAAGTCCTGACCTGAATCCTATTGAGATGTTGTGGCATGACCTTAAAAAGGCGGTTCATGCTAGAAAACCCTCAAATAAAGCTGAATTACAACAATTCTGCAAAGTTGAGTGTGCCAAAATTCCTCCAGAGCGCTGTAAAAGACTCGTTGCAAGTTATCGCAAACGCTTGATTGCAGTTATTGCTGCTAAGGGTGGCCCAACCAGTTATTAGGTTCAGGGGGCAATTACTTTTTCACACAGGGCCATGTAGGTTTGGATTTTTTTTCTCCCTAAATAATAAAACCCCTCATTTAAAAACTGCATTTTGTATTTACTTGTGTTATCTTTGACTAATAGTTAAATGTGTTTGATGATCAGAAACATTTTGTGTGACAAACATGCAAAAGAATAAGAAATCAGGAGGGGGGCAAATAGTTTTTCACACCACTGTATATGTTAATGCATTTAGTATTAAAATTTTTATACAAGTTTTTATTTCCCTGAAGGGTGTATACATTTTTTGTCTGACTCTTTTGTCTTTATTCTTTTCTAGCAAGTACTATGGCTCTCAATATTTCAATAAGTAAATGGGTAAATATTAATTCATAATAATATGATAAATTTACATTATTACCTTTTAGAATTTTGACTCCTTATTTAAAAGTAATGAGGAGTAATATTAGTTTGTCCCTTTACTTAATAGATTAAAGAGGAGTTTTGCCAGATAACAACAATTTCCTTGGAAGAAAAATTCATGCTTAAGCTTGACAGTTACACATCCCGTCTCCTGCAGCTGATGCGTGCCAAATGTGGTGCTGTTGGTACCAGGATGCATCCTCTCCTTAACACTATAAATGAGGTATGTTTTTTAAAAGTGCAAACATTGATTTGTAGAAACAAGGATTGTAATTAAAATGCATCTCCTTAAAGTCTCAGAGTGTAGAGAAAAAAAGGGGTGCAGTGGTCTGCTGCCTCATTGAGTACCCAGGGGAGCCCAAAGAAGAGCTCTTCCAAGTATCACAGATAAGTAACAAAAATATTGATATACACAAGGTGTTTAAAAACTAATCATTTTCTCATTTACAGCATGTGGTTAGATTGATTGAGGGCGATCCAATAGATGTGTCTATTATGATAGAGGGCATCAAAGTGATCAGTGGGTGTGGATACAAAACCAAGGCATGCATGTTGTTGATGGGTTTGATGTCCTCAACCTTGAGTATCCTAAGAAGCTCAAGAATACTTTCAAAGTATTTCAACAACTTTTTTTGGAGTTTGATGGAGGCAGATGTCTAAAGAAGGTTCATAGCCTCAAAATTAAGCTCATGGAATAGAGTGCTTCCTTTCTTTATGTTGGGGACAGGTACCCAAGTCCAGTGTTATTCTCTTATTCTGCAATTTTTTTTTAATTCATTTTAAAATTATTTTATGTTTAAATAGACACATTTAGTTGAACAAATAAGCACACTAAGATTTATTAATTAACAAGTGGAAAACTTGTTTTAATTTTAGCAATGTTAGCCTATCTATATTTCTTTATTTGCACTGTAACAGTTTTTGAATAAAAAAAATGCACATTTTAGTTTTTTTTTTGTTCAAGAAACTCTGATATGCAGAGAAAAACGTAGTTTGTATCTCATCTCTTTATTTCATTATATATATATATATATATATATATATATATATATATATATATATATATACAGTAGGTGGACAACCAGACTGCTCATTACCGTCGCGCTCACCACCGTGGCAAAGCGGCAGCGGCCAAAATAAGCCAGTAGCATTTCAAAATAATTTGTGAAATGACCGCCAGGTGGCGCAAATTGACATTTTCCGTCGTCTCGGTTTTTAAATATATTTAGAGCTTAAGCCATAATAAAGTCATAACAATATGTTGTAGTGAAGAAATACTACAATTATGATAATTTCCACATCCAAGTACTGTGTCCAACAAACATGAAAAACTATTTTTTTAAAAATACAAAAATATGAGTTAGAAAACATTGGTTTTATTTTGTTTAGACAGACTCTCTGTTTTTATCTGTTTAGTGTTATTATTAAAGAAAACAGCACAAACAACAGCACTAGGGCTTTTTTAAAAAAATTATTTCGACAATACTTACAGTTGTTAGAGTTTAAGACATCAAGATTTAAATATAGAAATAACTAAAACAAATAGAGCAAACTTCCAGAATAGATAATAAAAAAAATAAATCAATAAAAAAGATGTATGCAGTATAATTGGGGCCTCTCATTTCATTATTCGCTCGCAGTTCGTCTGGCACTGAACCAAAATATATTGTCTTACATTTGTGAATAAAATATCATTGTTTTTTTCAGAGATTTATTGTAAGGGTTAACCCCTAGATGGTGCCAAACACCCATTTACTTTAGTTTGTAGTTTGTTTTGGGTTAGTTAACTTCAGTTCCCAGTTTGCACCTCGGTCAGGTGACGTAGAAGCTCACCTGAACCGAGGGAAGACAATTATGTTTAATTATGTTTACTTTGGTATAAATAGCCTGATTGAAGTTCAGTCAGGGGGGTGTTCCAGAAAGCTTGGTTAACTTACCATTTGGTTAATCTTAACTTCTGGGTTGATTAACCCCAAACCCGCATACCGAGAGTATGTCGGTTCCAAAACACCTGATAAGATTAAGTTTAATCAACCCCCTACTGGTTACCCAGAGTTAGTGCGCGTGCACGGTGCCTACATAAAGACATTTTCAATGGATCGCGGTTCCCTTTTCGAGGCTTCACTCAATGCTGCGTTAGAACGCTTATGGGAACTATCTTGTCGCATTGCCGGCCATGAAGCATGTGTGGAAAAACGCCATTATCTGGCTACATATAACCTCGGTCAGGTGACGTCATCTGATTAGATCAGGTGGAGGTTATAAATACCGGAAAGCCGGCAACAAAACCTCAGATCATTTGTCTTCATGCCGACTTGTGATCGCGTGTGTGCAGCAAGCATTTAAAAAAAAAAGGATATATAAGAAACCATTCTTAACAGAGAAAAAAAAAAAAAAAAACTCACCAGATATAATGGCCGAGTTCAGTGTATCATGCCCGTGCGGTAACCGTCTTTCTCAAGACGATAGCCATAATCTCTGTTTTGAGTGTTTGGGTGAAAGCCACGCTCTCCTTGGACTTGAAGGAGAGTGTGAGCACTGTGATAATCTCCAGATGAAAGTGCTACGAGCGCGTCTCGCGTTCTTTAGGGAGCCACGAGCCGCTCTGCACTCCTGGGGCTCACAGGTTGATTTGGCCGAGGCACGAGAGACGGAGCCCCTTTTCTCTCTCGTCTCCTCCCCCGATCTCTCTCTCTCCCCCCCCACTTCGCGAGCACACTTCGGTGCTTCTCGGGAGTGTTTGAGGGAGACTCACACTCTTGCTTCAGTTGAAATGGATGTAGCTACCTCAGAACGATCCTCTAGGGATGATAGAGAGTATGAGGAATTAATTGAGGTTATAACACGCGCAGTTGAACGTTTACATATTGACTTGCCACAAGAGCAAGCTCATACAAAACGTTCCAAACTGGATGACAGATTTCTATCGGGTGGCCAGGAGATGACGTCACAACGCCGTTCTCTCCCCTTTTTTGATGATCTCCACAACGAGTTATCTCGTTCATGGAGACGTCCCTTTTCTTCCCGTATTTTTGTACCTTCAACTTCATTTTATTCGAATATTGTTGATGCAAAAGCACAGGGTTATGTGATGATGCCCCAGATTGAGGAGACGCTCGCGGGCTATCTCGCTCCTGGAACATCATCTTCATTAAAAAAGCCAACCCTTCCCTCCAAGGCATGTAGAACTTCTTCTACCCTGTTAGGGAAGGCGTTCCAAGCAGCTGGTCAGGCCGGCGCTTCCTTGCACACCAGCTGTGGTTAAGAGCCAGGGGAGTTCACACGAGAACAAATCCCCGAAGGCGGATAAGGGTTACGCGCAAAGGACTTCGTACCCTTTCTATGTGGTTCAGACCCCGGTTTCTCGCCTTGGGTCCCACTCTAGGTCCGTCTTGTCATCGCAAAATGCTAACGACAGACGCTTCCCTTACCGGCTGGGGCGCGGTCTTGGATGGCCGTCCAGCCCAAGGGGTCTGGAGAGGCCACCTTTTCGCATGGCACATCAATTGCCTCGAAATGATGGCTCTATTTTTAGCTCTACAGCATTTCCTCCAGCAGCTGAGAGGCTACCATGTCCTAGTGCGGGTGGACAGCACATCAGTAGTCTCCTACATAAATCGCCAGGGCGGCCTGCGCTCGCGACGCTTGAACCAGCTAGCACATCAGGTTCTGCTCTGGGCTCAGGACAAGTTCCTGTCCCTCAGGGCGATTCACAGGGTACAGGAATGTGGGAGCAGACTTTCTGTCCAGACGAGCTGTGAATCACGGGGAATGGAAACTCCACCCCGAAGTAGTCACTCAAATCTGGGAGAGATTCTCTACAGCGGAGGTGGACCTCTTTGCCTCACAGGAGACTGCACAATGTCCCCTCTACTACTCTCTGACTCATCCAGCTCCCCTGGATCTGGACGCGATGGCCCATACGTGGCCCAATTTACGCCTCTATGCGTACCCTCCGATAGCTCTGCTCCCGGGAGTCCTGGCGAGGGTCCGTCAACACGGTTTGCGCCTCTTATTGATAGCGCCCCGTTGGCCGGCCCGAGTATGGTTCTCAGAAATAATATCACTCCTCGACGGCTCACCTTGGATGATTCCAGTGAGGAGGGATCTTCTATCTCAGGCGCAGGGGACAATATTTCATCCCCGGCCCGAGCTTTGAAACCTTCACGCTTGGCCCCTGAACGGGACCAATTGAGTCAAGCCGGCCTTTCAGCCGGCGTAATTGACACCATCCTAAGTGCTAGGGCTCCCTCCACTAGAAGGATTTATGCCTTCAAATGGAAGGTATTCGAGAGCTGGTGCATGGCTAAGCAGGTGGACCCAGTCCACTGCCGAATTGTTTCAGTGCTGGAATTCCTGCAAGAGAAATTGTCCTCGGGCTTGTGCCCTAGTACCCTCAGAACGTACGTGGCCGCTATTTCAGCCTGCCACGTCCTGTCTGAAGGGGCTACTGTAGGAAATCACCCTTTAGTTGCCCGTTTCATTCGTGGAGCTAAACGGTTGAGGCCACCCACTAGAGTCACGGCTCCCTCTTGGGATTTATCTATCGTGCTCGAAGGTTTGATCGAGACTCCTTTTGAACCGCTAGCGTTAGCGCCCGACAGGCTTCTGACTCTCAAGATGGTTCTTCTTATGGCCATCACCTCTCTAAAGAGGATCTGAGACCTGCGTGCATTGTCAGTCTCCCCATCCTGCCTGGACTTTGCCCCTGGGCTAGTCAAGGCCATTCTGCATCCTCACCCAAACTATCTACCGAAAGTTCCTTTCTCTACCATGCACCCTGTCATCCTGGAAGCCTTCTGTCCTCCGCCCTTTGCGGATTCGGAGCAGGAGAAACTTCACCTACTGTGCCCAGTACGTGCTCTTCAGGCTTATGTCCACCGCACCAGCCAGTGGCGTAAGTCAGAGCAACTCTTTATATGTTATGGAGGCCTCAACCGGGGGGTGGCCGCCACCACACATACTCTGTCACACTGGGTGAGAGATGCTATTGCCCTCTCCTATGAGGCGCGTGGACACACTTCGCCCCTAGGAGTCAGGGCTCTTTCAACCAGAGGGGTCGCCTCATCTATTGCTCTTGCAAGAGGTACTCCCCTGCAACAAGTGTGTGACGCAGCGGGTTGGTCCTCTCCGCACACATTTATAAGATTTTATAGTCTGGATGTCCATGCCACCCCAGGCTCACGAGTCCTCGGTTCAGCTTCCCGGACATGAATCTGAGACCTTCTCGGCCTTGTGCGCACACGCTACACAACCTTGGGGTCCAGACACCTGTAGTGCGGCGGCGTTGGTATTCTCGTTCCCATAAGCGTTCTAACGCAGCATTGAGTGAAGCCTCGAAAAGGGAACGTCTCGTGTTACTTTGCAGTAACCCTGTTCCCTGAGAGGCGGGAACGAGATGCTGCGTCCGAACGCCGCACTACCATGTGACCGGACGTCCATTCAGACAAATAATCTGAGGTTTTGTTGACGGCTTTCCGGTATTTATAACCTCCACCTGATCTAATCAGATGACGTCACCTGACCGAGGTTATATGTAGCCAGATAATGGCGTTTTTCCACACATGCTTCATGGCCGGCAATGCGACAAGATAGTTCCCATAAGCGTTCTAACGCAGCATCTCGTTCCCGCCTCTCAGGGAACAGGGTTACTGCAAAGTAACCCGAGACGATTTCACGAGTTATAATGGAACATCCAAGTGAAATAAAGAGAGCGGCATACTTCACGGAGGCGGAGTTGGAGGTTTTAATGCTCGCTTTTGAAGAATTAAAGCCTATAATCCAGAAAAAAAGCAATACGGCTGCATCGGCTAAACAAAGAGAGTTGGCTTGGCAAAAAATAACGGACAGAGTAAATTCGTGAGTATATTAAATTTAATTATAATGCTAAATATTTATAATTAATTAAAACACCCCTTCCGCATCCTTTTGACTGTTAAATCACTATGATAGCATTTACTTTTCTAGCCATTGATTTCTTTAGGTTAAAATACCAGTGTATATTGACTAGGAATATATGGTTTCTTATTTAATAAGTTGTAATCCATCTGGAGCCAAAAGAACTTTGAGCCAAGTCAAAATGAAACACAAGAACATTCTGCAAAAAGGTAATATTTGATAACACATTAACTGAACAATTTATTAAACACGGTTTAGTATATTCTTTCTGTCATGTAGCTAATAGAAAGAAGGCTGAAGCCCGTCTAACTGGCGGGGGGGGGCACCTCCCCTCACCCCATCTGAGGAGCGGTTCTGTCCCTTAATAAAGGGCCACCAGTGGTTGCTGGCATTCCAGGGGGCACATCATCACACACACCATGCACCACAAGTAACATGGTGAAATGTAAGTTTACCACTATGATTTGATTTCATTATATGATTGAATAAATTTCTATCTCTGTCACTTAAAGGCTTTTGAACATGCTTACCGTTTTTATGCAGGCTTACTGTATTTAACTGCATATGATGTTTATGCTACTGTGACTTTTTTTTGATTAGTTGTATTACTTTGACAAGGTTTTTTTTCCTGCATTATTGCTGTCTTTGATAAAATTGAGAATTTTATGGGTTGTATTTTCTTATAGATACAGATGGAGGGCTTGTATTATTGGACCCTGCAGAAATGACACAGTCTGTCACAGTTGTAAGTGTTTTTTTGTCAGGTACTTTTAGATCTTTATTTTTTGTCTTTTTGCCTGATAATGTATACTTGTATATTTCCACTGAAGGATGACGATGAAGAGACCATATCTGCTGTGACAGACGTGGACAATGCTGGAAGATCCACTGAGGTATGATGCATACCATTATAATGCAGCGCCCCCTTTTTCATTACAGTAACAGGCATTGTTCTTTCACAGTACATACTGTACCTGGGGATTTACCAACAGATGAGGGTCCTTCAACCTCAGTTCATGATCTAAGAAGTGTAAGAATTTGTGCAGTTGTCCAGATTTAAATTTTATTGTCTGACAGAATGCCATTTATGTATTTATTTTTGCCTTCCTAGTTGCCAGCAAAGGAGCTGTATAAGGTCCATCTTCAAAAACAAATAAGAAAAAGTGACATGGAGATGGACCTTATACAGCTTCAAATTAAAAAGGCTACTCTAGAAATTGAATTCCTGGAGCATCGCCTTAAGGTGAGAACTTGTGTAAATATGAATATGTTGCATGTTAAAAGTGTTGTGTGTATATAAAGCAATGTATTAACACCACATTTTATTTAATTTTACTTTCATTGTTTTTCAGGAAATAAAGAAATGAACCACAGTGAACAGCAGACCACTAAAAAAAATTTAATAAAAGAAACTTTGACAAATCCTGTCTCTCAAAAGTTTTCCATCTCTATGTGCACAAATTTGTAGAGGTTCCTCTACGCCATCCTCTTCGATACAAGGAGGGTGGCTCTCTCCTCTTATCGTGGCAATGTTGTGAAACACAACACAAGCCACTATGATGTCGCATGCCCTCTCTGGACTGACCCGGAGCCCACGCAGACACTGAAACCTTGACTTTAGGATCCCTATGGTCATCTCCACCTTTGCCCGTGTTCGGCTGTGAGCCAGGTTAAAGCGTGTCTGTGGTCCAGGATCAGGTTCAGGGTAGGGTGTCATTAAATAGGGCAGACAAGGGTATCCTCTGTCCCCCAGCAAGTAACCATTGAACTGTCCTGTAATGATTCAAGTGTCCTGTAATGTTTCAAGTGTACAATGCAATTTTGTAAAAATTAAAATGTATAACACAAAACATACCCTGCTGAAATGTCTGGCATAATGATGACTCCCGGAAAATTCTGGCATCATGCACAGATCCTGGCCATTTGGCCTCAACATTAGTAATAATGTGGGTTGCCTCACATATTACCTATTTAGTGGAAAAAAAGTAATGAGTTTAATGATTCTAACAAGGCAAAAAATTAAGGACACACTGTTACCTGTACATTGATGCTATGAATAGATTTCCTATTAACATAGTCTCCCTCATTTATTGAAGGAGCTTTAATAGGAATGTGGGTGCCATCAATGCACCCAATTACATTTGGAAACCCTGAAATACAAAGGCATATATGCAAGGATCAAGTGTGTGTATGCAGGATGAATACATGTATATAAATAGTATATCTACATATTAAATGTGCGTCATAGATTTTACTACAAAGGACAAACCTGCCACTCTGTGGAACTCCTCTTTAATAATGTGGAGAGGTTTATGGCCAGGGAACTGTACACATGAGTGTAAAAAGTGCTTAAGTGCCAGACATACTGTACGAACGGCTCTACACACAGTTGCCTTTCCCGTATGCTCTGCATCACCCACATTGTACAGAAAATGCCCTGACGCAAAAAACCGAAGTGCTATGCACAGAATATTTTCTGTGCTAAGCGCAGACCTGCGGTGTGTGACATGTACAATATGCGGTTTCAGGAGATGTGTTAAGTAAATTAACGATTCCCTTGAAAACCGATAACGCTCTTTTAAATAATCATTCGCAAATGAAAACACATCAATACGCGGTCTTATAACTCTCTCCCGGCGAAAAAAACTGCGTATAATCTGTGCCTCCACGTCCACAGGATCCTCATCAAAAGGGCACGCCATGCTCACTAAGCTTCTGAAACAAACTTACCCTGGAACATAACCTACTACCGAGCAGCTTATCTTCAGAGAGTAAGTTGCTATGGTTACATACATACCCAGAAAGTTACCTCCGTTTTTGGAACTGGAAGTTGAGGTTATCCACTAACTTACTCTTAAACTTATCCGGGTATGTCACATAACCTGCTTTCTGGAACACCCCCCAGGCGTCTAGCTTTTGTTGTTGTAGTTAAGTTTGTGTTGGGATTAGTCTTTATGTTCTGGTATTTAAATAAAGACCAGAAGAGGTTATTTTGAACCGCCAGCTCGCTTCCTCTGCGTTGATGCCACGTACACACACCCGACACAGATTCATGACAGAAAGCTAGACGGTCCCAGTGGCATGGCGGAGGATTTCCCCCTAAACAATTTTTTGGGGGGGGCGCAAACACGATCTCGCCCGAGCTGGCGGACAGGCTGGAGGACAGCGAGAAAGAAATGTATCGCGGCTGGGAATACAGCTTGCTGGAGGAGCAGGAGGACTTGCAGGAGAGCAGCGAGGAGTGGAGAGTGAAGGAAACGTGGCAGAGCTGGGAGGGCTGCAGGGGAGCAATTCGGCGGACACCATTCAGGGGCGACGCAACAAGGGGTCATGAGCTCCGAGTCAGCTTTGGGCCGCCGCCGTCGAGCTCCAGGCCGCCGCCGTCGAGCTCCGGGCCGCCACCGTCGAGCTCCGAGCCGCCGCCGCCGTCGAGCTCCAAGCCGCCGCCGCCGTCGAGCTCAGGGCAAACTCCACCGCCGTTGAGCTCAGCTCCAGCTCTGCAGCCGCCGAGCACGTCTCCAGCTCTGCAGCCGCCGAGCACGTCTCCAGCTCTGCAGCCGCCGAGCACGTCTCCAGCTCTGCAGCCGCCGAGCACGTCTCCAGCTCTGCAGCCACCGAGCATGTCTCCAGCTCCGTCACCCAGCCTCCAGACCGAAAAGAAAAAGGTAGAACAGTGGGGTGGGTGTCCTGGGCATCCGGTGATGCTCCGGAGGAGCATTTTTTGAGGGGGGGATACTGTGAGGGTCAACCCCTAGAGGGCGCCAAACGCCCGTTTACTTTAGTTTGTTTAAAACAAATTTACTTTATGTTTACTTTGGTATAAATAGCCTTGTTGTTGTAGTTAAGTTTGTGTTGGGATTAGTCTTTATGTTCTGGAATTTAAATAAAGACTGTTATTTTGAACCGCCAGCTCGCTTCCTCTGCGTTCATGCCACGCACACACACCTGACACAGATTCATGACATTTATTCGTGCAAAATAATATTCATGCAATATAATTACAGGCTCTGGATTCGTTTTCGTTTCCAGTATAAACCAAAATACATCTTACGATTTTTGAGAGATTTGTTGTAAAAAAAAAATCAGTTGTTTTCAGATATTTGTCTGTACAAAATAATATTTATGCAATATAATTACAGGCTCTGGATTAGTTTTTCCTTTGCAATATAAACCAAAATACATTAACCATATAATATAAACCAAAATATAAACCAAAATATTTAATTTGTTGTATTAAATATTTATGCCGTCTCATCAAGGATCCAGAGATTTCGTTGTACTAAATAATATTTTTGCTGTATAACCATCTTAATTCGTTAACCGTAGATTTTTTCTGCGATTCAGTTGTACTGAATGATGTTTATGCAGTATAATCAAGCTCTCTGTTCGCACTTTGGCTTGCACTTGCTGCATTGCACACTACTGAGCATCCAAGCGTGGCAATGCATGCTTGGTTTAAGTTGGACATTGACGCACATACTGTAAATTAATGTGAATCATATGGCAATCAATTATATTCCTGCCACAATTCTCACAGCTGTACAGTATGTGTTGAAATAATAACAATAGTGTTTTTCTTTACTGAATAGAAATATAATTGCGCAACTGTTAAGCATTAGCCCGTACTTGATAATCTATTGTTCGTTCTATCAGGGTTTAATTGCCCTAATATCAACACCAATCGAGCACGCGCTGAAGGAGTTCATCAGACGTGAGGCTAAGCCACGGAGCAAAGATGAGCTTCTTCAGGCCATTGTGACTTTCTGGAAGGATCGCTTAACCAAAACTGCGTACAGTAAATATATTGATCATCTGCAGAAGGTTTTGCCGGCGGTGGTATAGCGCAGCGGGGGTGCTACTGGGTTGTAAAATTGTAGTTTGTTAAAATGGTTTCATTATTTATTAAAGAAAGTCATGTATACCAGCCTATTGCATTTCATTCTTATACCAACACAAAAACACAAGCGCTGCTGTATAACATCTATAAAGCCTATTTTATGGTCATTTGGTCATTTATGGTGTTCATTTTATTTTTTTTATTTTTGTCTTTGATGTTAACTACACAAAGCACTGTCTTCCCACCTGCATCTCCAGCATACTGTATATCAGATCGATGGACATGAGTCCGCATCTGTTACACTTTTGGTGACAACAGTTTTTTCAGCACACATTTAAGCAATAATATTTTTAAAAAGTTTGATCCAGCATCATAATTCTCCTCTATAATTTCCAACAGTCTAATCAGCGCTCAACCGTACGCACAATTCTTCGAGGGCGAGGAGGAATTTATTTTTTTAATAAATAATATTTATGCAGTATAATCAGGGCCTCTTATTTCTATTTACTTTATGTATGTGTGTGAATGGCCGCAATGTGGTTGTGAATAAGCCTTTTAGTGAATATAAAATGTTCGCGTGAACCCGCGGCGCGCGTGTGTGTGCTCTTTCACATTGCCGAGTTCAGATGAACGCGTGCACCAATATGAGAGATTTATAATAGATTTCTATTTCCCAGAAATATAACAAGCACAAATGTATACGTGTTAAATAGGCGCTGTCTTTGCGAGCCGCTTTATTTCAGTCTTAATATACTAACATTTTTTTACTGTGTAGTCGACCGCGCGTGCACAACCTCTGAATACAGTACGCCGTTTTAACGGGGGTAGGGATAAGAAAACAGCAGGGAAACTGACTGGCCATTTTAATAATTCATTGATATGTTGATGTCTTTACAGTAGTTTCGGCTGTGAGTGGATGCGCTGTAGTAATCCACGTTTTATACAAATTACATAAGCTGATTTCCCCCCCATTAGTTTATATAAAAGCAGATATTTTGCTTTCTGTAAGTATATATTTTTCACGTCTGTGAGGCGAGTATACACGGAGTATCGTTTCATTTTATGATGCGCTCAAGTTCACCGAAAACCATACAGAACCCCGTTTAGTGTAATGTATTTCAGTTAATAAATCTACTACAAATTTAAAGAACACAAAATATAAGATGACACAAAACCCTACACGTGTAGCTTTTCTAATTACACATAATAAAAAGGTTCAGTGTGTTAACGTTTACGTTGCTTAAATTCTATCCTACAAACACTGAATTTAATTTTAATTATAAATTTGTACTGTAATGTTACTACTGTGATTATGAATTCGTTTAATTACAATGTTTCACTTTATTTTATCTGCAACGACGTGCGGCTGTGGACGACCTGCGCCTCATTAAACCTGGAGAGAACGAACTGATGCCTGAGGCGTCAGTCTATAGTTATATAGCGCCACTCAGCGGTAAAAGCCAGCAAACACACAAACCCAAATGCTGACGCCATACGCCGCGACGGTAGAAGTCACATACTGCTTGTGCACCCACTGTATATATACATATCATGATTATATATATATATATATATATATATATATATATATATATATATATATATATATATATAATCATGATCTCCTGTGTCAGGTGAACGTTTTAAATAAAGTTAATCATATTGGCTAGTTAATCATACTGTATTGGTTAATCAGTAACCCACAACTGAGTTAATGTTACTTAATTTTAATAAGAAATTCATGATGTGATGCAATGAGTAGACTTTACCCAATTTCAATTTGCCTGTTATAGGTAATGTATTTAAGTACTTTGTACAAAAAATATGGGGTGACATGTATCCAAACACACTGTGTGCAAATTCTTACCTCACATTTTTGGGTAGATTCTATAGGTAGATTTTACAGTGTGTATGTTACTATAAGAACTTTGTCCTGTGTCCCAATATTAAAAAATTATTTGTCCCAATGCTGAGTGACCTGCACAACATCTTGTGTGCATGATTTTGTTCTGTGGGACACATTTTGATCAGACTAATGATCAAATAAAACATTTTAAGCAATGAGAGAACACTACCCATAGTGTGTTTAAAATGTATGCAACAGAGAAGAATGAGATCATGTGGGTCAGCTGACAATAGAACAATAAATTAGGAGTTACAGGACAGAGTTCTGTTAGCAATTTAGTTGACAAAACCTTTGCCATCATATTTGATCATCAACATTCCTCTAGGAGATTTGGCTGTATAGGCATTTCTTTGTAACTGCCATAAGAGTATTGCTTGTAATGTCTACTCCTAAGTGACCTCCTAAGTGTAAATTAGAGGGGCATGTACTGTAGGGAAGTAGGTGCTAGAAATGTTTATTTGTTTCAGACCTGTTGGAATTAATGATTCCCTTTGTTACTGAGTCTAGTCATGCACATTATTCCCACCATTGAGAACTGGACTTTAGCTCAGTAATGGCAGATTAACACCACTCTGTGTTGGAAGGAAATGTGAGTGTGCAGCATGGGAGAGAGGAAAACTCTCAGTCTCTTCTACTGTTTAATGAAAAAATATGAATAGTTTTAAAGACTATGAGTATATCTCACTGTTCATGGTTTATCATGTGGCTTCCCTAAAAAAGCAATCTTTAAAACTAATCTGCAAGATCATTTTACTTAACCCATGTTCTTGCTAAATCATCCCAACTTACGGCTTTACTTCTACACATTTTTTCATTATATTCACACATAAGCTGTTATTTCTGTGGTTAGTTCATCATATCATATAACAATAATGTAATATGAAGAAAGAAAGAAAAAAAGAAAGAACACCCAATATTATTTTCTCTTTTTATAATATTATGTAGTTTAACTCACAATGCTTTCGAGTTTTAACAATAATAATAACAATCCCTAATAAAAATCAACATAATAATAATAATAATAATAATAATAATAATAATAATAAGCCTGTTTGGATAATATGAAATAAGTTTGATGCTTTAATAATATAAGATCTTTTGCACAGATTGTTTGTTTATTCCACTATTACTGTTTATTTTATTACTTTGTCACATCTGTGAAAAGAAGCAGACTTTTCTGCTTGTTTTCTTGTTATACTTTAAAATTAAGTAAAATTTTCACTTTGATCTAAAGGTATAAACCTTTCCATTTAATTAAAAATCTCTCTCTCTCCCGCCCTCTTGTATGTTTTTGACTCCGCCTCCAGCTTTGTCCCGATTAAATAAATATGTCACTCCACATTGAATCAATTCATCAGGAGAAGAACACAGTAAGTATATAAATCTAAAGTTATAATATGTGAATTAAATAAATCCAAACTAAATAAACAGGTCAGAGGATTTTTTACTGAAGTTGTGTTTTAAACAAATTACATAGCTCAGTATGGACTATAGTAATGTCATATTTAAGAGAAGCCATGAGTTATTAAGAGTGTGTTATCTTTTACATAGTGTGTTACAATGTATAGTGGCATTTATTAACACTATGCAGTGTCACACCTGTGGACAAAGAGACGCACATTCATATTTGAGGTTGTCTTTTTTTCTTGTAAATGTTGTATTCTTCACAGATTTACAGTTTATTCAGAGAAATTGCCAATGCCAAGATGAGCCCTCCATCTTTAATTAATATCCTAAATCAGTTTCATTCAGTCCTCCTTGTTCTTTAAGGTTAGCTAAATACACCGGTGTAACTACCCAAAGGCATGCATAAATTATTTAATCGACTTATACAGTTTTTTTTCACCAGTGAAAAAAGAGATGGATAAAAATACCTTGAATAATACAAATGTTCACAAATTTTGTGGGGTAGGGGTTTTTTTTCAGTTATGTTAAGAGCATATGTTATTTAATTATTATATGGTATGCGCCTAAATATACAGTACTGAAACGTGGTCATCTTAGACATGCATTTGCATTTGTCAATAGGGCATAGCTCCAGCTGCACATGTTCCAAGTAGTGAAAAGGAAGTTGTGTTGTACAGTTGTTGTTGGAAATGTGTCTCTCGACAGAGGAAAAGGTATTCATAAGTGACTATTATTTCAGCTCATACAGAAGCTGTTGTGATTGGGCACCAAGTTGAAAAAGGTGGAAGAACAATTCTTTCCCATACCCATCCCATTGCCCTGGTTTTACACCTCCTGATGCCTACATGTGGGGAATATTAAAGGAGAGTGTGTTGAACTGTGAAGATCCGCTGTGAACTGTGAACAAATCATTCCCAGATAGCAAGGTGACATTGATTCAATGTTGAAATTTCATCAGAATCATCATTTTGGTTGAGGTTGATTTTTCAATGCTAAATAATGTTGAATCAATGTTGATAATTCAATGCTTTTCTGTATTGAAAAGACAAACATTGAATCAATGTTGATTTTTGGTTGTGGAACCCATCCTCATTCAACAATGTAAGGAAAATTAAATTAACTAAGTGCATTTCTATAAAAATGTGTATGCATGTGTGTATGTGTTTAAAACAGGTTAAAAAATTGACTACAAGAGATTTGCCATGGTGCTTAAAAAAATAAATATATATATATATATAGTTATTGAGGAAAAAAAATAATTTGACGGTAAGTTTTGTGTATTTACCTTGCTGTCTAGTTTACTCACTTGAGAGCTTAATTCCTGTTTGCCGTTCAAAAGTACTCAATTTTCGGCTCGCATTTAACATCGGAGGGTGTTTTTACACTGTCGCCATGTCATTATAATACACTCTACAGGCATGAGAATTCAATATGTTGTAGTCTGGAAGTTCCTGCCACTCACGGTGAAAGAATTTTGGCGATGCGACCTACGGTATTCTGTTGGGAAGCATTTGTTTGAGACCTTAGTTCCTGTTTCCCGTTGTCTGTGTCTGACCCAGAGCAGTGTGCGTGCCCCACATGGAAAGAACCTATATGAGGATATATGAGCATATATGAAACCTATATGCAGTATATATGCGCATATAACCGCACCTATATGGGGCCAGGGGTAGCTCAGTGGTTAAGGCATTGGACTAAGGTTCAAACCCCACAACCACCAAGTTGCCACTGTTGGGCCCTTGAGCAAGGCCCTTAACCCTCAACTGCTCAGATGTATAATGAGATAAAAATGTAAGTCGCTCTGGATAAGAGCGTCTGCCAAATGCCTAAATGTAAATGTAAATATGAGGATATATGCGCATATATGAAACCTATATGCAGTATATATGCACATATATGATAATATATATGCTGCATATATGCGTATATATGCTGCATATATGCGTATATATGCCACATGTAGGCAACATTGAGGTGCATATATGTGCATATACAGGCCATATAGGTCTCCTGTATTGCTTCTTTATATCCACATATAAGCCCTACTGTATATGTACATACAAGATATGTCTCCTATGGCAGGATCTGGTCATTTTAGCTCATATCTCACTTTGGCAACTGTCATACATGATGCCTAGCTCATATTTTCTATTATCAAGACAATAACTAAGAACTAACAAAAAAAATGCAAAAAACTAATCCTAATTGGCCACATACTGTATATGAGGATATATGCACATATATGAAACCTCAGTCTCCGTGAAAATCTTTTTGAAACACGTCACTAAAATTAACTGAAATGAGAAATATATCTATATAAAGCTTAAAATGTCTACTTTTAAATGATGCAAGTCACATTGAAAACAAATATTCTCAGTTTATGTAATCCGTATGAAACCAAGGAGAGGCACAGAATTTCTGTCACACTTATATGCTAATAATCAGAGGCAGGACACGCCCACACGCCAATCACACTGAAATCAGTCAGGGTAATTTACATACTAGACCACGCCCCCGGACACCGGCATGAAAAACGCAGAGAGACAGGATTAAAAATACTCCGATTCAGTGAGTTTTCAGCACGTTTTGGAAGATGGCACGCGCTTACACATCCGAGGAAACTCTTCAGAATGTTCTGGAAAGTTTACATTTACCTCAGAAGAAGACTGTGTGACTCCGACGACGAACGGGAGCATTTTGAACAGAGAATAGACCCATGCTACACTGGGTAAGTTATTAAGTCTTATATAACTCGTATTCTGATAATATTAAACTAATATTAGTAAATATTTTCCTCACTACAGCTAGCTCTTGTCAGCTTGTGTGACACATTGGCTTTCAATGCCATTTATATAGTTTAGTTAAATCATGCTAACATGCTGCCTCATGTAACACAAACATGATATTTCCCGGTGGCTAAGCTAATGCCTTATGGAGTTTACAGATGTTTATATTCACCTTGTTTTGGATAGCTTTAGATTATGGTTGCTAATGTGTATTTGGCTCCATTTTGGTTAGCTTATAACACTGCTATCGGTAATGTTATTTAGCACAAACAAGCTAGTTCCAGGTGGCTAAAATACTGCCTTATGTAGCTAAGTGATGCTTATGAATATTTCTTTGGTGTAAATGTATATAATCCCTTTTGTTTAGCGTGTATTTACAAATACCTGATAAGATGTAATTGTTTAGAATGTGTTCAATATGTGTGTAATGTCCAGTGGATGGTGTTTTTTAAAACTCAAATTGAATTATGGCAGCAGTGTGTAGTATTATCTATCACCATCATTGATGCTGTCATGTGACCTACAGAAGAGAGGTGTATATTTTTCATGTTGAGGTGTGGATACATTTTTGGTCATCTCTGTACTGTATATATTGTGCATCCATATTAATTGCACATCCATTTACTCTGAACAGTATAGGTTAACATTTTTTTATTTATTTGTTTTTAGGAATGTGTCTGCATCACCCTTGCCTTCACCAGCCCCTCACATCAGGACACGCAAGTTCCGTTCAGATGGACCTCTTGTATTTGTGAAGTGGATGGACACACGAGAAGTATCTACCTGTTCTACCATCCATTCTGCTTTACAGTAGACGCGGTGAAGATGAGGGTGAAATTACAAGGTACATGGACTACAAAGACATTTCCATGTCCTGTGACTGCGTACAACCAGCACATGGGGAGTTGATCACTCTGATCAGCTATTACAATACTATACTACACAGCACAAAACAATGAAGCCGTACAGAAATATTTCTCTACACTGCTTGGACATTGCTCCCACCAATGCTTACCCTGCATGTATGTTTTGTACAGTTTTTTTTTTTTTTTTATCTTGCACTGTTTTACTCTGAATGTCCGTCTTTTTTCAGTTTTTATTTTGTACTGTTCCTGTTGCAGTTTTACCCTGCATGTAAACAAATGTCCAGAATGTCCAGATTATCATTAATCTGCATTCATACATAAAATCCTATTAACTATTGGGAAGCTAAACATAAGAATCAGTATGAAACATGAAAAGTTTCTAAAAGTTGCCAATAAATTAATATTGTGATGTGAAATAATTTTTCAAATTGAAGTTATAAAGGGCTCTGGGGTGTTTTGCCAGGCAGAAGTGTGGAGAGCAGCCCGCCTTGCCACCTCTGCTACTGCCATGGTACGGAATCTGCTGCTGGGCACCTTCGACTTGGAGACTGGACCAAATTAAAAAGGTAGCCATTATTGGTGAGTAAATGCATAATGCGTTGAGAAGGGAAAACAAAACATTTAAGACTTTATAAGTTCACAACTTTAACCATAACCTACTTGTATCAATGTTTATTAGCCATCAATGGAGACTGCATAAGGTAGGGCACCCATTATTGTTACTGTATCTGCTTGGGACCTATAATACTAATTCATCACTTGCTCACTTCTTAATCCTACCTTTCCTCTTCTAAAGCCACATTATATTGCGCTGTAAGGTGTGTAGTCCTCTATTTTGTAGAACATATACTGTAGTGTTGCAAATAACCTCGTGGCACTAATTGTTGTCTGAAGTTTTAATAAATAATCATAATGCTGTCAAAAATAATGTCATAAATAGATTTTCTTTATCAATTAACTTCTATTAATTAAATAAAATTTTTAATGTAAATTTTTAAAGTTTAATGGAATGGCTGTGTGAAAGATGCTGAAGCTGACGTGCCAATGGTCTTTTATATTAATGTTGTTCGGAAGCCTGTGTAATGATGTAGTTTCGACATCTATCGACTGAACAGCGTTTTTTCGACTTGTTTTCATGTTATTGTTGTTCAGCAATGGCATGGACGTGATGTTTTGGCAAAAGAAGGGTGGGATGGTGGTTGATGGTGACTGAAAGCGGTGACTGAGTAGATTGGACGTCACAGCAGCTCGTGAAATGGCAGAGCTACTTTATGCAAGCTGTGTGCATTCTACTGTGGATTGACTGTTTTGAAACTTATATGGTAGTTACATAGCCCCTAGACCTCATTTACCATGAAAAAAGCCATGAAATTTCAGTTTTGACCATATGGGATCTTAAACAAGGACGTCATCTTTTTTTAATTATTGTTTGTTTGGCGAGGAATTATAGACCACAATGTCAGCATGATCTTGCGTTGTTTCCTTATCACTTCTTGTGTGCGTTTGGCTGTAGCTTGCACACCAGACAGAGTTGTTGGCGATTCTTCCTATTGTAAAGTCATGCAGTGTGTAATCTCCTGTCGCCAATTCATTGTGCAGTGTGAACACAGCAGCAACTAAATGCTACCACAGATAGTACAGTGTGAAAACAATGGTGATCCGATGACTTTGAAAATCATGCAGTGTGAGTTTGAGGAGAAGGTAAAAAGCAATGCAAAACAAATAATGTACAGTTTATGTTGTCATTACAGTACTTTGCTCTCAAACTAAATGCAATGTAATAATAGGCGTTATTTAATAATAACATTAACAGTGCAGCATGCATCTAACTCTGGGTAAAAAGCTTATAATAAAATCACCAAAATAAGTCTTCATGTTAAGAATAAATATGCAAACAGTACGGTATCTGAGCGTACGGATTGGAAATTTGTGCATACAGTTTGTTAATCCGTGGCCACAATTTGTTAAACTGAGGGAACAGTTTAAGTATTTGTGAGTGCGGGGGACAAATTGCAAAACCGTCGCCACGGATTGATTTTTTTTTTTTTATTTATTTATTTATTTTTTTGGTCCTACAGGGTTTTTTTTTTTTTTTTTTGGACATAAAAGACTACATTGTTACATTAAGTATATTTGTTTTCATAGCATTGAATATGTACATTGTAGGACAACATTTGCAGATTGTGAAATAACACATACAGGTCCTTCTCAAAAAATTAGCATATTGTGATAAAGTTCATTATTTTCTGTAATGTACTGATAAACATTAGACTTTCATATATTTTAGATTCATTACACACAAACTGAAATAGTTCAAGCCTTTTATTGTTTTAATATTGATGCTTGTGGCATACAGCTCATGGAAACCCAAAATCCCTATCTCAAAAAATTAGCATATCATGAAAAGGTTCTCTAAATGAGCTATTAACCTAATCATCTGAATCAACTAATTATCTATAAACACCTACAAAAGATTCCTGAGGCTTTTAAAAGCTCCTAGCCTGGTTCATTACTCAAAACCGCAATCATGGGTAAGACTGCCGACCTGACTGCTGTCCAGAAGGCCATCATTGACACCCTCAAGCAAGAGGGTAAGACACAAAGACATTTCTGAACGAATAGGCTGTTCCCAGAGTGCTGTATCAAGGCACCTCAGTGGGAAGTCTGTGGGAAGGAAAAAGTGTGGCAGAAAACGCTGCACAACGAGAAGAGGTGACCGGGCCCTGAGGAAGATTGTGGAGAAGGACCGATTCCAGACCTTGGGGGACCTGCGGAAGCAGTGGACTGAGTCTGGAGTAGAAACATCCAGAGCCACCGTGTACAGGCGTGTGCAGGAAATGGGCTACAGGTTGCACATTCTGCATGTCATTTGGAAATCAAGGTGCCAGAGTCTGGAGGAAGACTGGGGAGAGGGAAATGCCAAAATGCCTGAAGTCCAGTGTCAAGTACCCACAGTCAGTGATGGTCTGGGGTGCCATGTCAGCTGCTGGTGTTGGTCCACTGTGTTTTATCAAGGGCAGGCTCAATGCAGCTAGCTATCAGGAGATTTTGGAGCACTTCCTGCTTCCATCTGCTGAAAAGCTTTATGGAGATGAAGATTTCATTTTTCAGCACGACCTGGCACCTGCTCACAGTGCCAAAACCACTGGTAAATGGTTTACTGACCATGGTATTACTGTGCTCAATTGGCCTGCCAACTCTCCTGACCTGAACCCCATAGAGAATCTGTGGGATATTGTGAAGAGAAAGTTGAGAGACACAAGAATCTGTAAAAGGATTCCCGACCAAGTATTGAGTGCAGAACTGAACATAATTATATGAAGGTTGACTATTGTTGTATTAAAAACACTTCTTTTATTGGTCGGATGAAATATGCTAATTTTTTGAGATAGGGATTTTGGGTTTTCATGAGCTGTATGCCACAATCATCAACATTAAAACAATAAAAGGCTTGAACTACTTCAGTTGTGTGTAATGAATCTAAAATATATGAAAGTCTAATGTTTATCAGTACATTACAGAAAATAATGAACTTTATCACAATATGCAAATTTTTTGAGAAGGACCTGTATATTAAAAAAAATCTAATGTGTGCATTTTGTATCTATGGAAGATTGTAGGACATTTCAAAACATATGTTGCATATCTGTACATTTGTAAAAGTCACATTTCCAAAAATTTAGGACCCACCTTCTGTCATTCATAAACAACTACCACTCCAAGTTTTTAGAGCATTGTATAGTTCTAACCTTTTGTTTGTTTTTCATTCTTTAGATGCACTACTACAACAACAGCTGAAAGCTGAAGAAAAGGAGGCCACAGAGTTTCTTTGCTTCAACAGTTCAGAAATGGCTTCGTTATGCCCCAGAACGGCTGGGGGGAATTGCTCGTGGTGGAAAACCATAAGTTCAGACTCATGTCTTATTATCTGTTTTGCTGAGTAAATACATTTCAACTTACAAATAATGTTTCAGTCATCTGTTGTGTTTCTGACTTGGTTGTTTCTATTTGCATTTGACTGAATTTTGCTGAGGCAGGCTGCCATTTTTATATTATGGTTTTCCAGTCTCTTCTCTTGGCAGTTAGATTCTGTTTTATGAATTCAGAATTAACAATCTCTTCTAATAGTTCTCTTCTAAAAAGTCATATTGTCATCCAGTTTATAATAATTTGTATGTAAGTTGTAGTGTGTTTTATTATATAGTTGTTTTATTGTAATTGTGATGTTACTTCCTGTTTAAATGGGTATGGAGCATAAATAAATAAATATGTTTACATGTAAACTGAAGGATGTTGAGTTACTGACTTTTTGTTTAAAAAAAAAAAAAAAAAAAAAAAAGCTTTTCAGCCCTACATGGTCTCTGATTTAAAGAAATAAATCAAAACGGACATGATTTACTGTCATAGAATCTTGCTGTTCATAAAGCAAGACTAAACTATAATTGTTTCAATGTTGATTCAATGTTGATTCAATGTAAAATAAGTGATTGAATTTACGTTGAACAAACATTGATTTTATGCCCATCTTGATCTATTTTTCATCATTGAAATAACATTATTTCAAGGTGCAAACCTGATGAAAAATCAACGTTTAACATTGAAATTTCAACATTGATTCAATGACAAGTTGGTTGATGCTTTAATGTTGATTCAACGATGATTCAATGTTGTTCTGCTATCTGGGTTGCCTTTTGCATCTCCTTTGTTCCGGAAATCCGGGTTGAGAATCTGTTTGAACAATATGAACACTGTCTACAGTGAGACAGAGCAAATCTAATTCAAATTGTATTTGTCACATACACAGTCATACACAGTATGATATGAAGTGAAAGTCTTATACAACTGCTGTTGACCTCAATATTACAAAAAATAAGAGAATTTAAAAAACTTATAAATTTACATAATATACAGCAATAGGAACAATAAAAATCAAAAGAAAATAGTGGAATAAGATAGAAATATAAAGAAATTAATGAATATATGTATATATTAAAAAAAAAAAAAAAAAAAAAATATATATATATATATATATATATATATATATATATATATATATAGTAAAATGAAATATAATAGGAATGTGATGTAGTGTAGTGTAGAACTGAGTCCAGTTAGTGGCAAAATAATGTGCAAGATTGCAGTTCGCAAAATGTGCAAATGTGCAATGTTCCATGTGTGACCATACATGTGTGTCCTAGTAAAAAGTAAAAGTTTGCAGTCCAAAGGTGTGCAAAATGTGCAAGCGTGTGAGTGTTAGATCCTATGTGGTGTTGTGATTGAGACCTCGTATAACCTGCGGGAAGAAGCTCCTCCTCACTCTCTCTGTGTTGGCCTTCAGGGAGCGGAAGCGCTTTCCTGACCGCAACAGAGACAACAGTCCATTGTTGGGATGGTTGAGGTCTTTCACTATCTTCCTGGCCTTGGTCCAGCACCGCTTGCTGTAAATCGATTGAAGGTCAGGGAGCTTGGTACAGATGATGCATTTGGCTGATCGAACCACCCTCTGTAGGGCTTGCCTGTCCTGCATGGTGCTGTTCCCGAACCATGTTGAGATGGTTGCCAGGGGTAGCTCAGTGGTTAAGGCATTGGACTACGGTTCGGAAGATCCCAGGTTCAAACCCCACAACCACCAAGTTGCCACTGTTGGGCCCTTGAGCAAGGCCCTTAACCCTCAACTGCTCAGATGTATAATGAGATTTTAAAAAATGTAAGTCGCTCTGGATAAGAGCGTCTGCCAAATGCCTAAATGTAAATGTTTCCCATCAGGATGCTTTCTGTGGTGCAGGAGTAGAAGTTTCTAAGCACCTTAGAGGGCAGTTTAAAGACTCCTGAGGTGGTAGAGACCCTGCCGGGCCTTTTTTTCACAATGGTGTTGATGTGACAGTACCATGACAGCTCCTGCGTGATTTAAACATTGAGGTATCAGAAGCTGTTCACTCTCTCCACTGGGCTCCTGTTGATGACGGGGGTCTGGTAGTTTCTCTCCTGCTTAGTATTAAAGTCCACTATTAACTCCTTTGTCTTGCTTACGTTCAGGAGGAGATTGTTCCTCTGGCACCAGTTCTCCAAATTTCCAACCTCGTCCAGGTAGGCTGTCTCGTCATTGTCAGAGATCAGGCCGACCACGACAGTGTACAAAGAGTACAGCAGAGGGCTCAGAACACAACCCTGGGGGGGCTCCAGTGCTCAAAGTGAGGGAAGCTGAGACATGTCCGCCTATCCTTACTGCCTGTGGTCTGCCAGTTAGGAAGTTGGAGATCCACTGACACAGAGATGACCTGAGTCCCAGGTGCTCCAGCTTGGTGGTGAGTGTGGAGGGAATTATATAATGCTGAACTGTAGCATTTTGACATAATTTCCCTTCCGAGTGTCCAGGTGAGTGAGTGATGTGTGGAGGATATGAAAGATGGCATCATCCATAGAGCGGTTCGGGCGATATACAAACTGCAGTGGATCCAGTGTGTCTGGTAATAAAGAAATTATGAAGTCTCTGACCAGCCGCTCAAAGCACTTCATCACTACTGAGGTGCAACAGGGGGATAGTCATTGAGAGAAGCAGGATGGGGTTTCTTTGGAACAGGAACAATGATGGACTCCTTAAAGCATGTGGGAATCACCGACTGAGATAAGGAGAGGTTGAATATCTCTGTGAACACCGGTGCTAGTTGGTCTGCGAAGACTCTGAGGACTCGATCTGAGATGCTGTCTGGTCCTGCTGCTTTCCTGGTGTTCACTCTCCTGAAGGCTATCCTCACGTCATGCTCGGAGATGATGAACGCGTCTACAGTGCTGGAAGTGTCTTCCTGTCTGCAGTCGTTAGTGTCTTTAGCTGCAGCCTCAAAGCGAGCATAGAAAGTGTTCAGCTCGTCACGTCCTCATTCATCATACCGGATGTTGGTGCTTTGTAGTCTGTTATTGTTCTCAGTCCCTGTCACAGGCTCCTAGAGTCACTCTGTTGGAGCTGTGACTCTAGTTTCCTCCCGTAGCGCTGCTTCGTCTCTGATTGGGAAACGTTTTTTCCGATATCATCCATTAGTTTCCCGATGAAACTTACAACCATTTCCGTAAACATGTTGATGTCATCAGAGCTGTTCTGGAACATGTCCCAATCTACGTCATCGAGTGCATTCTGTAATGCGGCCAACGATTAGTCTGTCCAGTGCGCAACCTTCTCCTGAACTGGACCTTCCTGGTTGAGCCTTTGTTTTTCTTTTGGCATGAGGAAGATGGTGGCGTGGCAGTCATTGACTGCTGTGTAGCAATGATCCAGTGTCCTTTCTCCCCTGGTGGGGCAGGTGATGTGCTGTTGAAAGTTTGCCGCTGAGGTTGGCATTGTTAAATTCCCCCGCCACAATAAGCGCAGCATCCCGGTGTTGTGTCTGGTGCTGTGCGAGTGCCTCATGCCTTGAGAGGATTTATCTTTTTCTGAAGTTGCCTAGAAATAACTCACACAATCCACACAACCTCTATTTTTTGCAGGTCAAGGAATAACCTCCAGTAATTGAAAAAGAGTATTTTCTGAGAAACAGACCACTGATAAGGATGAGCGGTAAGCAGAGGTGTCAAGTAACGAAGTACAAATACTTCGTTACCTTACTTAAGTAGAAATTTTGGGTATCTATTATTTTTCAGCTGACTTTTTACTTCTACTCCTTACATTTTTAAGCAATTATCTGTACTTTATACTCCTTACTTTTTAAAAATAGCCTCGTTACTCTATTTTTATGATCAGAACGCGCAACCCCTCCGGTCGCATGATAAGAACGCGCACAACGCCCCCCCACCCCCGTCACATGATCAGAACGCGCACAACGCCATCCACCCCCCCCTCCGCATTGCATGATCAGAAAGCGAGACCTTAATGCTTTTGTCGCCCCTCACGGTACTTTTACTTTTATACTTTAAGTAGTTTTGAAACCAGTACTTTTAAACTTTTACTTAAGTAAAAAGCTTGGGTTGATACTTCAACTTCTAAAGAAGTATTTTTGAACCCTAGTATCTATACTTCTACTCAAGTAATGAATGTGAATACTTTTGACACCACTGGCGGTAAGTGAACAGTTTAATTTGCACTCATCACTGATCACTACTTTTTTTTTTAGAATCCTGTGTTCCCTTTCAAGGCTACACTTCGATGCTGCATGAAAACGCTATGGGAACCATTTTGTCGCGTTGCCGGTCGTGAAGCATGCTGTGTAAACACGCCAAAGTTTTTGGCTATATATAACCTCGACCAGGTGACGTCATCTGATTAGATGTAGGTGGAGGTTATAAAAACAGGTGAGCCGGCAACAACCTCAGATCATTTGTCTTCAGAGCCTTGTTGCGAGCGTGTTGTGTTAAACCAGCAAAATAAGAAGGTGTTTAACTCACCAATATGAGAGTAAAATGAGTTTAAACCAGATATCCCTCCGTGTGTGATAATCCATATCGGAGTGCGATCTCTACACTGCTTCGACTAGTGCCGCGCATTCCTGGCTTAAAACTCGTGCATCTGACAGAGCTGCGGCAGACAGAGGTAAGCCCCCTTTTCTTCCGCGTTGTCATCATGAGGATTCCTCCCTTGCTTAGTGGAGATGAAAATAGCCTTAAGCACTTAAAAAAAAAAAAAAAAACAGCAGACGGCAGCTTCTGTCGGTTGGCCGGGGGGCGGAACCTCAACGATGCTCTTCCCCCCCCCCTCTTAGCTCTCTCCATATGAGTTAACCCTTTCTTGGAGTAGGCTGTATTCATCCCGTGTTTTTCCTGCCATCGACTTATTTATTTATTTAAATATAGTCGATGTGGAAACGCGGGGTTATATGATGACGCCCAGATAGTAGAGACGCTTCACAGGCTATCTCTCTCCTGGGACATCATCCTCCCTAGTAAGCTTATACTTCCTTTCTAGCTGTGTAGACTTTTATCTTCCCTGGAGGGAAAAGCTTTTCAGGCAGTAGGTCAGCTTGGTACTCCACTGCACACCAGGGCGGTTTTGCAGGCCTACCAGGTTGACCTGCTGAGAGACTTGAGTACTGGCGGGGCTCTTCAAGATAAGGCATATTGGAATTATGCCGAGCTACAGACTTGTCTCTTCGTGCAACAAAGCAGACGGCTCGTGTTATCAGCCGTTTTATGGCTGCTACGGGTTTCACAGGAGGCACCTGTGGCTAAATCTCAGGCGCATCTAGGATAGGAGTCTCGCCTTCCGGCCTGTTTAGCGATGTCGTTGACTCAGCCGCCACCAGGTTCTGGGGCGAAGTTATACGAACAAGTTATACGGGCACCTCCTCGTAAAAAATTGGGGTGCGCCGCATTTCACTATCTGCCCCAGGAGGTCAGACTGATTTAAAAAAAAAAAAAAAAAAAAAAAATATATATATATATATATATATATATATATATATATATATATATATATATATATATATATGTAAAATTAAATAAATGGGGGTGGCCCCCCAATGGGAGAGGCACCTAGAATTCCTTTCAAACGAATAAGTGTTCTCCCTGGCACCCCCAGGAGGTCGGTGTTCTTGCTCCGCCACCACTGGTGTTTCGGGCAACACCAGTCTCCAATAGGCTGTTAGTTCTTCGTTTTTTCCTGCCATGTTTCAGGATGCCGGACATCTAACAGCCCCCCAACCCCCCCCGTTTAACCAAGCCGCACGAAGCTTTTGCCCTTTTCTGAGAAACTGGCAGCGTGGAAGCTACTGCCAAGTATATCTCCTTGGGTACTAAGCACTGGAGAGAGAAACTACAGGATTCAGTTCTCACTTCACCCTCTGCGTTTTCAATGGCGTGGTCTCCACTTCCATGAAACCAGAAAGTGCGCATCTGCTGACAAAGCTGCCGGGGTAGGGGGCCATGGAACATGTTCCCCCACCAGACAGTGAGTCAGGCTACTACAGTCGGTATTCTTGGTTCCCAAGAGGAATGGGGGCTGCGTCAAATTTTTCAGATTCTGCGGGCTCTCCCGCTATCTGAAAATCAATGAATACAGTTAAAATTTTGACTGTCAAGGTGATTGCTCTCAACCCTACCAAGCGATTGATTTCTGACAATCAATTTAAGGACGCTTACTTTCATACAGAAACATTGCCACAACACAGGAAGATCCTGAGGTTCACTTTCGGGGGCGAAGCTTACCAGTATCGGGTCCTTCCATTGGTCTAGCTCACCCGCACACATACAAAATGCACGGATTTAGCCCTGGTTCTTACGGCAGTCCCAGGGCATCCGGTGGCTAGTGCTTCGACATCAGCATGTCGTCCTAGCTCATCTCTGTTCTCAGGATTGGTACCCAACGCCACGAAAGCGTGCTCTTTACTGTTCAGAGGACAACACATTGGGTGCCATATGGGATTCGATTGTAAGCGGGCACAGCTGTCTCCCGCTCGTATCGAACCCATTCCCAACACCCTCAAGGAAAACAAGCTAGACCAGAAAGTGACCATCACTTTCAGACATCCTAGCTCTCATGGCAACTGTATCCACGGTGACACCTTTGGGCCTTCTGCACAGATAACATTACAAGTTGTGGCTAAGAACCAGGGGATTTCACTAGGGCCAATCCCCAATATGGGTTACACGCCAGGTGCTTCGTACCCTTTCTACGTGATTCAGACCCCGGTCTCTACTCTGGGTCTCACTCTAAGTTCATCTTGTCGTCGCTGAGGCTAACGACAGATGCTTCCCTCACAGCCTGGGTTGCGGTCTCAGATGACCATCCAGCCCAAGGGAGCTGGAGAGGCTATCTTCTCGCATGGCACATCAATTGCCTCGAGATGATGGCTCTATTTCTGGCCCTAAAGCATTTCCTCCAGCAGTTGAGAGGCTGCCATGTCCTAGTGCGGTGGACAACACTATGGCAGTCTCATATATTATCGCCAGGGCGGACTGTGCTCACGCCGCTAACAGCTAGCGCACCAGGGTCCTGTCGCTCAGGGCGATTTACTTTCCAGCATGGATGCGGGAGCAGTAGTACTGTCCAGTCTATCTCTGACACACGGGGAATGGGAACCCCACTCCGAAGTAGTCAGGGAGAGATTTTCATGTAGCAAGGCGGACCTCTTGCCTTCCAAGATATGCTTCGCCTTTTACTGCTCTTCAGATTTATGGTCACCGCTTCAGCTAGTGGCGTAGGTCAGAGCAGCTTCTACATGTTTTGGATGAGAGATGCTATTGCCCTCTCCTACGAGGCGCGTGGGCTCACTTCGCCTCTAGGAATCAGGGCCCTTTCAACCATGGGGATTGCATTAGCAAGAGGTATTCCCCTGCAGCAAGTATCTGCTAAGCAGGTAAACCCAGTCCACTGCCAAATTGTTTCAGTGCTGGAGTTTCCGTCCTCGGGTCTGTGCCCTAGTACTCTCAGGACGTACATGACTGCATCCTCTCTCAACTATCTTCCGAAAGCTCTATAAACCCAACAGGCACCCTATTGCTTTTGAAGCCTTCTGTCCTCCGTGCTTACAGCTTCGGAGCAGGAGAGACTTCACTTGCTGTGTCCAGCTTGTGCTCTTCAGATCTACGTCCACCGCATCAGCTAGTGGCGTAGGTCAGAGCAGCTTCTACATGCGCTGGATGAGAGATGCTATTGCCCTCTCCTATGAGGCGCGTGGGCTCACTTCGCCTCTAGGAATCAGGGCTCATTCAACCAGGGGATCGCCTCAGATAGTGGATTAGCAAGAGGTATTCCCCTGCAACAAGTGTGTGCCAAGCAGGTAGACCCAGTCCACTGCCGAAATGTTTCAATGCTGGAGCTTCTGCAGGAAAAGCTTGTCCTTGGGCTTGTGCCCTAGTACCCTCAGGATGTTCTTAGCTGCATTGTTTGAAGCCTTCTGTCCTCCTCCTTTTACAGCTTCGGAGCAGGAGAAACTTCACTTACTGTCCAGTATGTGCTCTTCAGATTCACGTCCACCGCGTCAGCTAGTGGCGTAAGTCAGAGCGCCACTATACTGGGTGAGAGATGCATATTGCCCTCTTCTATGAGGCGCATGGGTTCACTTCACCAACCAGGGTGATCGTCCCAGTCTCACCAGCAGGAGGTGTCCCCTGCAGTAATTGTGTGGCGCGAAGGGTTGGCCCTCCCCGCACACATTTCTTACATTTATAGTCTGGATGTTCATGCTACTCCAGGCTCACTGCCCCCGAGTTAACTGCCCAGGCTTGTTCTGAGACCTTCTTGGCTTTCTGCGCACACGCTACACAACCTTGGGGTCCAGACACCTGTAGTGCGGCGGCGTTGGTATTCTCGTTCCCATAGCGTTTTCACGCAGCATCGAAGTGTAGCCTTGAAAGGGAACGTCTCGGGTTACTTTGCAGTAAGCCTGTTCCCTGAAAGGCGGGAACGAGATGCTCCGTCCGAATGCCGCACTACCACGTGACTGGACGGCCGTTCAGACAAATTAATCTGAGGTTGTTGCCGGCTCACCTGTTTTTATAACCTCCACATACATCTAATCAGATGACGTCACATGGTTGAGGTTATATATAGCCAAAAACTTTGGCGTGTTTACACAGCATGCTTCACGACTGGCAAGCCGACAAAATGGTTCCCATAGCGTTTTCACGCAGCATCTCGTTCCCGCCTTTCAGGGAACAGGGTTACTGCAAAGTAACCCGAGACGTTTTATTGCTTTTGTCTCTTCAGGTGAAATTGCATATCTCACATTGCACTAGACCATAGACCACATTGCACTATGACACATTCAGTCTGACTCTTTTGACAAAGTTCAAAAGTTGTGTTTAGCTTATAGTTAGGAGTGAACATTAAAAAAAATAATATAAAATATATATAAAATATAAAATAAATATAGACAGAACCATGATCAATGGGTGAGCATTTGTCTCATTATGATCTCAGGTGAGATCATAGCTTTTAGCTAGATTCAGCTTAAATATGAGTTTCATCTTTTATGGTCTGGTTACCATGTTACCTTGATGACTTGCAGACCTCCTGTGGTAGTTTTTCATTAAACCCTGCTTCTGATATAAAACTAGAGATGTTCCGATACCATTTTTTCCCTCCCGATACCGATTCCGATACTTGGGCTCAGGGTATCGGCCGATACCGAGTACCGATCCGATACCTGGGTGTGTATCTGTACTGTGTGTGTGTGTATATATATATATATATATAATACATAATTTCTTTTCTAAGTAAAATACTACTAGCCCTGTGTAACGGGTTCGACCCTAAGTGCACGGGCGACACCATGAAACACGGACACGAGGCGAGGTCTTACAGGAAAAAGGGTCATTTATTTAGAAACATGGGGAAGGAAAGGGTTAAAGGCTCTCTGCGGTCTTTTCCCCTTCTGCGGAAGGGATGCGAAGGCGGGCTCTACGCGGAAGTGAAGGTTCCGCGGGAGCTCGCGCAGCTCGTTCACGCGCTACTCTCTCGGAGATCAAAGGCACCCCCCCTTTTTAAAGTCTCTGGGGCGCATCACATCGCCCCGCTCTTGTGCCACTGTCTCTCATAAAATCCACCGCGTCGCAAAGTCCAGCTTCCCAACAGTCAGACCCCGAGCTACACTCCCCGCTGTGTTTTATAGCGCCGATAGCTCATGGGCCATTGCCTGATTCTGCGGCCCTGCTACTTCAAACACCTAAAGGGGGGGGAGGCCGCCTACCTAGTGAGCGAGGTGCGATATCAATTTGGGCACACGCCCATCACAGGCGCACGCCGTGACACTCTGTAAGTAAGCTAAGCTAGCAAAGCTAGCGGGCAAAAATAGGTTATGTTTAGGAAAATGGTATCGGATCGGTACGTGGACTCAAGTACTCGCCGATTCCGATGCCAGCTTTTTTTGTGGTATCGGCAGCATTTCCGATACCAGTATCGGAATCGGAACAACCCTATATAAAACATGGAGCTATTTACAGCCACCCTCTCTAAGGAGAAATCAACTGTGAATTTTATCCGGTAGACCAAAGTATATGTAAAGAGCATTATCATCAAAGTAATCTTTGGTACAAGTGGTCCAGGTGTTTAGGCATATTCGAGTGAAAGGAACACCTATTTGAAGGCTTAACACTCATATTCTACCATGCTGGTTTCAGCATGGCAGGTCCACTACATACTGTAAGTTCAAGGAAGTTTAATATTAGGCAAACGTGTGCCCATGATACCTTATATTCTTTGTCTTGGCTGACAGTAGTCGACCCTGATGTGGACTTCTGTTGTAGTCCATCCTCCTAAAGTTTTAATGTGTTATGTATGCTAAGATGTTTTTCTGCTCACCACAATGGTGAAGAGTGTTCGAGACTTTTTGTCAGCTCAAACCAGTCTAGTCATTCTCCTCTGATCTCATTCATCAACAGAGTCTTTTAGCTTTTAGACTTCTTAAAAGGACATTTTAACAAAAGAAACCACTGTTGAGGTTTTAAAATTAAGCTTGTAGTGCAATGGATATACTGATAAAGTATATTAATGTCTCTCTCATGCTGTGGTTTCCCAGCCTGGGGTGGAGGAGGTGGAGGAGGTGGAGGTGGAGGAAGAGGCGGCGGAGGTGGTGGAGGTGGCGGAGGACACTGGTGCTGGTGGGGGTGGTGCTGGTAAGTATCTATGGAATTAAATTGTATTCATTTATTTAAACTTAATTAAAATAAGTCATATTTAATATCTAATAACTCTATTAAATATGACACATATTAAAAGTTCTGTATAGAAAATATTAACTACTACTAATAATAATAATAATTTTAAAAATAATAATAATAATAATGTATTGAATTTAATAAAAATTTTATTACTAAAGTTAATACAGTTGCTTCATACTGTAAATATTAATGGTCTTATGTTCTACATCTTCACATGGTGTGTAGACTAACTTAATCTGTGAGGAGTCACATCAAGAATAAATATGATACACATATGATTAAATCTGCTTTTTTCTCCTTCTTTACAGATTCATCTTCAACTTCAGATACAATTTCAAGCCATACTTAATCTGATTTTGTCTTATGCGAAGATTATTATAACAATAAAGTCTGTGAAATAAAAAATAAAAATCAGTGAGAGCTGAAACTCTGAAGTCTTGCTTTTTTAAATTGTTGATATTTATGAAACTAAGACATTGCTTTATTATTGTAACTTTGTATATAATTGATTATTAGATGTTTTACATCCCATCAGGACTTTATTACCTCTCTGATTGGTTGTAAACATGAAAATGTAATGGCTACAGGATTTAAATACCACAATCAAGTGGTGTAAGTAAAAGGCAATAATATACACCTAAAAGATCATATTACTTACAGTAGGTAATAAATAAACCAGCACTTATATTTCAATTACTGAAAATATTAGCACATTTACATGCTCATAAAATTGCTAATATATGTAAGTGATATAAATTTTTATAGATTATGGGTTAAAATAAATAAATTATTTAAAAAAGTGTCTAAAAACCAATATCATCCCTGTTACCGAAGTTCAACAAAGACATTGTATTAGCAACATCACCACTTTACAGAAAACTGTGTGGCCTAACATTAGTTTTAGTGTTTGTTTTTGTTAAGAGGTGTACTGTATGTGACCTTCTGAAAAAGCTGAAAAGCTGTGTATGTATGGTATGGCTAATCACACAGCTTGAAGCCTTTTTATATCTGGCTAGAAGGGACTTTGTAAGTAAGCATGTACCTAGTAGAAAATCCATAGTGTAAGACATGACAGAAGTGGAACCTAGAGGTAGCAAGAGCATCAACTAGTTTCTCTACATCATGTAGTGACATTATGTTTATTATCTTGGTAATATTTTTGAGATGAATGAAGGCTTTCCTAGTGATATTACTTACATGAGCTACAAGTGAAAAAGTGGTCTTTTTCATATCATGGTCTTTTATTGATGCATATGATAAAACAGAAATCCAGATTTACTCCATGGGTCAAGGTCAGAGCTCTCAATCGGTGATTAAATACTTGCTAGTTTAAAAGACAGAAACATAACCTGAAAAAGAAAACTGATTATATTTAGAAAGGGCACACTGATGACCAGATGTATGAGATATTTAACAGTTCTGTTTTCCAATCAAAGGTGTCGTGAGGTATGGTCTTCTTGTATGTTGATTGGATTACTACAATGGACGTTCTGAGTCTTTTTACATTTTTGATTAGCTTGGGATACAGACACAGTCTCAATATAGTGAAACATAAGTGACAACTCTGTGCAGCTAGCAGACAATCAGGTCATCCTATTTGTCTGCTTCCTGGCCCGGGATCTGGATATTCACCAATTAACTAGGCCTGTTCTGAGACTATATGAGTTAATCTATACGACATGAGAGCAGCAGTTTCCCATGTGAGGTTCACTGTCCCACCCCCACTGTCTCACTAAAAGCTACTTTATTTAGCTATAAAGCCCAAATTGTTTTTGGAAAAACATCTGGACATTCAGCTGGTCAGTGACCAAAACTGTAAGCTATTGAGATGGGACCAGAGCATATTACTTACATACTGTAGACATCACCTTAGCTAATTTCTAAACGATTATATCATTATTCTTAATAACCTCTGATTGACAAAGTCATACATCATTAGCTTCTACATGCATTACTATCTCTAAAACCTGTGCTTGCTTAGACTCTAAGGCTACTATAACCAGATCTCTTTTAGGCTCCTCAAGTGCTTCACTAAGAAAGACCAAAGCAATTGGACACATCAAGCATAGAGGTGCTAACTGATAATTCCAGCCAATACTTTCCCTATAAAAACTACACAGTTCTCACGTTCAATAACCCTCTCTAGTGTCTTGGTGTGATCCTCTTGTCCAGCAATATACTTTGTCAGAATGCGAGCTAGTAAATGCTGATTACAGATAAGAGTATTACTAATGATGTAGGAATAATTACTGGACATCATGCACTTCACACACTGAACAAGCTGATTGTTTGGTAGAACAGTCTTCAAAAATAGAATGCCTTGCAGTTTCCATCCAAATGCCAGGCATTCACAGTGAACCCCTTCTTGTCCTATTCCCAGAAAGGCACCTCTAGTTCCCTTTCAAAGGCTTCTCTCGATGCTGCGTGAGAACGCTATGGGAACCATTTTGTGTGCCGGTTGTGAAGCATGTGTGCAAACATGCCAAATTTCTTGGCTATATATAACCTCGGTCAGGTGACGTCATCTGATTAGACGCAGCTGCAGGTTATAGATACTAGTGTGCCGACAAACCTCAGATCATTTTGTCTTCACCGACATTGTAAATTTCGTGTGTGCAGCAAGCATAATTAAAAACAGAGAGAAAAAATGTTTATGGGTTAAACTCACCAGATAGAAAGGCCAAGTTCAGACTTAGATGCCCGTGTGATTGCTTTCTTTCCAAATGCGATACGCACAGCCTCTGTTTTGAATGTTTGGGTGAGAGCCACGCTCTCCTTGGACTTAAAGGAGAGTGTGAGCAATGTGATAATCTCCCGATGAAAGTGTTACGCGCACACCTCGCGTTCTTTAGGGAGCTGCGCTGCACTCTTGGGGATCTCAGGTTGATCTGGCCGAGGCACGAGAGACGGAGTCCCTCCTTTCTCTCGCTCTCTCCCCAGATCACGGAATCTCTCCCTCCACTTCACGAGCGCACTTCGGTGCCTCTCGTGAGTGTTCAGAAGAGATTCATTCTCCCGCTTCTGTGGAAATGGAATTAGCTACCTCAGAACGATCCGCTAGAGATGATAAAGAGTATGAGGAGCTAATTGAAGTTATAACGCGTGCAGTCGAACGATTGGCCACAGGAGCAAGCTCACCCTAAGCGATCTAAATTAGATGACAGGTTTTTGTCGGGTGGCCAGGAGATGGCGCCACAATGCCGCTCTTTCCCCTTTTTTGATGATCTCCACAACGAGTTGTCTCGTTCATGGAATAAACCCTTTTCTTCCCGTATCTTTGTACCATCGACTTCGTTTTTATTCGAATATCGTTGATGCAAAGGCATGAGGTTATGTGATGATGCCCCAGATTGAGGAGACGCTCGCGAGCTATCTCGCTCCTGGGACATCATCCTCACTAAAGAAGCCTCTACCCTGGTAGGGAAGGCGTTCCAAGCAGCAGGTCAAGCCGGCGCTTCCTTGCACACCATGGCGGTTTTGCAGGCGTACCAGGCCGACCTACTGAATGATCTGAGCACGAGCGGCAATATGAATCACGAAGCATTCATAGAATTACGCCGGGCTGTTCCTGCGTGCGACTAAACAGACAGCCCGTGCTATTGGACGCTCTATGGCCTCCCTGGTGTCCGCAGAGAGGCACCTGTGGCTAAATCTAACTGGCATTAAGGATAAAGATCGAGCATTCCTTCTTGATGCTCCTATCTCACCCTCAGGCCTATTTGACGAGGCGGTTAATACCGTCGCCACCAGATTTAGAGAGGCCAGGCTTTATGAACAGGCTTTTGGAAAATTTCTCCCATGCCGTGCCCAGGAGTCGAAGCCGTCGGCCACCCATCCTCGACCTGATCTGAGTCTCGCCAAACGAGAGGCTCAGAAGGAGAGCATCAGGAGCCGCGCACCCCTCGTAAGGACAGGGGTACGGCTCGGCGGCCCCCTCAGGCCGCCCCCAAGAGAATAGATTGCCACGTCTTCCTAATGAAGAAGAATTCCTGAGAGCAGAGCCCAGGACCGTCGGGGTGTTCCCCCCCGAGGAGGGGCATATAGTAGCATGCCCCCCCCCCGGGCACCCCCAGGAGTGTTCAGTTTCCGACGCCTTTGGTGTTTCTGACAACACCGGTCTCCAACAACACGTTAGTCCTTCGGTTGGATCCTGCCACATTCCAGGACACCGAACCACTAAAATCCCCCAGCCCAGTAGAAGTACTCGTACCCCTTTCGGAGAAGCTGGCAGCATGGAAGCTACTGCCAGGCATATCTCCCTGGGTTTTAAAGACTGTAGAGAAAGGATACAGGATCCAGTTTACATATCGCCCTCCGCGTTTCAACGGTGTGGTCTCCACTTCCGTGATACCGGAAAGGGCGCATTTTCTGAGTTCCGAACTCCAGAAACTACTGCAGAAGGGAGCCATAGAACAGGTACCTCCTCCAGATATGGAGTCAGGCTACTACAGTCGGTACTTCCTGGTCCCCAAAAAGGACGGGGGGCTGCGTCCATTTTTGGATCTTCGCGGTTTGAACCGCTATCTCAAAAAATGCTACTTCAAAATGTTGACCATAAAAACTATTATCTCACAAATCCAACCACAGGATTGGTTTGTAACAATAGATTTAAAGGACGCATATTTTCACATAGAAATTTTGCCACAACACAGGAAGTTCCTGACGTTCGCTTTTGGGGGAAAAGCCTGCCAATTTCGGGTACTTCCATTCGGTCTAGCCCTATCACCCCGCACATACACGAAATGCATGGATGCAGTTCTGGCTCCCTTGAGACTCCAGGGCATCCGCATTTTGAATTACATAGACGACTGGCTAATCTTAGCCCAGTCTCAGCAGCTAGCACTTCGACACCGGGATGTCGTCCTTATCTTCATTCGCTGGGTTTGAGACTCAACGCCACAAAAAGCGTTCTCTTTCCAGCGCAGATGACAACATACTTGGGCGTCAGGTGGAATTTGATCGCTATGCAGGCACATCTGTCTCCTGCTCCCTCCACTAGAAGAATTTATGCCTTCAAATGGAAGGTATTCGAAAGTTGGTGCATGGCAAAGCAGGTGGACCCAGTCCACTGCCAAATCGTTTCAGTGCTGGAATTCCTGCAAGAGAAATTGTCCTCGAGCTTGTGCCCTAGTACCCTCAGAATGTACGTGGCCGCTATTTCAGCGTGCCATGTCCTGACTGAAGGGGTTACTGTGGGAAATAGAGTCAGTAGAGTCAGCGCCCGACAAGCTACTGACTCTCAAGATGGTTCTTCTTATGGCCATTACCTCTCTCAAGAGGATCGGAGACCTGCATGCCTTATCAGTCTCCCCATCTTGCCTGGACTTTGCCCCTGGGCTAGTCAAGGCCATTTTGCATCCTCAACCAAACTATCTACTGAAAACTATGTTCTCAACCATGCACCCTGTCATCCTGGAAGCCTTCTGTCCTCTGCCTTTTGTAGATTCAGAGCAGGAGAAACTTCACCTACTGTGCCCAGTACGTGCTCTTCAGGCCTATGTCCACCGCACCAGACAGTGGCGTAAGTCGGAGCAACTCTTTATATGTTACGGAGTACGCAATCAGGGGGCGGCTGCCACCACACAAACTTTGTCACACTGGGTAAGAGATGCTATTGCCCTCTCCTATGAGGCGCGTGGGCTCACTTCGCCTCTAGGAGTCAGGGCTCATTCGACCAGAGAGGTCGCCTCATCCATTGCTCTTGCAAGAGGTATTCCCCTGCAACAAGTGTGTGATGCGGCGGGTTGGTCCTCTCTGCACACATTTGTAAGATTTTATAGTCTGGATGTCCATGCTACTCCGGGCTCACGAGTCCTCGAGTCAGCTTCCCAGACATGAATCTGAGACGTCCTGGCCTTCTGCGCACACGCTACACAACCTGGGGGTCCAGACACTTGTAGTCCAGACTACACGTCATCCCTGAGCTGCCAGTGATCCAGACTCCCTCTGCCCTCCGGACCTGTCTGATCCATCCTGGTGCACCGTTTCTGGTTGGAGGTCTCGTCGCATGGATGCCCCGTGTGTGTCTTTGGGATGCGTCTGGTGTCTGGGGATGATTCTCTCTACTTAGAAGATGGTTCTGGCCTCGACTGGTGTTAGCAGCTGTTTCTCTGAGGATTTGACATTTCGATAGTTCAGGACTGGAACTTTCTACAAGTCTACTTGAGTCTCCAATAACTACCTGGACTCCATTTTAACATAAATTAAGATAAACTATTATACCTGAACTGCCTGCCACCTAACACACTGTATAAATGCAGATCATTTCCTGCTATCTGTTTCACCCAGATGAGGATGGGTTGCCTGTTGAGTCTGGTTCCTCTCAAGGTTTCTTCCTATTACCATCTCAGGGAATTTTTCCTTGCCACTGTCGCTCTCGGCCTGCTCACCAGGGACTATCTGACCATTTTGACTCATACACATTCACTTTCCATACAACTTAAATAATTATTTTGATTGTGTAAAGCTGTTTTGAGACAATGTCAATTGTTAAAAGCGCTATACAAATAAAATTGAATTGAATTGAATAGTGCGGTGGCGTTGGTATTCTCGTTCCCATAGCGTTCTCACGCAGCATCGAGAGAAGCCTTTGAAAGGGAATGTCTCAGGTTACTTTGCTGTAACCCTGTTCCCTGAAAAGGCGGGAACGAGATGCTGCGTGAGAACGCTATGGGAACCATTTTGTGTGCCGGTTGTGAAGCTTGTGTGCAAACATGACAAATTTTTTGGCTATATATAACCTCGGTCAGGTGATGTCATCTGATTCGACGCAGCTGCAGGTTATAGATACTAGTGAGCCAGCGACAAACCTCAGATTAATTTGTCTGATCGGACGTCCGGTCATGTGGTAGTGCGGCATTAGGACGCAGCATCTCGTTCCCGCCTTTTCGTCCCCCGAGACGATTTCTAGAATAAACATATCCATTAAGTTCCCATTTATTCATTTGCAGGGTTCCACCATTAGACGGTGCTCTGTTCTCAAGAACACATTAGCCCATATACCAACATAAACCAACATGTGACATGTTACTGACAATTTTCAGATAAATAAAGGTTTGAATCAGCATTGCATGTTCTTGACAAATGACAAATTTAAATAAATGAATACAAGGATCAAGGACTGTGATTAACAATATATATATATAGTAATTAGATTAGATTAGATTAAATTAGATTAGATTATATTAGATGAGGTTCAACTTTATTGTTCAACTTTACAGTTAGCCTCCAACCAGAAGTGCATTTTCACAGTGCAGAATAATTTGCATATATAAATAGAGGTAGATTTAGTCAGGTAGATAAATTACAGTGGGTGCATGGTTGAGAATGAAACTTCCGGAAGATAATTCGTCCCAAGAAGGGACCGTCGCTCTAGTGGGACGGTCTCAACCATTTAACTCCACGAATAAACGGGCAACTAAAGGGTGCTTTCCCACAGAAACACCATCAGTCAGAACATAACAAACCAAAATAGTGACTACGTACATTCTGGGGGTATAGGGCATAAGCCCAAGGGCAACTTTTCTTGCAGAAACGCCAGCACTGAAACAATTTGGCAGTGGACTGGATCTACATGTTTTGCCATGCACCAACTTTCATATACATTCCATTTGTGGGCATAAGTTCTTCTAGTGGCGTGAAAGTTCCAGAGCTCGGACTGGGGATGAAATATTGTCCCCTGCGCCTGAGACAGAAGATCCCTCCTTAATGGAATCACCCAAGGTGAGCCGACGAGGAGAGACATTAGAGATGTAATCTGGGCTATGTATGGGCCATCGCATCCAGACCCAGGCGGGGAGCTGGAGGCGTCAGAGAGAAGCGAAGGGGACATTTTTTGCGAGGCAAAGAGGTCCACCTCTGCTACATAAAATCTCTTGACAGAAAAGCCTGTCTGGACATCAAGTCTGCTTCCAACTTCATACGCACTAGGACATGGTAGCCTCTCAACTGCTGGAGGAAGAGTTTCAGGCTCAGAAATAAAGCCATCATTTCGAGGCAATTGATGTGCCACGCGAGAAGATGGCCTCTCCAGGTCCCTTGGGCTGGATGGCCATCTATGGCCCCCAGCCCATGAGGAAAGCATCTGTCGTTATCATCTCGCCATGACAAAACGCACCTAGCGTAGGACCTAAAGTCAGAAACCCGGGTCTGAAACACATAGAAAGGGTACGAAGCCCCTGGCGCATAACTCTTATTTGCCTCTGGGTATTGACCCATGAGTAAAATCCCCTGGCTATTTGCCACAACTGAAACAATCTCATGTGCGGAAGGTCCAAAGGAATGACCGTGGACACAGCTGTCATGAGACCTCAATATCTCTGAAAGTGATGAACAGTCACTTTCTGGCCTAGCTTGATTTCCTTCAGGGTGTTGAAAATGGATTTGACACTCGCAGGAGACAGCTGTGCCCACATTGTGATCGAATCCCACGTGACACCCAAATATGTTGTGTTCTAAGCAGGAAAGAGAGTGCTTTTTTATAATAATTTTTTGGGTTTTTCCATTTTTCTCCCCAATTTAGTCGTGGCCAAATCATCCCCGTCACTAGGGGGGCTCCCACATTAAGGCTACCACTACCATTCAGTCAGAAAGGTGAAGACTATCAAGTGTTTCCTCCGAACCGCATCTTTTCGAACTGCTTGCTCAAGCACCTTTAGGGGCAGAGTAACATATTCAGAGGGCTCACAGACTCCTCGATTGGCTGTAGAGCCGTGATTATTGTGGGAGCGCAAGTACCTCTCATCCCTCCCCCCTGAGAGAACTCGGCCAATCAGCTCTCTCTATGCTTCTGGATCAAGGTGCTCTGGTCAAATGAGACCAAAATGGAACTTTTTGGCCAAAATGCAAAACGCTATGTGTGGCGGAAAACTAACACTAATCACTCTGAACACACCATCCCCACTGTCAAATATGGTGGTGGCAGCATCATGCTCTGGGGGTGCTTCTCTTCAGCAGGGACAGGGAAGCTGGTCAGAGTTGATGGGAAGATAGATGGAGCCAAATACAGGGCAATCTTGGAAGTAAACCTCTTGGAGTCTTGGAAAAGACTTGAGACTGGGCAACGACCCTAAACATAAAGCCAGGGCAACAATGGAATGGTTTAAAACAAAACATATCCATGTGTTAGAATGGCCCAGTCAAAGTCCAGATCTAAATCCAATCGAGAATCTGTGGCAAGATCTGAAAACTGCTGTTCACAAATGCTGTCCATCTAATCTGACTGAGGATTTCAGTCTCTAGATGTGCAAAGCTGGTAGAGACATACCCTAAAAGACTGGCAGCTGGAATTGCAGGAAAAGGTGGTTCTACAAAGTATTGACTCAGGGGGCTGAATAATTACGCACACCCTACCTTTCAGTTATTTATTTGTAAAAAATGTTTGGAATCATGTATGATTTTCGTTCCACTTCTCACGTGTACACCACTTTGTATTGGTCTTTCATGTGGAATTCCAATAAAATTGATTCATGTTTGTGGCTGTAATGTGACAAAATGTGGAAAAGTTCAAGGGGGACGAATACTTTTGCAAGCCACTGTATTATAAGCTTTGATTCTCTTTTTAAGGTCACTGGTGGTCGTATAAGCATTTCACTGCATATCAAACTGTGTATGACTGTGTATGTGACAAATAAAATTTGAATTTGAATTTATTTAAGTAAATAATTTCATAAAACTCAAAGAATCCGTAAACCATCCGAGTGTACATAAAATAGTTGATCGTCAATTAATATACTCAAAGACAACAAGCTGTTATAGATAAAATATTTAAACGAGTAGAGAACACTTCTCAAAGTGTGTTACAAATGTCTGATAAAGAGAAAAATGAGATTTAGGACAGAATTCTGTTTATAATTTAGTTGACAAAACTTTTGCAGGTAATTAATACATTTTTATATATTTCTATTCTTTCTATTCTATTATTTATGATTGTTTTTTCGCTGGTAGTCAAAATATCTGGAACAAATATCTGTTCATACAGATCAGTATTTCTTTAGTAATTTAACCATAACGTTCCCCCAATCAAAGATCTGATGGAGCATTAATCACTTATGACAACTGTGAATAGATGCGGCAGCAGAGACTTAAATCTCCATAAACATTCACACTTGAAAAGATTACTAAAAAAACTAAACAGTTCCAGGGTGTTAGTGCCTGTTATCGCAGGACAGGACTGACCTACGGGATACTACTGTATTTTTACTGCTTATATTTTTTGCCCTAGTTTCATTAGGTTTCATTCGATTTCATGTGTTATTAGTGTGTGCGTGTTCTGTATGTGTGTGCGAGAGAGAGTAAAAGAGAGCGAGAGCGCAGGATCAAGTTTACGGGGCTTCACAGTCTTTCGTTAATTTTACTTCTGACTCGAAACCAATATGGCTTATTAAAGATGCACAGTTTTATTAAACATGGCTGTTTTTAATGTTCAGCAAAATAAACACTGTCTATGGTTCAAATATACTGTGAACGTCTCAAAGTCATGATGTAATAGAGTCTCTGTAAAAGTCTCTTCAGATCCTTCTGCACTAATCTTATCGTGGTGTAAATTATTAACGTATTGATGTATTTCACTTGCGGACAAAATAGACCATGTGTCTGTTTAGTAGTTCTTTCTATACTAAATTCTATGAACTGCTGTGTTCATAGGTCTAATCAGCTATTTATAAGACAACGTTGATGCACTACCGGTTAAAATGCCTCAAGTGTGTAGTCATGCATTCATCAGGTTTGCCTGAGCTGGCTTTAACACAAACACATTTGCGCGCCAGCAGGTCAAAAGAACCCAACTTCGCACCATCTAACAGTCAGTAGTGTGTGTGTGTGGGGCGGGGAGTCAGTACATTCTGCATTGAGATTTCTCACCTTACCTTTCTCACATTCCATTCCTCCTAAGTGTTTCTTTTAATGAAATTCTTAAAACCAAATGATCAAGTGTTTCATTTTTGTTGTCGTTTTCTCAAAAATGATTTTCCCAACTTGGCGTTTCTAAAGATTCAGACAGACTGAATTTAAGGATGCACCCCTAGGAACCTAAAACACACACACACACACACACACACACACACACACACCAAAGAGCAAAGCGGAGATGTGCATTCAGTTAGTTATAACAGTTTATTCTTTGTAAAAAATAAAATTGTTAGCTAGTGAACTTAATTAGCCAGTCTAAAGAATAAAAATGTTTTGACAAGCCCTTGAGCTGTTGTTTGTGCTGTTTTCTTTAATAATAACAATAGACAGATAGAAACAGAGAGTCTGTCTAAACCAAATTTATTCCAGATATTTAGCAAAATGTCCCTTTGCGCCACCTGGCAGTCATTTCACAAATTACTTTAAATTGCGACTGATTTATTTTGGCTGTTGCCATTTTTGCCACGACAGAGTGCGCAGCAGTCATAGACATTCCCCTTGACTAACCACTGTGAATGAATAAATAAGGTTTAAATGGGCGTGTTTACTGTCAAGTCTTGACACGCCTTTCCGGCAGGAGAGGGAGGGGGGATCACGCCATTTGCACGGCCACGGCTATTTGAAGTGGCTCCTACTGCATATATACATTTATAAATATCTGGTGTTAACTCTAATGGGTTTTATTCATTATCTTAAAACCAAGAAAGCTTTAATTGCAAAATGCAATTTTCAAAGTAAGTGAAGGACAGGATGCATGTAATGTTTGTTTGATAGTATAACATGCTTTCTTTAATAGGTATAAGAATAAATATACTTTTCATCATCTGGCATGAAATTTACCCAAAAATTCACCCAGAATCATTCAAATATTAATGATTGCTTATTTATTTATTTATTTATGCATTTGTTTGTTTATTTGTTTGACATCATCTTATTTGTTTTGTTAGTCAATATTTTTTTTTATTATTTACATTGGACAAATGTAAGGAAATATGCATACATTATAATACCTATTATGATTTAATATAACTCATGGTTATAGCTAGCTCTAAACCATGTACTCAGACTTTATAACGGAAAATATAAATGTTTAAAATTAATTTTATAAAAATCTGAAAGTCTCAAACTAAGGCTAGAAAAATAACTTTACTTTGACTAATCCCTGCCCAGTCATGTGATTGTAATATATGGAAAAATCCCTGGATAGTGTATAATAATCTGTATTATAATAATCTGTATTAATAATGTACGTATTTAAGGGTATTTTCCACTCTATTAGGATATTAGATTAGTCTTGTTCAAACATTTAGGCAACTGCCTTTAAATCTGAATAGTTGAAATCATGGTCGATCTGGCACTTGGGCTCTGGTGTAAAACACAAAACATAAACATCATGCATTTAATTGTCAGGTGACAGAATCTTTCTTTGTGTCCCAGACAACTGCTTTACCATCTGCAAGCTCAGTAGCTATGTCTGGGATAAATAGGTGTAAATAAGTGTAAGATGACTCAACATTCCTCTAGGAGATTTGGCTGTATGGTCATTTCTTTGTAACTGCCAAAGTAGTACTGTTTGTAATGTCCACTCCTAAATAACCTTCTCAATGTGAATTAGAATGGACAGGTAGGAAAGTAGGAATTAATGTTTATTTATACTAATAGAATAGTATACTATGTACTATTCTGTTTTAATCATCCTTCCCGCTTCCCGTATCTAATCTTAATTGTATATCTCTGTAGTCCCTGGTTTGATGAAGACTGGTGTATACAGAGTATAAGGTTAAAACATCAGTTTGCGCTTATCTTTGCACAAGATATCTTGGACTATTCATACAAAGAAGATCTGGGTTAGGGTTAACCTAGCGTTAACCTAACCCTAAACTGCAAAATCATTCTACCTTGCAATTTTTTTTTCTTTTATTCTGCATCACCTATGTTCTTGCTAAATCATCACAACTTGCAAGTTTCCTTTTCCTGTGTTATTTCTGTGTTTAGTTTATTTGATCATATCCTATTAATTAATTATAATTGCAAAGTTAAGTCTATAACTCTGCAACGTGAAAGTGCATGCCGCAGGTTCACAGGGACTACAGAGATATACAATTAAGATTAGATACATCACTGCACGTGCACCAGTGTTTATACAGATCTGAATCATTTATTAGTTATTTATTAGTAATTCTACATCAATACAGTAGATGAACAGCAGGATGTGTTTATTTCCTTAAGATCTAATAAGTACTGGACATCACTTCAATTGGCATCCTATACAAGATAAACATTAATTTCAACATACATTGTGCTATGTTTTTTTTTTTTGTCGTTTTTTCTGGGGTATATTATTGATTTTACATTTTGTCTGCTTTGCAAATGTTGCAAATCTTCATGACTGAAATAAAGCTGTTCATATCTCTGCACGATTTCATCTCCACTTTGATCAAAATGCTGCTGATATGTGTTGATATGAGCAGCTTTATTTCAGTCATAATATATTCAGATCACAAACAGAGGAAACTTCTGCAAAGTAGACAAAATGTTAAATCAGTTCCCCAGAAAAATAAAATAGCACAAATATATATCCATCCATCCATCCATTTTCTTCCGCTTATCCGAGGTCGGGTCGCGGAGGCAGCAGCTTCAGCAGGGATGCCCAGACTTCCCTCTCCCTGGCCACTTCTTCCAGCTCTTCCGGGGGGATCCCAAGGCGTTCCCAGGCCAGCCGAGAGACATAGTCCCTCCAGCGTGTCCTGGGTCTTCCCCGGGGTCTCTTTCCGGTGGGGCGTGTCCGGAACACCTCACAAGGGAGGCGTCCAGGGGGCATCCTAAATAGAAGCCCAAGCCACCTCATCTGGCTCCTCTCGATGCGGAGGAGCAGCGGCTCTACTCTGAGCCCCTCCCGGATGACCGAGCTTCTCACCCTATCTTTAAGGGAGAGCCCAGACACCCTGCGGAGGAAACTCATTTCGGCGGCTTGTATTCGCGATCTTGTTCTTTCGGTCACTACCCACAGCTCATGACCATAGGTGAGGGTAGGAACGTAGATCGACCGGTAAATTGAGAGCTTTGCCTTTTGGCTCAGCTCCTTCTTCACCACGACGGACCGATACAGAGCCAACATCACTGCAGACGCTGCGCCGATCTGCCTGTCGATCTCCCGTTCCATTTTACCCTCACTCGTGAACAAGACCCCGAGATACTTAAACTCCTCCACTTGGGGCAGGATCTCACTCCCAACCCTGAGAGGGCACTCCACCCTTTTCCGGCTGAGGACCATGGCCTCAGATTTGGAGGTGCTGATTCTCATCCGAGCCGCTTCACACTCGGCCCGGGTTTTTGCCTCAGTAACCACCGAAGCTGCATTCCGCTTGGCCTGCCGGTACCTATCAGCTGCCTCCGGAGTGCCACCAGCCAAAAAGGCCCGGTAAGACTCCTTCTTCAGCTTGATGGCATCCCTCACCGCTGGTGTCCACCAACGGGTTCTTGGGTTGCCACCGCGACAGACGTTCCCAGCAGACCCTCACAATACGTTTGGGTCTACCAGGCCTGACCGGCATCCTATCCCACCAACGAAGCCAACTTACCACCAGGTGGTGATCAGTTGACAGCTCCGCCCCTCTCTTCACCCGAGTGTCCAAGACATATGGCCGCAAGTCCGACGACACGACCACAAAGTCGATCATTGAACTGCGGCCTAGGGTGTCCTGGTGCCAGGTGCACATATGGACACCCTTATGTGTGAACATGGTGTTCGTTATGGACAATCCATGACGAGCACAGAAGTCCAATAACAAAACACCGCTCTGGTTCAGATTGGGGGGGCCGTTCTTCCCAATCACGCCCTTCCAGGTCTCACTGTCATTGCCCACGTGAGCATTGAAGTCCCCCAACAGAACGATGGAGTCCCCAGGAGGGACGTTCTCTAGCGCCCCCTCCAGAGACCCGGCTGTGCCCGGCCGGGCCCCATGGGTGCAGGCCCGACCACCAGGCACTCGCCATCGGGCCCCACCTCCAGGCCTGGCTCCAGAGGGAGGCCCCGGTGACCCACGTCCGGGCGAGGGAAAACATTTTCCAATGGTTGTACCCGTCATAAGAGGTCTTTTGAACCACTCTTTGTCTGGTCCCTCACCTAGGACCAGATTGCCATGGGTGACCCTGCCAGGGGCATGAAGCCCCCGACAACATAGCTCCCAGGATCATCGGGACACACAAACCCCTCCACCACGATAAGGTGGTGGTTCAAGGAGGGGACAAATATATACTCGCTACCATTTGTGTAAATTTCTTTTCTTGGTTGCTATAATATCGTTTCATTTACAAAAACACAGAGAAAAAAAAGTGATTGGCCATCGACCGCTAAGGATCGGTGCAGACTGGTGCAGGTGCTGGCTTATCTCAAGGACATCACTAGACCCTTACTAGACCCCTGGCAGATTGCTTATAGAGCAACCAGGTCTGTGGATGATGCAGTCAACATTGTACTTATAAATGTACTTCATCTTGTACTTCATTTTGTAAAATCTGGACAATTCAGGGACTTATGCAAGGGTTTGTGGACTTCACTTTGGCTTTTAGCACTACAGTCATGTGTATGTCCTACATAGGGCACTCCGTACAGCAGAGACTTTGACTATCTTTAAACGACGACTCAAGACGCATCTGTTTCTCCAGTACTTGGACTAATGGACTAATTTTTTTTCTCTCTCTCTCTCAATAGAACAAAGAATAGTTGTCCTAGTTCGGACATTCCTTAAGTGTAACATATCTGCTAGTTACAAAATTTAACAAAATTTCAGGGAAACGATATTTTCACTACTCACTTTGTCAACTAATTTACTATGAACATTTGATTTGGCAATTAATAAATGATTTGTCCCAATGCATCCCATGATGTCATTTTGTTATGTCTGTTCTTTTTACATTTAGGCATTTGGTAGACACTCTTATCCAGAGCGACTTACATTTTTATCTATTTACACATCTGAGCAGTTGAGGGTTAAGGGCCTTGCTCAAGGGCCCAACAGTGGCAACTTGGTGGTTGTGGGGTTTGAACCTGGGATCTTCTGAACCATAGTCCAATGCCTTAACCACTGAGCTACAGGACTCACTGAGCCCTTTTTGATGAGACTAATTCTGTCTTCTCTCTGCTTCCACAATTATACTTCCCGCTCCTTACAGGATCAATGCAGCCATGAGTCCTTTATCTTCTCTTTTAATACATTTTCAATATGTGGATTTTGTTGAAGGAGAAATGAAAGTATACTATTAGGAATAATGTGTGCTATTACATAATATATGTGGACTGATAACCCTAATGATGTCAAAATGATAACTGAATATTTTCAATATTGAGTAACAAACTTGACAGTTTCTATATTTTCACCAATAATTGTAAATCAAGTCAAGTAGGCTTTTATTTTCATTTTAATCATATACAGTTTAGTGAAACTCATCAACGTTCCTTCAGGATTAGGGTACTACATACAACCTAAATTAACAAAATGGGGCGGTGGTGGCTCAGTATGATACTGATGGCTACTGGTGGCTCTGAGCTAATGATTAGAATGTCGGCAGTTTGAGCCCCAGCTTGCCACTTGAGTTGGGCCCTTGAGTAAGGCCTTTAACGCAGTCTGCTCCAGGGGTGCTGTGTAATGGTTGATCCTCCTAACAAAGCTGGCAAGAATAAAGAACTTTACTATGCAGGAATGTATATGTGACGAATAGAGGCTGAACTTAATGTGCAAATGTGCAAACAATAAGAACCACAGCACATGACAATGTAGCGACGACCAGTACACAAAACTGAATTGAGATGCAAATAAATTTTCCATGTGGTGGAAAGAGCAGTAAACATTTTGTGTTGTAATAGCAGCAGTTCTTGTGCAAGTAGCAGCAGTAAATATTGTGCAAAAAAAGAATTGCTAGGTTGCGTTCGTCTAAGTGTGTGTGTGTGTGTGTGTGTGTGTGTGTGTGTGTGTGTGTGTGTGTGTGTGTGTGTGTGTGTGTGTGTGTGTGGATACTAGGATAGGTTTCAGGTCCCCTGTGACCCTCTATACAGGATAAAGTGGTACATACAATGAGTGGTTGATAAAAAAAAAAAAAACATGTATAATATTATATATAGATTATAGTGCAACCACATCAAACGTACAGGCAGAACCAAAGGCTTATCGTGTAGCTGCCCTAAAAAAATAATCAGCAAAATTAATCTGCAAAATCATTCTACTTTGCACATTTTAACGTTTATTCTGCCTCACCAATTTCTCGCTAAATCATCCTAACTTGCATCTTTTCTTTTGGTCATTTTCCCACTACATTCATACAAAAGCTCTTATTCATGTGGTTAGTTCGTTTTTATCATATCATATAGCCATAATTTGGTATAATAGTCATTGAAAGCATTGAAAATTCTTATTATCGGCATGTACGTATACCCATACCCACCACTGATTGCTGCATGGCACCCTAATGAGCCAAATGTCTATAGTCTAATGGATATTCATGATTTTTGTGGGTTTTTGTATGAATAAGCGTGCCAAGACAAACATACTGTAACAGGTCTCATGCTGTTCTTTGTCATTTAAGTCATATGTTATTTTTGTGTCCAAATACCCTAACCCATACATTTAGGTAATATTTAACTAATGCATGACTTCTACTAATTTAATGCATCAATTGCTCATCATTCATAAATGATTAAGTCACAATGACTCTATTACTTTATTCAATATGTTTCTTCAAAGTTTCAGGTACAGAATGTTACCTGTTGTCTTAACAACTTATTTTTGATAAAAATACAATATTAATTGAATTAACAATAAACTAGTTGAAGTTTTGAGAGTGTAGAAAATAGGGAAATTAACTCAGAATAAGACCACCACAAACACATGAACACTAATATCATATAGTAATAATTTTTTTAATAGACAAAATTGTAAATATCAGGGATAAAATTCAGACTTATGTTGAAAACTAGACAATTTAATAAAGGTTGATTCAAGTGATAATCTAACTATATCAGATCAGTATTTAGAATATTTTACTCCCCCTTAAGAGAATTAAATAATTTCACATATCTCTTCACCAAAATCACAAACGTCTGCACTAGACCACATACAGTACCTATAAGGTTATTTAAACAGTTAATACCAGAAATAACTGAACCCCGTTTAAAAATACCCAGTACTTCACTTAGCAATGGATTGTACCGAAGTCTGTTAAACAACCATTTATTAAACCTCTAATTAAGAAATATAACTGTGAGCTATCCAACTAGAGGCCAATATAATATATTCCCTTTATTTACAAAATTCCACAACATATTCTTGCATAGAAGCTTTTGACACCATTGATCTTCATCCTTAATAAATTAATAATGTTGTAGGAGTTAAGGAAACAGTCTTCTCTTGTCTTAGGTCTTATTTGACTGATATTATATGATATTTTAAAATCCCTCTCCGCCGCTGTCAATCTTTCTGTTTGTCTGTCTGTCAGTCTGTCTCTCTCTCTCATTCGTGTTTCTTGACTCCACCTCCCACTTAGTCTCCCTTGAAATAAATCTGTCACTCCACATTGAATGTATTCATTGATAGGACGACTTGAAACCAATATCGGGAGAATAACACTGTAAGTAACTAAATCTAAAGCTATGATATGTGAATGTTATTAATTTACACTGAATAATCTTACATTATCTACCTAACTACACCACTGTAGCATATTATAGCAATTTTTTTACATATTATGCACATAGACAAATATGTTTTTTTCTTTATTTTTCTTAACTTTTTTTTGTTAACTGCATTTTAATTTAGCCTGAGCCTTGTAAAATTCATTGCATGTTTTGTTTGTTTCTATCACTTGTGAATTTGCTGTTGTAACATTCTAATAAAATGCTAATAAATTAGTAATTAAATTTTAAGATAAATATGTATGCCACCCTGGCATGACTTATCCTGATCTTAACTTGCCCTGAATAGCTAATGCAATTCTCTAAATGTGTGTGCATGCAGGAAGACGCATAACCGACAATATTTGAAACAACTATTATTTTCTGCAAAACAGAAAAATGAGAAAGATTAAAGGTGAGTGAAGAATGTGTCATACATACTGTAAATGTTCTTCTTAAATTTAGCGTATTTATGTGGACCAAAAGAACTTCAGAACCTAATGGACTCAGCGTGGATCAGACAGGTCTGGAGGACAGAAAGGGTCAGACACACATAAGACACACATATAATTTTTTTAAAAGACTGCTGTTTCTTTGTTTTTAGATCTTTATTTCAGATGTTCCTCTGGTATACTGAAATTGTATAAGAGTCAAAGGCTTTTATTGACAATTACATTAAGTATATACAAAGAGTTCAGGATTTATCATGCACATATTGACTCTATGGCTCACATTTTGAGTAACCGCACTCTTAATTGTAATTGTCAATAAAAACCTTTGACACTTATGAAATGCTCGTAATTATAGTTCAGTATAAGAGAATAGCATCTGACACTAAGATCTAAAACCACTGAAGCAGTAGTGAAAATTATATTTGTGTAATTGTCAAAACTTTTCGCACCCAGCTCTATAGCTTGACAGAGATAGATAGATAGATAGATAAGAACAAGTATCTCGGAGAGTGATTTGTAAATTTTCTACTGGGCACGCATGCGCAAATCATCGCAAAACCTCCGTTGGTTATGTAGAGGAAACAGAATTGAGCGATTGTTTTTTAATGACTCTTCTACTCTGAGTCAATTGATTCTTTTGTAACGTGACTCCCATAGACGCTATGCGGTGCAGCACACAGGAAACAGAATTGAACAATTCTCCTCAATGAGTCTTCAAGTCCCGAGTCATTCATTCCATTGTCACGTAACTCCCATAGACGCTATGTGGTGCAATAGATTCAAAAGAACAAATGACTCAGACACTTACTTCTGAACATTGAATGTCTGTCTCTCCTTCAAAAAGGAATTTTATTAAAACTGATTTTTCTGCTCATTTACTGCAGTGTAGTGGATATACTGTTTATATATAATCATTTCATCTCTCGCTGTGGTTTCCCAGTCCGTGTTCTCCCAGGCTGGGGTGGAGGAGGAGGAGGAGGTGGTGGCGGAGGCGGAGGAGGAGGTGGAGGCGGAGGTGGAGGAGGAGGCGGAGGAGGAGGAGGAGGTGGTGGTGGTGGTGGTGGTGGCCGCTATCCGTGGTGGTGGTGAAGACTGGCACATTTTATGATGTAATTTCTTTCCTAAACAGTCCACTGTTAAGTGGTTATGAAACATAATTTTACATAATAATAATAATAATAATAATAATACAGTATAATCATAATAATAATCATAATAATACCAAAAAATAATGCAACTATTTGTACTATAGTCTAATCAGCTGCTCTATATAAACACTGCACAGTGTTAGTTTAACACTCTGGGTATAAACACTGGGAATTGTTATTTGTATAAATACTGTACAGTGGATATAATTAAATATATAATTAAAACGTTTGATTGAATCTGCTTTTTTCCTTCATTACAGATTCATCATCAACTTCAGGGTCAAGTTCAAGCCATACTTAATCTGATTTTGTCTAAATCTTACAAACAGAAGATTATAATAATAAAATTGATAAGTAAACATGCCTTTAAAAAACAGCTGTGAGAGTTGAAACTGTTGTCTTCCTTCTTTGATTTAGTGATAAGTATGACATTTATTAAAATTTAAGTGTGTGTGAGAGAAAGTGGCACTGAACAATAACAGAATATATTATTCACATACATGCTATTTATTTTACTCTTTTAATACAAAAAGTGAATGTACTAGCACTTAGTCAAAACTTTGCCAACATTTGTTAGTGATATTGTTTAAATAAATGAATACCTGCCAAAATAATAATAATAATAATAATAATAATAATAATAATAATGTATCTGTCCATAAACCTATATAATAGGTGTTATGCATGTGTTCAATTATTTGTCACATGTACCTTACAGTACAATGAAATCATTTTTTTTTCATATCACAATTAGAAAGCTGGGATCAGAGTGCAAGATCGCAATAGTGGCAATTTGGTGGTGCTGGGGCTTGAACCACTGACCTTCTGATTGGTAACCCATAGCCTTAACTGTTTGAGCCACCACTGTCCATAATTCCATCAAAGACACTGCATTAGCAGCAACAATACTCTATAGCAAACTGTGTGGCCTAACATTATCTTAAGTGTTTCTGTTAAGAGGTATTATTTGACCTAGAAAGCTGTGTATGTACAGCATTTTACAACTGGTTAAAAAGGGCTTTGTGAGTTCTACTGAATATTCTGGCTGCTGCATTCTGGATAAATGGAGTTTGTTCATGCACCCAGTAGAACATCCAGACAGTAAGGCATCACTGGCCATGGGAGATGTTCAACCATATATTCACACCATATGTTCTCAATGTTCTCCACACCATAACTCTTTTGGATGTGGGGAAGACAGTGAAGGTGGACTCACTAGAGAACAATACATGCTTCACATTGTCCACAGCCCAAGATTTATACTGCTGGCACCTTTGAAACTGATGTTTGGAATAGGCACGAATGACCAAACGTTTGGCTATAGCAGCACAGCCATGTACATTGACCCTGTGGAGCTCCTAACGAACAGTTTTGGTGGAAGCAGGAGAGCTGAGGTGCACATTTAATTCTGCAGTAAGTTGGGCGCAGGTGTGGTTTTATGTTTTTTGGATACAATTCGGGTTAATTCAATATAATTTCAATTAAATTTTATTTGTATAGTGCTTTTAACAGTTGCCATTGTTGCAAAGCAGCTTTACACAATCAAAATAAATTATGGAATTTTGTATAAAATGTGAATGGAGTATAAATCTAAATTACTAGATAGTACCTGTCAATCAGAGAAACTACCTGAGATGTACAGGGATTGAATAAGGTTTTTTTTTTTCATTAAAATTAAAATGAACAGGAGATTTTTTTAGAACAAAGAAATATTCACTACTAAATATTGTACATTTCATAATACTGTATATAATACTGTACTACTTCCATACTAAGTCTATATTTAAATAAAAGCTAATGGGTGATAATGACCTTATTTACTGCTTTGTTTTAAAAAAAAAAAAAAAAGATTTTCCTCATGTCTGATTGCTGAAGCATGTGATCAGATGAATGTTAAATATGATCTAAAAACATCAGAATTATTCCATTCAATTTTATTTGTATAGCGCTTTTAACAATTGACATTGTCTCAAAGCAGCTTTACACAATCAAAAGAATTATTTAAGTTTGTATGGAATGTGAATGTGTATGAATCAAAAATGTTCAGATAGTCCCTGGTGAGCAAACCGAGGGCGACAGTGGCAAGGAAAAACTCCCTGAGATGGTAATAGGAAGAAACCTTGAGAGGAACCAGACTCAACAGGGAACCCATCCTCATCTGGGTGAAACAGATAGCAGGAAATGATCTGCATTTATACAGTGTGTTAGGTGGCAGCCAGTTCAGCTATAATAGTTGATGTTAATTGATGTAAAATGGAGTCCAGTAGGTATTGGAGACTCAGGTAGACTTGTAGAAAGTTCCAGTCCTGAACTATCAAATTGTCCAGTCCTCAGAGAAACAGCTGCTAACACCAGTCGAGGCCAGAACCGTCTTCTAAGTAGATAGAATCATCCCCAGACACCAGACGCATCCCAAAGAGACACACGGGGCATCCATGCGACGAGACCTCCAACCAGAAACGGGGCACCAGGATGGATCAGACAGGTCCGGAGGGCAGAGGGAGTCTGGATCACTGGCAGCTCAGGAACGACATGTGTAGCTCGACAGAGAGAGAGAGAGAAAGAGTGAAAGGGGGAGACAGGGGGAGAGAGGAAAGAGAAAGAGGGAGAGGGAGAGAAGAAGAGGAGAGATGTCAGATAGGCAGATTGGTCACAGTCACATAATGTCTAATGTGAATGTATATTTACTGTAGAGTGCAAGCAGAGACTCCGGCAGGACTAACTATGACATTATAACTAAAAGGGAGAGCCAGAAGGAAACACAAACATGAGGGGGAACTGAGATGTAAAGCAAACAATCACCTCACAGTCAACAAACCTGAGTGATCAAATGAGAGTGAGGAAGACAGCATCTAAACATACCAGTTCACCATAATACTCTACGTCCATGATTCCCCCAGATCTGCTCCTTTACCTAAGACAAATCTATTTATAAAAATGCTTGGCTAAATAAATAGGTTTTTAGCCTAGACTTAAACACTGAGACTGTGTCTGAGTCCCCCTCCTTGAACCACCACCTTATCGTGGTGGAGGGGTTTGCGTGTCCCAATGATCCTGGGCGCTATGTTGTCGGGGGCTTCATGCCCCCGGCAGGGTCTCCCATGGCAATCTGGTCCTAGGTGAGGGACCAGACAAAGAGTGGTTCAAAAGACCTCTTATGACGGGTACAACCATTGGAAAATGTTTTCCCTCGCCCGGACGTGGGTCACCGGGGCCTCCCTCTGGAGCCAGGCCTGGAGGTGGGGCCCGATAGCGAGCGCCTGGTGGTCGGGCCTGCACCCATGGGGCCCGGCCGGGCACAGCCCGAAGAGGCAACGTGGGTCCCCCTTCCCATGGGCTCACCACCTGTAGGAGGGGCCAAAGAGGTCGGGTGCAGTGTGAGCTGGGCGGTGGAAGAGGACAGGGGCCTTGGCGGTCTGATCCTTGGCTGCAGAAGCTGGCTCTAGGGACGTGGAATGTCACCTCTCTGGCGGGGAAGGAGCCTGAGCTAGTGTGTGAGGTTGAGAAGTTCCGGCTAGATATAGTTGGACTCACCTCGACGCACAGCTTGGACTCTGGAAACAGTCTCCTTGAGAGGGGCTGGACTCTCTTCTACTCTGGAGTTGCCACCGGTGAGAGGCGACGAGCAGGTGTGGGAATACGTATTGCCCCCCGGCTCGGGGCCTGTACATTGGGGTTCACCGCAGTGGACGAGAGGGTGGCCTCCCTCCACCTTCGGGTGGGGGGACGGATCCTTACTGTTGTTTGCGCTTATGCACCGAACAGCAGTTTGGAGTACCCGCCCTTTTTGGGGTCTCTGGAGGGGGCGCTAGAGAGCATCCCTCCTGGGGACTCCATCGTTCTGTTGGGAGACTTCAATGCTCACGTGGGCAATGACAGTGAGACCTGGAAGGGCGTGATTGGGATGAACGGCCCCCCCGATCTGAACCAGAGCGGTGTTTTGTTATTGGACTTCTGTGTTCGTCATGGATTGTCCATAACGAACACCATGTTCAGGCATAAGGGTGTCCATATGTGCACCTGGCACCAGGACACCCTAGGCCGCAGTTCGATGATCGACTTTGTGGTCGTATCGTCGGACTTGCGGCCACATGTCTTGGACACTCGGGTGAAGAGAGGGGCGGAGCTGTCAACTGATCACCACCTGGTGGTGAGTTGGCTTCGTTGGCGGGGTAGGATGCCGGTCAGGCCTGGTAGACCCAAACGTATTGTGAGGGTCTGCTGGGAACGTCTGGCAGAGTCCCCTGTCAGGACGAGCTTCAACTCCCACCTCCGGCAAAGCTTCAATCACGTCCTGGGGGAGGTGGGGGACATTGAGTCTGAATGGACTATGTTCCGCACCTCCATTGTCGAGGCGGCCGACTGGAGCTGTGGCCGTAAGGTGGTCGGTGCCTGTCGCGGTGGCAACCCAAGAACCCGTTGGTGGACACCGGCGGTGAGGGATGCCATCAACCTGAAGCAGGAGTCTTACCGGGCCTTTTTGGCTGGTGGCACTCCGGAGGCAGCTGATAGGTACCGGCAGGCCAAGCGGAATGCGGCTTCGGTGGTTGCTGTGACAAAAACCCGGGCGTGGGAGGAGTTTGGGGAGGCCATGGAGAATGACTTCCAGACGGCTTCGAAGAAATTCTGGTTCACCATCCGGCGTCTCAGGAGGGGAAAGCAGTGCACGGTCAACACAGTGTATAGTGGGGATGGTGCGCTGCTGACCTCGACTCGGGACGTTGTGGGTCGGTGGGGGGAGTACTTCGAAGACCTCCTTAATTCCACCAACATGCCTTCCGATGAGGAAGCAGGGTCTGGGGACATAGAGGTGGACTCTTCCATCTCTGGGGCCGAGGTCGCCAAGGTGATCAAAAAGATCCGTGGTGGCGGGGCCCCGGGGGTGGATGAGATCCGCCCGGAGTTCCTCAAGGCTCTGGATGTTGTAGGGCTGTCATGGTTGACACGTCTCTGCAACATTGCATGGACATCGGGGACAGTGCCTCTGGATTGGCAAACTGGGGTGGTGGTCCCCCTCTTCAAGAAGGGGGACCGGAGAGTGTGTTCCAACTACAGAGGGATCACACTCCTCAGCCTCCCCGGGAAAGTCTATTCAGGGGTCCTGGAAAGGAGGGTCTGTCGGATAGTCGAACCTCGGATTCAGGAGGAGCAGTGTGGTTTTCGTCCAGGTCGCAAAACAGTGGACCAGCTCTACACCCTTAGCAGGGTCCTGGAGGGGGCATGGGAGTTTGCCCAACCAGTCTACATGTGCTTTGTGGACTTGGAGAAGGCATTCGACCGTGTCCCCTCGGGGAGTCCTGTGGGGGGTACTCTGGGAGTATGGGATATCGGATTCCCTGTTAAGGGCTGTCCGGTCCCTGTACGACCGGTGTCGGAGCTTGGTCCGCATTGCCGGTAGTAAGTCGGAGCTGTTTCCGGTGAGGGTAGGACTCCGACAGGGCTGCCCTTTGACACCGATCCTGTTCATAATTTTTATGGACAGGATTTCTAGGCGCAGCCAGGTCGTTGAGGGGGTACAGTTTGGTGGGCTCAGGATTGGGTCACTGCTCTTTGCAGATGACATTGTTCTGTTGGCCTCATCATCCTGCGACCTACAGCTCTCACTGGATCGGTTCGCAGCCGAGTGTGAAGCGGCTGGGATGAGAATCAGCACCTCCAAATCTGAGGCCATGGTCCTCAGCCGGAAAAGGGTGGAGTGCCCTCTCAGGGTTGGGAGTGAGATCCTGCCCCAAGTGGAGGAGTTTAAGTATCTCGGGGTCTTGTTCACGAGTGAGGGTAAAATGGAACGGGAGATCGACAGGCGGATCGGGGCAGCGTCTGCAGTGATGCGGGCTCTGTATCGGTCCGTCGTGGTGAAGAAGGAGCTGAGCCAAAAGGCAAAGCTCTCAATTTACCGGTTGATCTACGTTCCTACCCTCACCTATGGTCATGAGCTGTGGGTAGTGACCGAAAGAACAAGATCGCGAATACAAGCGGCCGAAATGAGTTTCCTCTGCAGGGTGTCTGGGCTCTCCCTTAGAGATAGGGTGAGAAGCTCAGTCATCCGGGAGGGGCTCAGAGTAGAGCCGCTGCTCCTCCGCATCGAAAGGAGCAAGATGAGGTGGCTTGGGCATTTATTTAGGATGCCCCCTGGACGCCTCCCTTGTGAGGTGTTCCGGACACGCCCCACCGGAAAGAGACCCCGGGGAAGACCCAGGACACGCTGGAGGGACTATGTCTCTCGGCTGGCCTGGGAACGCCTTGGGATCCCCCTGGAAGAGCTGGAGAAGTGGCCGGGGAGAGGGAAGTCTGGGCATCCCTGCTGAAGCTGCTGCCCCCGCGACCCGACCTCGGATAAGCGGAAGAAAATGAATGGATGGATGGATGTGTCTGAGTCCCGAACACTATTTGGAAGACTATTCCATAATTTTGGGGCTTTGTAAGAAAAAGCTCCGCCCCCGGCTGTAGTTTTCATAATACGCGGTACTGACAAGCAGCCTGCATCCTTTGATCGAAATAGGCGTGGCGGATCGTAAGACACTAGCAGTTCGCTCAGATACTGCGGCGCGAGACCATTTAATGCTTTATATGTCGAGTAGTATTTTAAAATCAATGCGAAATTTCACAGGGAGCCAATGTAGTGAAGATAAGATAACATAATTTCAGGTATTTCTTTAGCATTAAGAAACTGAATCTTTTCACTCCATCTAACAATGTCTGAAGATTCTCCAAAAACCCCCTTAAGTTTTTGAACTTTGGTTCAAACCAATCAAGGTGATCTACCTCCTTCTCACAATCATCTTTTATTAAGCTCACAGTCACTTGCGAATCTGTAAATTCTGACAAACTGGTTTTAAACATTTCCAAATGTTAGTAAACAGTTTCTTTACTTCAACAAGTTCTTCTCTTCAACAAGAGCATCTATTTCATTATGTTTTCTTGTTAAAACAATGAGTTTTCCTCTGCGTTAGGCAATTAACTTTAAAAGTTTTCTTTCATCCACAACCTCTTCCTGTTCTTCTCTCATTTCGAAACTCATTTAACTCCACATTTTCATTAAGAATTGCAGCTAAATGCCCACTTGTATAATCATTATACCAGTTCACATCACATTTACTCTCTGCACCTTTTTTAGCCCACCTGTCAGTCCATGTTTCTTCACGCATGTGTAACAATCTATGTGGTATGGTTGCTGTCTGATTCCAACATTAGCACCATGACCTTGTTGAACGTCTTAGTAAATGTTCCAAAAATATCCAAATTCAATCCAACAACTCAAACGAAGCAAACTTTATTCTAGTGTTCATTCCTTCAACACAGAAGGTTTCAAGTTTTGTAGTGACCAAAGCTTGATATCTTCGTCACTTGTTTGGATACAGTGAATTCAATAGTGCCTCAATGACGAGATGATTTGATACGATGATGACTTTGTTTATTCTCAAGAAGAAGAAAGAAAGAAAATATATATATTAGACAATTAGTATTGTCGTTATCCACACACAAAGCTTTAAGCATCAATTGAAATCTTATATCTGCTGGCGTATTACCCTGTTCCACAAGCTCATTACGTCATTTACTAGGGGCGCGATATTTAAACAATCTTTAGTGACAGTCCTTCGCTAGCAGGTGTCACTACATAGACAAATAATGGCTCATACATAATCATTTTGTATTACCTATTTTTATTAGCCATTTCACACGATTTAGAAAAAAATTAAAACGTGCAAGTTATTGGTCTGTGTTTATTAGGGATGTAACGATTAATCGTGTGATTCTGATGGGTAGCTGCTTAATAAATTATGGTGACGTGTTACGACATCCAAACGCCAGATGGCGCTCTTGTGCAGAAACTCCGCAGAAGAAGAACCATTAATACAGATTCACGCGGCTCTAGAGGTTTTATGTTTATAAGCAGATTTGTATCGCTGTTCTTCCAACCATTTAAAGTATTTTCATTATAATAAATAATACTTATAATGATTATCTTTTATGTGTTGCTTCTGAGTGTTGCCTTTTAAAATGTGCACGTTATAAACGACTCAAACTTGTAGTGATTTTAGTTAAAGACTTCATACTGTTTAAAGAGCCGTAGTACATGAAAGAGCTTCGCACAAAATCTGTTAAACATTACATCCCTAGTGTTTATAATATTATGAATTAAATATGCGTTATTTGGAAGAAAGTCATGTGTCACTGACCTAGTTTAGCCCACCCCCCTCCTTGTCTGCTCCATTTGGGAGGAGTGAACTGTCCTCTGCGCCCCCTAAACTGGTAAAGTGTGAAACAAAACTCAACACTTTTCTCCTTGTTCAAACTTGCTGCTAGTGATTCACTACAAAAGCACAATCAGTGCATGTTTGCTATATTTTATTTGAAAATAAAAGAATTCTCAAAACTGCAATATAGAAGTGTTCCATAGAAATCGAGTGATAATCAGCTCATTAAAAACATATTTGGATAAAACTTGCGGAGATGGAGAATTATTACAACCAATATGTATGAAAACACATTAAATCCTGACACTGGTGTCTGTGTGGAGCTTGTGAGGACATACAAATACCTGGGGGTGCAGCTGGCCGATAAACTGGACTGGACTGCTAACACAGATGCTCTGTACAAGAAAGGACAGACCTGCTTGTACTTCCTCAGAAGGTTGGCATCTTTTAACATCTGCAAAATACTGATGACAATGTTTTACCAGACTGTGGTGGTGGGTGCACACTTCTATGCAGCAATGTGCTGGGGAGCCAGCATGAAGAAGAAGGATGCCGCACGTCTGGAAAAGCTGGACAGGAAGACAGGCTCAGTCGTCGGTACAGAGCTGGAAAGCCCAACATCTGCCAGGCACTGAACAGGCTCCTGTCAATCATAGACAATCCATCACATCCACTGCACAACACAATCACCAGACAGAGGAGCAGCTTCAGCAACACCCACACGGAAATAACCTATATAAACATATATGTTTCAATATAGGTTTTGATATAGGTTTTTAATATATGTGACGTATATAAAATTGGCCGTTTTCCTATATTATATGTACATATATGCGTACATATATACGTGCATATATATACCTATATAGGTACATGTATGCACGTATATATGTACGCATATATGTCCACATCACTAAAATCTAGGTAAACATAGGTGCATACATGCACACGTATAAACATGCATACGTACATGTATGCATGTTTATATGTGTGCATATATGCACCTATATGTTTACCTAGATATTAGTAAAATTACAAAAATCCATATGCTAGACAACAAAGAAAAGCCCAAAATGTAGAGATTAATTTTTTTTTATTTTCTTAAGAACAATCACATAGCATAAACAAAAATATAGTACAAGAACAAAAATAAGACAAAAAACTGAACAGGAATAAAAAATTAATATTTTGAGGACCTTCTCAGCTCCATGAGCTTTGAATTGATAGATGTGCCTATCTGCCCTCGGGTGGCTGCCGGCCACTTCTTCAATGTAGCATCTGGAGAAGACAAAAATAATGAGACAGTATAATAATAATAAATGATTATTTATTAAAACTTCAGACGACAACAATTAGTGCCACGAGGTTATTTGCAACACTATATGTTCTACAAAATAGAGGACTACACACCTTACAGCGCAATATAATGTGGCTTTAGAAGAGGAAAGGTAGGATTAAGAAGTGAGCAAGTGATGAATTAGTATTATAGGTCCCAAGCAGATACAGTAACAATAATGGGTGCCCTACCTTATGCAGTCTCCATTGATGGTTAATAAACATTGATACAAGTAGGCTATGGTTAAAGTGGTGAACTTATAAAGTCTTAAATGTTTTGTTTTCCCTTCTCAACGCATTATGTACTTACTCACCAATAATGGCTACCTTTTTAATTTGGTCAAGTCTCCAAGTCGAAGGTGCCCAGCAGCAGATTCCGTACCATGGCAGTAGCAGAGGTGGCAAGGCGGGCTGCTCTCCACGCTTCTGCCTCGCAAAACACCCCAGAGCCCTTTATAACTTCAATCTGAAAAATAATTTCACATCACAATATTAATTTATTGGCAACTTTTAGAAACGTTTCATGTTTCATACTGATTCTTATGTTTAGCTTCCCAATAGTTAATAGGATTTTATGTATAAATGCAGATTAATGATAAAGATACATGCAGGGTAAAACTGCAACAGGAACAGTACAAAATAAACACTGAAAAAAGCCGGACATTCAGAGTAAAACAGTGCAAGATAAAAATAAAATAAAATAAACTGTACAAAACATACATGCAGGGTAAGCATTGGTGGGAGCAATGTCCAAGCAGTGTAGAGAAATATTTCTGTACGACTTCATTGTTTTGTGCTGTGTAGTATAGTATTGTAATAGCTGATCAGAGTGATCAACTCCCCATGTGCTGGTTGTACGCAGTCACAGGACATGGAAATGTCCTACATAAGGCAGTATTTTAGCCACCTGGAACTAGCTTGTTTGTGCTAAATAACATTACCCATAGCAGTTTTATAAGCTAACCAAAATGGAGCCAAATACACATTAGCAACCATAATCTAAAGCATTCCAAAACAAGGTGAATATAAACATCTGTAAACTCCATAAGGCATTAGCTTAGCCACCGGGAAATATCATGTTTGTGCTACATGAGGCAGCATGTTAGCATGATTTACCTAAACTATATAAATGGCATTGAAAGCCAATGTGTCACACAAGCTGACAAGAGCTAGCTGTAGTGAGGAAAATATTTACTAATATTAGTTTAATATTATCAGAATAAGAGTTATATAAGACTTAATAACTTACCCAGTGTAGCATGGGTCTATTCTCTGTTCAAAATGCTCCCATTCGTCGTCGGAGTCACACAGTCTTCTTCTGAGGTAAATTTAAACTCCTCCCACTTTCCAGAACATTCTGAAGAGTTTCCTCGGATGTGTAAGCGCGTGCCATCTTCCAAAACGTGCAGAAAACTCACTGAATCGGAGTATTTTCAAACCTGTCTCTGTGTGTTCGTTTTTCATGCCGGTGTCTGGGGGCGTGGTCTAGTATGTAAATTACCCGGACTGATTTCCGTGTGATTGGCGTGTGGGCGTGTCCTGCCTCGGGTCATTAGCAGATAAGTGCAACAGAAATTCTGTGCCTCTCCTTGGTTTCATACGGATTACATAAACTGAGAATATTTGTTTTCAATGTGACTTGCATCATTTAAAAGTAGACACTTTAAGCTTTATATAGATATATTTCTCATTTCAGTTAATTTTAGTGACGTGTTTCAAAAAGATTTTCACAGATTTTTTTGTTAGTTCTTAGTTATTGCCTTGATAATAGAAAATATGAGCTAGGCATCATGTATGACAGTTGCCAAAGTGAGATATGAGCTAAAATGACCAGATCCTGCCATAGGAGACATATCTTGTATGTACATATAGGGCTTATATGTGGATATAAAGAAGCAATACAGGAGACCTACAGTATATGGCCTGTACATGCACATATATGCACCTCAATGTTGCCTACATGTGGCATATATACGCATATAGGTTTCATATATGCACATATATCCTCATATAGGTTCTTTCCATGTCGGTCAACAGCTTGTTCAGGCTCCTCCAGTCCTGTAGCTCCAAAAGTCCAGCCGTCAGCCGTCTGACCCCCCAATCCTCCACAGCGGAGCTCTGCTTAAAGACAACAGGAGAATTTAGTGAAGACAAAGATAAATAAACTTTACAGAACATATAGTTCTAATAAAAATAAAATATATTAATAAACCTATTTACCACAGAGTGTGTAAAATACTGTTTGGGGGATTCTGGAATGTAAATAAACTGCCTGTGCTAATGTTAACCAGTGAACAGTGTTAGTGTTAACCGCGGTCTGTCTGTATTATCGTCTGAATTAACCGAGAATTTACTTAATGCGCTTCTCATACAAATAAGTTAAGCTATATAATAAAAATACAGTGGCTTGCAAAAGTATTCGGCCCCCTTGAACTTTTCCACATTTTATCACATTACAGCCACAAACATGAATCAATTTTATTGGAATTCCACGTGAAGTGGTGTACACGTGAGAAGTGAAACGAAAATCATACATGATTCCAAACATTTTTTACAAATAAATAACTGAAAAGTTATTTAAAAAAAAAAAAAAAAAAAACTTTGATCTTCCAAATCAGCATCATTTTGGATATTTGCAAATTCGGCACTATGCTATTTCAAAGCAAAAGCAGTCACCGGATACCTTAGCACTTAGCAGGCTGGTGAGTTTATTCATGAATACAATCAACAGTGCTCATTTTATTTCCAGATTTTATATTCAAATGTCTCCGGACTCTCGAGCACAGTGGCTCGGAAATGGGAGGAAGATCTGGGCAATGCTTATATAGATGATGATTGGCAGGAGGCTATGAAAAGTGTTCGATCCACTTTCACTTGTAACCGGCTTAGAGAGACTCAATGTAAGATTTTACACAGGTTGCACATAACGCCAGTTTTATTGAATAAAATAGATCCCTCTATATATCATCTCTCTGTGTTAAATGTCATACAGAGTGTGGGACATACTTTCATTGTTTTTGGAGATGCAAACTCATCTCAAGATTTTGGAACTTTATTGCCTGTGAAATTGGCACCATTCTGAAAGCTGAAAGTGGATCCTTTTTCTTTTGGGGCTTCCGTCTAAAAGACAAACAATGTCACTGTCACTTAAAGCAAAAGGTTATAGGTTGCTAGATAAATTGCTACTCATGGCAAGAAAGTGCATCCTTAAATACTCCCCCCTCTGTCACACAATGGTACAGAGAGATTTTTGTAGTTTTGCCTCATGAGAGGCTGGAAGCTGTGCTTAGGGGTAATATAAATAGCTTTGAGAATGTATGAAAAAAAAAGTTTTTCTTTTTTTTCCCTTTCATTGGGGTTTTTCTCTTTTTCTTTTTTTCTTTTTGTATGGTTGTTCTAAATTACATGCCTTTATTGTAGTACTATATTACTGGATCTGGGGAAATGTGTGTATGTGTGCTTTCACAGAGGATGCGACTGTTGAGTTTTGGGACTATTCAGACACCAATATTAATGCCTGTAGATGTTATATTATTTTATTTAACTAATTATTATTATTATTATTATTATTTATTTTTAATTTTATATATTTTTTATTTATTTACTTTTTTGTGTTTATTTACTTATCCTTTTATTTATGTATATGTTATTATTGTTTATGAGCTGCTTCTGTATTCTGAAGTGAAATTCATGTCACGATACCTTAAAGACTTGCTGCTAAGTGATTGTACTTCTGGAAAGCACATTGTACATTTATCTTGCCAATACTAAATAAACATGTCAAAAAAAATGCAAAATAGATGCATTTGTGCTACTGGGGGGTATTCCCCAGTGACATACCCGGATAAGTTTGAGGGTAAGTTAGTAGATAACCTCAACCTCAACTGGTGTTGGCCTATCTGAGGGACATCACAGGACCCTTACTGGACCCCCTGCAGTTTGCTTATAGAGCAAACAGGTCTGTTGATGATGCAGTTAATATGGGACTGCACTTCATCCTTCAACATCTGGACAAACCAGGGGCTTATGCAAGGGTCTTGATTATAGACTTTTCATCAGCTTTTAATACGATCATCCCAGCACTGCTTCAGACCAAATTAAACCAGCTCTCTGTTCCTAGCTCTATCTGTCACTGGATCACCAGCTTTCTGACAGACAGGCAGCAGCTAGTGAAACTGGGAAAATTCATATCCAACAGTCACACCACCAATACTGGAGCCCCTCAGGGATGCGTTCTCTCCCCACTGCTCTTCTCCATCTACACCAACGACTGCACCTCCACAGACCCCACTGTCAAGCTCCTGAAATTTGCAGATGACACTACAATCATCGGCCTCATCCAGGACGGTGACGAGTCTGCATACAGAAGGGAGGTCAAGCAGTTGGCTGTCTGGTGCAGTCACAACAACCTGGAGCTAAACACGCTCAAAACAGTGGAGATGATCGTGGACTTCAGGAGAAACCCACCTGCACTTCCCCCACTCACCATCATGAACAGCACTGTGACGGCAGTGGAGTCATTCCGGTTCCTGGGCACGACCATCTCTCAGGACCTGAAGTGGGACATTCACATTGACTCCATTGTTAAAAAGGCCCACCAGAGGTTGTATTTCCTTCGCCAGCTGAAGAAATTCAACCTGCCACAGGAGCTGCTCACACAGTTCTACTCAGCCGTCATTGAATCCGTCCTGTGCACTTCAATAACTGTCTGGTTTGGCTCAGCTACGAAAGCAGACATCAGAAGACTACAAAGGACGGTTCGGACTGCTGAAAGAATTATTGGCACTCCCCTGCCCACGCTGCAAGAACTGTATATATCCAGAGTGAAGAAAAGGGCACGGAATATCACTTTGGACCCCTCACACCCAAGCCACCTTCTTTTTGAACTTTTGCCATCGGGTCGACGCTACAGAGCACCGAACACCAGGACAGTCAGGCATAAGAACAGTTTTTTCCCCCAGGCAATCTACCTCCTTAACAGATAAACATCATTCAAACGGTCAATAAATATATGTGCAATATTGTGTACAACACCACTGTGCAATATACTGTATAATACCACAGACTTCAGATATTGATGTAACTTATTTAAAAGTATCTCATATCGTACTCCATTTGATGTCAACCATTTAAAAAAATTTTTTTCTTTTTTTTTTTTTGCGTCATGCTGTTTTTGTCTTGTCATTTGTATTTTTTGTTCTGGAAGCTCCGTCACTAAAACAAATTCCTTGTACGTGCAAGCGTACTTGGCAATAAAACTCTTTCTGATTCTGATTCTGATTCTGAACTTCCGGTTCCAAAAACGGAGGTAACTTTCTGGGTATGTATGTAACTGACTCTCTGAAGATGAGCTGCTCGATAGCAGGTTCTGTTCCAGGGTAAGTTTGTTTCAGGAGGTTATTCAGCAGGCCACGCCCCTTTGATGAGGATCCCGTGGACGCGGAGGCACAAATTATACAAGGTTTTTTTTCGCCGGGAGAGAATTATAAGACCTTGTATTGATGTTTTTTTCATTTCCTAATGATTATTAGAAAGAGTTTTATTGGTTTTCAATGGAATCGTTAATGTACTTAACACATCTCCTGAAATCGCATATTGCAAATGTCACAAACAGCGGGTCTGCGCTTAGAAAACATTCCGTACATAGCACTTCGTTTTTGTGTCAGGGCATTTTTTGTACAACGTGGGCGATGCAGAGCATGTGGGAAAGGCAACTGTATGTCTGGCACTCAGTGGCGGTTCTACACTGAATTGCCCCCACCCCCCCCAAAAAAAATAATAACATTCACATTTTGTACACATTTTGTCTGTGTCGGGTGCGTGGTCGCGGCATGAATGCGGAGGAGGCGAGCTGACGGTTCGTTAAGTCTTTTTTATTTAACATAAAAATGGTATAAACATCCAAACACAAACTAAACTTAAACACAACAAAAGCTAGACGCCTGACTGCTGTTCAGCCAGGCTATTTATACACAAAATAAGCATCAACATAATTGGCTTTCCTCGGTTCAGGTGAGCTTCTTACGTCACCTGACCGAGGTGCAGACTGGGAACTGAAGTCAAAATGAAACACAAACCAAACTACAAAACAAAAACAAAAACAGGCGTTACGCGCCCTCTAAGGGTCAACCGTCACAACACCACACGTTTTATTAAACTACTCATAACTTAAATAAATATACTGTGTACAAACAAATATATATAAATATAGAATTAATATAGAACAAATCATACTAAAGAAAAATAACTTATTTACTTCACTGCAGAACAGAAACCAGAAACTGAAACTAAAATCTGACTTTTCTGGCCTTTCTAGATGCAAAGTCATCAATAATGGCATCATATGAGATCTGCTCCCCTATTGCATGATTTCTGCTTATGACAGCGAGGCCAGTGAGCCGTTCCTGAGACATGGTTGACCTCAGGTATGTCTTGATTAACCTGAGTTTGGAAAAGCTCCTCTCTGCTTGAGCTACAGTCACTGGCAATGTAAGTGCAATCCTGAGAGCAGTCCAAAAGTTGGGGTAGATCTCAGATAGATCCTTATCGTGCAGGAAAATGTCTTTTAAACTATCTACACATATGTAAATTAAACTGGCTATTTACAGTATACTGTAAATACAGTGGTGTGAAAAACTATTTGCCCCCCTCCTGATTTCTTATTCTTTTGCATGTTTGTCACACAAAATGTTTCTGATCATCAAACACATTTAACTATTAGTCAAAGATAACATAAGTAAACACAAAATGCAGTTTTTAAATGAGGGGTTTTATTATTTAGGGAGAAAAAAAGCCAAACCTACATGAAAAAGTAGTGTGAAAAAGTAATTGCCCCCTGAACCTAATAACTGGTTGGGCCACCCTTAGCAGCAATAACTGCAATCAGCGTTTGCGATAACTTGCAACGAGTCTTTTACAGCGCTCTGGAGGAATTTTGGCCCACTCATCTTTGCAGAATTGTTGTAATTCAGCTTTATTTGAGGGTTTTCTAGCATGAACCGCCTTTTTAAGGTCATGCCACAACATCTCAATATGATTCAGGTCAGGACTTTGACTAGGCCACTCCAAAGTCTTCATTTTGTTTTTCTTCAGCCATTCAGAGGTAGATTTGCTGGTGTGTTTTGGGTCATTGTCCTGCTGCAGCACCCAAGATTGCTTCAGCTTGAGTTGACGAACAGATGGCCGGACATTCTCCTTCAGGATTTTTTGGTAGACAGTAGAATTCATGGTTCCATCTATCACAGCAAGCCTTCCAGGTCCTGAAGCAGCAAAACAACCCCAGACCATCACACTACCACCACCATATTTTACTGTTGGTATGATGTTCTTTTTCTGAAATGCTGTGTTACTTTTACGCCAGGTGTAACGGGACACGCACCTTCCAAAAAGTTCAACTTTTGTCTCGTCGGTCCACAATGTATTTTCCCAAAAGTCTTGGCAATCATTGAGATGTTTTTTAGCAAAATTGAGACGAGCCTTAATGTTCTTTTTGCTTAAAAGTGGTTTGCGCCTTGGAAATCTGCCATGCAGGCCGTTTTTGCCCAGTCTCTTTCTTATGGTGGAGTCGTGAACACTGACCTTAATTGAGGCAAGTGAGGCCTGCAGTTCTTTAGATGTTGTCCTGGGGTCTTTTGTGGCCTCTCGGATGAGTCGTCTCTGCGCTCTTGGGGTAATTTTGGCCAGCCAGCCACTCCTGGGAAGGTTCACCACTGTTCCATGTTTTTGCCATTTGTGGATAATGGCTCTCACTGTGGTTCGCTGGAGTCCCAAAGCTTTAGAAATGACTTTATAACCTTTACCAGACTGATAGATCTCAATTACTTTTGTTCTCATTTGTTCCTGAATTTCTTTGGATCTTGGCATGATGTCTAGCTTTTGAGGTGCTTTTGGTCTACTTCTCTGTGTCAGGTAGCTCCTATTTAAGTGATTTCTTGATTGAAACAGGTGTGGCAGTAATCAGGCCTGGGGGTGACTACAGAAATTGAACTCAGGTGTGATAAACCACAGTTAAGTTATTTTTTAACAAGGGAGGCAATCACTTTTTCACACAGGGCCATGTAGATTTGGTGTTTTTTTTTCTCCCTTAATAACGTAAACCTTCATTTAAAAACTGGATTTTGTGTTCAATTATGTTATCTTTGACTAATAGTTAACGGTTTTTGATGAGCAGAAACATTTAAGTGTGACAAACATGCAAAAGAATAAGAAATCAGGAAGGGGGCAAATAGTTTTTCACACCACTGTATATCGTAAATATATTGGCTATAGCCAACATTAACATAATAAACAATGGAAATAAATAACTGTACTTGCAACAAAGCATAATTTTGTGGTTACATTTTGTGGTATTTAATAGAAACCATTAGAATTTCTGTGATGGTTTGTAAATTAGGCTTTTATTGTGTGTGTGTGTGTGTGTGTGTGTGTGTGTGTGTGTGTGTGTGTGTGTGTGTGTGTGTGTGTGTGTGTATGTGTGTGTGTGTGTGTGTGTGTGTGTGTGTGTGTGTGTGTGTGTGTGTGTGTGTGTTTTAGCAAGGTAAGCATAGCAAGCATCATAAGCAAGAAGGCTAACAAACCTAAGAGTTAATGTTATACCACTAATTAACATGATGACATGAATAACTTAATCATACAGAGAGAACATTGTTATATACCTTTATGTTTTACCCGTTTCTCCTCATCTTCTATTCTTTTTTTTTTTTTTTCTAAATTGGGCCCCTGACAGCTTTGGCCTTTTTCTCTCCATCGCTGTGTTTATACTTTATAATCGATGATTTGACAATCAACAGATTTCCCCCAACGCTGTCACTCACGACCAGAAGTCAAGACTAAGTCAGGACTTGACAGTCCGATAGTTCAGGACTGGAACTTTCTACAAGTCTATCTATGGAAGTATATTAGTGCCAAAATTCCTGAAGGCAAAATAGCAGGTTGAATTACATGAACTGAAAAAAACGTGTTGAAATAAAAATATTTGAATTTTTCTGCATTGCAATTTGATCTGAATTGAAATAAATTCTTAGAGCATTTACAGTGTTTGAAATTTTTGCCACTGCAATTTATTGTGGTTGTATATTTCAAGTGAAAATGTAATTCAAGCATTTAAAATTCAATGCAAAAACATTCAAGTTAATAAATTGCTGTTCAAAAATATTTTCAGGTGTTAAAAAATACAATCTTTATTATTTTTCAATCTTACAAATTCAAGTAACAAAATTCAGGTAGTAAAAATATAGGTAACAAAATTCAGGCAGTAAAAATTCAGGTAACAAAATTCAGGTGGCTAAAATGCTGGTCTTCACATCCGGGATATCACAGGAAGAGCAGTGGAGTGCCGCGTGCTGCTGAACGTGCCGCAATGCACTTTAAAGTGTGCTTCCTGATCCCTCTGCAGTCCACTTCCCAGAAACTAACAGGCTGGGTTCCCAGTTGCACAATAAAGGGTGTAAATTGTTAAAATCACCCCTCTGCAATAAACGCTATATTTAAAGCAAAGCCGGGCCTCTTTCATTCACACGCGAGAGCGATGGGTTTCCCGACCCTGCGCTCGGTAATGTAGAGTCACATTCAGTAACAAGATATGGATAAATTTCCTCTGCAGCAGCAACAACATACATGCTCTTTACACTTTGTTAAATTTATATTGCTTATAAATAAAGGTAACCATAAATATTTTGTAATTAAGAAAAACGTAAAGTGTGGATAGTGCGGTTTAATGTCAGTCTGATTAAAATAAAATAAATAAATAAACACATTTTTGTCACTAATTATTTTATGCATGCAATTACAACATTTCAGTTTAATATTTAGTATGAAGTCATAAGTCTTGGATAAATTAATACCTGTCGCACTGTGACTTTGCCGCATATAAAATTGTACATCAATGGCTTCACTACAATTAACCCCATTTCTCTTTTTTTATTGTAATTTATATTTTTTATGTATTCCCTTTTTATATATCTTGTAGTTTTTGTACATCATTGCACTAGTACCTCTGGTCAGTTCCCACATGACCCTGTGTCTACTGACTGTAAAATATACAGTGTGCAGTCTATAACATGTCTTACTGTTGTTGTCTCTGTTGCTGCTGGATATCTGGAATTTCCTTCGGAATCAATAAAGTATCTGTCTGTCTGTCTGTCTTTATTCTTTGTCTTGAATTGTCTCTATCAGTTTCTTTTCGTCTGCAGTTACTCTGGTGTCACTCGCTGAACTGTTTGACTGCTTCCTAAATTAGTTTCTTCTGCTGTACAGAATTTTTCCACAGACTGTAACATTACCGAGCGCAGGGGCGGGAAACCCATCGCTCTCACGTGTGAATGAAAGAGCGCCGGCATATATATATAGCGTTTACGGAATGGGGTGATTTTAACCGTTTATTGTGCAACTGGCAACCCAGCCTTTCTGGAAAGTAGACTGCAGGGGGATCAGGAAGCACACTTTAAAGTGCATTGCGGCACGTTCAGCAGCACGCGGCACTCCACTGCTCTTCCTGTGATATCCCGGATGTGAAGACCAGCATTTTAGCCACCTGAATTTTGTTACCTGAATTTTAGCGACCTGAATTTTATTACCTGCATTTTTACTACCTGAATTTTTCATTCATTCATTCATTTTCTATACCGCTTAATCCTGTGTTCAGGGTCGCGGGGGACCTGGAGCCTATCCCAGGAGACTTCGGGCACTAGGCGTGGTACACTCTGGACAGGGTGCCAATCCATCGCAGGGCACACACACATACACACACTCACACACCCAATCACACACTACGGGCAATTTAGGAACTCCAATTAGCCTAACCTGCATGTCTTTGGACTGTGGGAGGAAACCGGAGTACCCGGAGGAAACCCACCAAGCACGGGGAGAACATGCAAACTCCATGCACACAGAGACGGGAATCGAGCCTGGCCGGGGAATCGAACCCAGACCCTGGAGGTGCAAGGTGACAGTGCTAACCACTACACCACCGTGCCGCCCTTAATATGAACATTATAAATAATATAAACATTCAGTTTACATCATCAGCCTCCTCTTACCAGTTACTTTGGTTGTTGACAAAAGCAGCTTATAATAGTACGGCTAATCACTGTAATGTCTGTTTGTGCACATACACTGACTGTCAGCAGGGTTAAACCAAGTTATAATGAATCACGTATAAAGATGGTTATAGCAATGTTTTAAATATAAATATTAATTTCTTAAAATACTGTACCTTTAAATCTCTCTGTTCCTCTCTCTCTCTCTGTCTCTCTCTCTCTCTGTCTCTCTCTCTCTCTGTCTCTCTCTCTCTGTCTCTCTCTGTCTCTCTGTCTCTCTCTGTCTCTCTCTCTCTCTCTCTCTGTTCCTCTCTCTCTCTGTTCCTCTCTCTCTCTCTCTCTGTTCCTCTCTCTCTCTCTCTCTCTCTGTTCCTCTCACTCTCTCTCTCTCTCTCTCTCTCTGTTCCTCTCTCTCTCTCTCTCTGTTCCTCTCTCTCTCTCTCTCTCTCTCTCTCTCTCTCTCTGTTCCTCTCTCTCTCTCTCTCTCTCTCTCTCTCTCTCGTTTCCTCCTTCATAAAAGTTCCTTGACTCCACTTCCCACTTTGTCCTCGGTGAAACACACTCCATTGAATTTGTTCAGTGATAAGGCGAGAGTAGAAGACTATCAAGAGAAGAACACAGTAAGTATCTAAATCTAAAGCATTAATATGTGAATCTTATGAATCTGCACGTGATAAAGAACAGTTCAGTTGATTGACATTTGAGTTCAGGGATTTTTTTTTTTTTTTAAGTATGCAGTTTTGCAAACAGACTGTATTTTGTACACTGATTAGAAAAAGTGCTGAATGAAAAGAAAGGTGCCGAGTTTTGCTTCACAAAAAACTTTTTAATTAGAAAGATTGAAGATCAAGAGAAACATATATTAGAAATGACAAAAACTTTACTTTACAGCATTATTATTGTCTTATAGCCCAGTTTTAGTTTTACCTAAGTACAGTAATTAATGACAGCACTTTACTGTAGTGCTGATATAAGTCATATAATGTCCAATCATGCATTGTCTAATTCCTTACTCAACTACAGGTGGAAATTGTGGCCTTGCAAATTTTATAGTAATAAACAGGTTATGTTACCTTAATAAAATCTCTAAAAATCACATACATGATTGTTTGAGTTAAAGAAATCAAAATGCCTTAAAAATAACAATTAATTTAGTCTTAAATGTACACTATATGTTAAGTTTACTTTCAATTCAATTCAATTCAGTTTTATTTGTATAGCGCTTTTAACAATTGACATTGTCTCAAAACAGCTTTACACAATCAAAAGAAATATTTAAGTTTGTATGGAATGTGAATGTGTATGAATCAAAATGTTCAGATAGTCCCTGGTGAGCAAGCCCGAGGGCGACAGTGGCAAGGAAAAACTCCCTGAGACGGTAATAGGAAGAAACCTTGAGAGGAACCAGACTCAACAGGGAACCCATCCTCATCTGGGTGAAACAGATAGCAGGAAATGATCTGCATTTATACAGTGTTAGGTTGAGCTATAATAGTTGATGTTAATTGATGTTATAATAGTTGATGTAAAATGGAGTCCAGTAGGTATTCGAGACTCAGATAGACTTGTAGAAAGTTCCAGTCCTGAACTATCGAATTGTCAAGTCCTCAGAGAAACAGCTGACCACACCAGTCGAGGCCAGAACCATCTTCTAAGTAGATAGAATCATCCCCAGACACCAGGCGCATCCTAAAGAGACACACGGGGCATCCATGCGATGAGACCTCCAACCAGAAACCGGGCACCAGGATGGATCAGACAGGTCCGGAGGGCAGAGGGAGTCTGGATCACTGGCAGCTCAGGAACCACATGTGTAGCTCGACAGAGAGAGAGAGAGAAAGAGTGAAAGGGGGAGACAGGGGGAGAGAGGAAAGAGAAAGAGGGGGAGGAAGAGAAGAGGAGGAGAGATTGCAATTAGGTATGGTCACAGTCACAATGTCTAATGTGAATGTATATTTACTGTAGAGTGCAAGCAGGGACTCCGGCAGGACTAACTATGACAGCATAACTAAAAGGGAGAGCCAGAAGGAAACACAAACATGAGGGGGAACTGAGATGCAAAGCAAACACTCATCTCACCGTCAACAAACCTGAGTGATCAAATGAGAGTGAGGAAGACAGCATCTAAACATACCAGTTCACCATAATACTCTACGTCCATGAGTCCCCCAGGGGTGCGTTTCCCAAAAGCATCGTTAGCCAACTATGGTCGCAAGTTCCGTCGTTACCAACATAGTTCAACAACTAGGTGTTTCCCGAAACCATAGTTCAAACGAACATTCGCAAACAGCGTCGCAAACTTACGTGGTTGGAACTACAGCCTTCGACCTGTGGTTAGAAGCATAGTTCCTTGCCGCGGCTGGGTGTGTTCTATTCACAGTTAACGACCCTACGCCCTATTAGTTTCTAAAAAAATTCCCAACCACTTTGAGCGATTTGAAAAACTTAATGTTTTGGTGCTCAGATATTAGGTTATTTATTTTTCGGTTATTTTTATTACAAATTCACTTTAAACGATATAACAGCGGTACCATCGCAATTATTCTCCCTTCGAAGTGCCCTACAGAAGCATTATTTATGCCGGTTGGAACACAGCCTTGGTTTCGTTTGTGCGAAGAAAAGGCGAGTTTTTAACTGAGTATCTTTAAACATACCCAAAGAGAAATGTCTCATAACAATATTTGTAGTATTATGTTAGAGGTTTTCACTTATAATGAATGTTATCTGAATGTTATACAGTGCACAAAGTGTTAAGCACTAAGAAATTGTAAAATTTATGCACTACCATAGTGTAAGCCTATTTAAAATATTACTCAATATATGTAAGCCTATTTAAAATATTACTCGATACATATTCAATGAATGTACCCAAATAAATCAACAAACTGGGGTTTGGGCACTGGCTGGGAATCGAACCCGGGCCGTCCACACGGTAAGCAGAACAGCTACCGCTGAGCCACAAGTTGGTCACACCTGCAAAGTCCCTCCACTTGTTTCTGACTTCCTCTGGGCTTCTCTCATACCCATTCCCAGAAGCATACATTTTTTGTGCGATTTCATTCCAATTTTTTGTCCGAATTTGTAACTGCAAGCTCTTTTTTTTTAGTAAATTGTGGTTTTCGTGTCATTTTTTCACGTCAACTCTCATTAAACCATGGCTGTATGTAAAGGGACTTATATAGGAAATAATATTGAGCAAAATAGGTAACAGGTGTTCACAACACAATCCCAGCGTTTTCAAAGCCCATCATTTCTTTTTATTTTAATTGTACTGATGTATCAATACCAAATAAAAAATGAGTTCAAATGAAATATTGAAAAATGAAAAATGTTGCGTTTGTGACATTATTACACCACTTCTACGTTACGTCACTGCGAAAGCGCATTGAATGCGAGCCGAAGAGAGAGAGAGAGAAAAAATAAACACACTATACAGTAGGGGGCGATATGTGCCTATTGCACTACTCCGCCATTGTATCGAAGAAGAAGAAGAACTACGGTTCAAACCAACAAAGTTCTAACCATGGAAGTGCGACGCAGGTACTATGGTTTTGGGAAACACTTGTGACTAGTTAGTTATTTTCTTCAACGTTGCATCGTACTATGGTGGTTAAGCAAAGAGCTACATAGTTGTACGGGAAACGCACCCCAGATCTGCTCCTTTACCTTATGGCAAATCTATTTATAAAATGCTTGGTTAAATAAATAGGTTTTGAGCCTAGACTTAAACACTGAGACTGTGTCTGAGTCCCGAACACTATTTGGAAGACTATTCCATAATTTTGGGGCTTTGTAAGAAAAAGCTCTGCCCCCAGCTACTTCACTAGTAGAAATTAGTATTTGACTAACTGAATTATATTTTTAACAGGCACTTAATATTTTTGATACATTTCAATCTAAATATTTGGTAATGGAGTAATTAATGCTGATTAGTTTCAAGAACTACAATCATCACTCATTCCAACTCAATATTCTTTATGTTTAACAACAAAAACTTAAATAATTGAGTAAACTGCCCTGTGCAAGTGCTCATGGGAAATCTGGTGTAACATCAGAGACCAGAAGGCTGTAAGGATGTGAGAATGGACATGAAGCTCCTGGAACATTCTGGAACATTCCTTATAAATCCTGGTGAGTAAACAGCTAACACAAGTTACTGAAATAATTCCTCTGTCTGTCTGTATACACAACTTTATAGTGTGTAAGTTACTGTTCTGAATCCTGTCACAGCCGAGCTACATAGCTAACGATAGCTAGCAACAGGTCAGTCCTGGGGTTCAATGTCATTTTACTTGTTTGTTCCAACCACCGAACTGCTCAGGTAAAGCGGCGTTAATACAGACACTTAAAATCTGGTGTAAAAGGAGAGATTTAACACCAAGCCGCGTGCGCGTACATGTCCGCGTTTCTCGGTAACCGGCCGCGGTTGTGCCGCATATTGCGACATTGCGACATATTTGAATTTCTCCCGCTGAATGCGGTGATTTTGCGCAGACCAACCGTCACTGTGGCGATGATATAAAACTATCATGTTCAAAATAATTACCGCGTGTGTACCGGGTCCACCTCACACACTGAACCGCGAGTCTGCTCGGGTCACTCCGACACTTTAAGGAGGAAACGCAGAACAAAGCAGATTTAAACAGCAGAAATGAGGTGCGGTGTCCGGGCTCTGGCACTGTTTAGACACCTGGCAGTGTTTTATCCGTTACTGTATGTGAGTATTTTTAACATGATTAAACACTGAGCACGCAGGAGTAGGAAACTGTTTGAAAAACGTAAATGCATCAGCTGTGCGTCCAGCAACAGTAACACTGCAAAGAGCAACAGCCCAGAGTCCAGTCCAGCCCAGAGTCCAGTCCAGCTCCGAGTCCAGTACAGCTCCGAGTCCAGTCCAGCTCTGAGTCCAGTACAGCTCCGAGTCTAGTCCAGCTCCGAGTCCAGTCCAGCTCCGAGTCCAGTCCAGCTCTGAGTCCAGTCCAGCTCTGAGTCCAGCACAACTCCAGTCATGTTTTACAGCATTAGAGACAGGCAGTTTGATTAGCAGTGTAATGCTGCAAAAGAAACTAAAACTGATTTTCATTTGTTGTTGTTTTTTTTGTGTGTGAAACATATTTTTCATCTCTTTCACAGCACCGGTGTATCAATAACAGTGGGGATTGAAACAGAAGCTTACACAACACTATTGCACATAGTATTGTTAAATATGGCCTGGCCAATATATATATATATATATATATATATATATATATATATATATATATATATATATATATATATATATTTATTTTTATTTATTTTTTTTTTTTTTTTTTGAGGACAATAATTTAGGAGAGTATGTCCAAAGTCCAAAAACGGCATTAGCGCATTTTGCTGTAATCAGTCTGGTCATATGATCATATGCAGTGATTTCTGTAAATATCCACACATCTCATTGATACACTGTACAGTTTATTTGCATTACCCAATGGTTTATCACAGTATTTAGTACACATTGTATTGGGTTTGGGCACCACAGACACATGGACACAGGGCAAGGTCTTTTGGACAAAAGTTAATTTTATTTGGAGAAAAGGGAAGGAAGGGAGGAATGGAAGACAGAAAAAAGGAGGAAAGTGGTGAAGCTGTGCATGTGCAGGCCCTCAGACTATAAAACATGTTTGTAGGATATTTCCATTTTTAGTAAATCCTTAAAATTTCAATTTAGCCTTTGTTGTGTTGTAATATTGATTGTGTGTTTCTTTTGTTTCTATAAACTGTGCACTGGTCGCTGTAACAATCTAATTTCCATTTTGGAGCAATAAAGTAAAACCTGTCTGTCTAAAGTTGAAGTGTGTGTGTGTGTGTGTGTGTGTGTGTGTGTGTGTGTGTGTGTGTGTGTGTGTGTGTGTGTGTGTGTTAACAGGTATAATTTGTAGGATAACACCTAACTCCTAATATTTGAAAAAAAAGAGGTTTTCTCGACACTGAGGAAGATGAGTGGTGAGTAAAAAGATTTTCATACATAAAAATTCTCACATTCAACCAAATGAAGTTCAAAGTTACACTATGAGGCCCAACAGAAATTAGGATCTTGAGAAACTCACTAAATGCTCACTAAAAGATCACCGAAAAGCTCTGGAACTGCAGGAAACATACCAGCAATAAACAATAGGTACTTCACTATAAATTCAGTTTATTAGGCTCATAAAAAGATCAGCATCATTAAATCAGTCTCATGGTAAATAATACATTATTAAATAATGAGACATTCCATAATCAAAAAAATATTCAAATAAAAAAAAGAACAGTGATAGACATAGAAAGAGGAAAGCATACTAAATTATCTTCTTCCTCAACAGAACATTAACCAAACAACGCACTATTAGTTTGTTTTATTTTTTCAACATGAGTGCATGATATGACAATAATATTGTATTTATGAATTTTTCTCTCATGCTATGGTTTTTACAGGCTGTCTTCCAGGAGGTGATGGTGGTCTTCCAGGAGGTGATGGTGGTCTTCCAGGAGGTGATGGTGGTTTTCCAGGAGGTGATGATGGTCTTCCAGGAGGTGATGGTGGTCTTCCAGAAGGTGATGGTGGCCTTCCAGGAGGTGATGGTGGTCTTCCAGGAGGTGATGGTGGTCTTCCAGGAGGTGATGATGGTCTTCCAGGAGGTGATGGTGGTCTTCCAGGAGGTGATGGTGGTCTTCCAGGAGGTGATGATGGTCTTCCAGGAGGTGATGGTGGTCTTCCAGGAGGTGATGGTGGCCTTCCAGGAGGTGATGGTGGTAGTGGTGGTGAAGTTGAGGGACCCAAATGCTGTGGAGGTGGCAGATGTTGTGGCGGCGGTGGTGGAGCTGGTGGTGCTGGAGGACTTGGCGGTGGAGGCGGAGGAGGTGGCGGTGGTGCCGGAGGCGGTGGGGGCGGTGGGGGTGGTGGAGGCATAATTCTTTCCCAGACAGTTCATGTACATTTACATTTTTGGCATTTGCCAAATTTACAATTTTATTTTATTTTACTTCCAAGTAGTTGAGGGTTAAAGGCCTTGGTCAAGGGGCCAACAGTGGCAGTTTGGTGGTGCTGGGGATTGAGCCTGGGACCTTCCAATCCGAAGTCCAACACTGTCTCCTGGTAAGTACCTATGACATTTTATTTTACATATAACAAAATACTATTTTATATATACAACTATTATTATATATAATAGATTGAATATTATACATTATACATCAACATTTATTTAGAGATAGTAATAATAATAATAATAATAATAATAATAATAATAATAATACTAACTTATCCACTGTGATTTTAGAGTGCACTCAAGTCAATTTTTTATATATAAATTTACTTGTGAAGTGTGCAGGTAATACCTGTTTTATCACATAAATTTGTAATAATATCACATAATTTTTTTCTTATTTGTGCAGTGACCCTGAGTGCTTTAAAGGTGCCTATAAATAAAATGCATTTATTATTATTATTATTATTATTATTATTATTATTGTTACAGTTTTTCTCATTTGCTAAGACACGCTCAGTGAAACTGGGATTCACTTGATCTTCATCATCACATTCTTAGCACAGGAGAAGTCTTCTCTTTCAAATGCCTTAACACTTTTTCATTTGTTTCACACATTTTTCACACCCTTTGTCAAAACAGTCACCACAGATCTCACTGAAAGATCCCAAACTCCATTGGATTCACTGTGTTGAACAAAAGGAAAAAACATCTATTAACAGCTGATAGAAAGTACTGGTATAATTATGAATATCCAATGCACCTGTGTGAAACTTGTTTGCACAACTCTTCAATCAGCAATCAATCCTCATCCCTCTACAAAAGATGCCACGTCAGAAGGAGAGGAAGAGGCCGTGGCAGAGGGGCCTGAGGAAGAGGAGTTGGTATGCGAGGTGAAGGAGCTGCAGCAGCAAGAGGACAAAATCCAGCTCAAGTTCCAAATAACATTCGGGCAACAATTATTGACCATGTCATCAATCATGGTTTGTCCTTTAGAGAGGCTGGACAAAGGGTCCGGCCCATGCTGAGTCGGAGCACTGTGGCATCTATTTTCTGGCTTTTTAGGAATTCAATTCAATTTTATTTTATTTATATAGCGCTTTTAACAATGGTCATTGTCTCAAAGCAGCTTCACAAAAATTTAAGAAATTTAACAAAAAAATAATAATAATAAAAAATAAATAAATAAATAAATAAAAAATAGGAATAGGAATAGGTAATAGGAATGAGAACATGTAATTCACAGTGTTACTGTAATGTATACCACTGTGTATTTCACCTGCATTGCAGAACAAACTGTGTCTACAGTAATGCAGATGTTTCATCAGTCCTATTTATGCGACTATCATACAGTAATGTCAATTTTGACATGATTTTTGCTTTTTTTACTTTATAGGATCCACACATTGCCACACACATTTCTTGATGCATTGAAAGGAATACTGATTCCACCCGGAGAGAGAGAGAGGGCTGTTGAGGCCTGGCATGACTCTGTATGTCATAATTTGGGACAATGTGGCTTTCCACCACTCACGCCTTGTGAATTAATGGTTTGCAACACAGCCTCGTATTATGATGCAATTCCTGCCTGTATATATATATACATATACATATATAATCTTTTTTTTAAAGGTATTTCCACCCATAAGTTTTCTTTGGTAGTTTTTTTTTCAGTATCCATTTGAGTTTGTAAAGTGTTATATTGCATATTGATGGCTGCATTTTGTTATCCATCATGTAATGATTGATTGAAGGAATAAATTAATTTGACCACAAGTTGTGGAGTTTGATGGAAATATTTGCTTATGTTGCATGTTTTTAATGTTTTGTGAGTGTTAGAGCATTTTGCTAACAAAAGGAGTCATTTTGGCCATTGAGCTTCAGTTTATTCCTGTGTGTTAACTGTTTTGAAAATGTGATGTCAGAGTGGACAAATGTGTTTAAGCCATCGAGAAAAACTGTAAACATTGACAATCTGGAAATCTTTAATATTTTACACTCACCCATGGTGTTTATTCAATTCAATTCAATTCAGTTTTATTTGTATAGCGCTTTTAACAATCGTCATTGTCTCAAAACTGCTTTACACAATCAAAAGAATTATTTAAGTTTGTATGGAATGTGAATGTGTATGAATCAAAATTTTCAGATAGTCCCTGGTGAGCAAACCTGGTGACAGTGGCAAGGAAAAACTCCCTGAGATGGTAATAGGAAGAAACCTTGAGAGGAACCAGACTCGACAGGGAACCCATCCTCATCTGGGTGATAGCAGGAAATGATCTGCATTTATACAGTGTTAAGTGTTAGGTTCAGCTATAATAGTTGATGTTAATTGATGTTATAATAGTTGATGTAAAATGGAGTCCAGTAGTTATTGGAGACTCAGATAGACTTGTAGAAAGTTCCAGTCCTGAACTATCGAATTGTCAAGTCCTCAGAGAAACAGCTGACACCAGTCGAGGCCAGAACCGTCTTCTAAGTAGAGAGAAAGTTTATAGTGTATAGTTTAGACTAATTTAACTTGTGAGGAGTCTGATAAGTGAATATGATACGTAAATATATGATTAAATCTGATCATTATCTCCTTCTTTACAGGGTCAAGAATAAATCTGATGTCTTCTGAGTCTCTCACACAGAGGAGTATGATGGCAAATTCTTATAGTAAAATACTTTTGAAAAATCTTTGTCTTTGTTCTTTTATTTGATAAAGTTAAAATTTAGCTTCATTATTATTCTGGTAAATGAGATGGTGTACAATCAACCAAGAGTATTATTAACCAATAAGGAGTATGACTTCTCTGATTGTAAGTGAGGAAAAAGTAAAGTCTGCAGTACAGTATGTATATACTACTGAATAATATCAGAAACCTAGCAGGACGTCTGCCAAATTATAATAATAATAGTAATAATTATTATTATTACTATTATTATTTCAATGTCAAATGTGCTAACACTTATTTATAATTAATATGCCTAACTAGTAATTTACGGGTTATCATGGTTAAAAAATACATTCTCAGCAAAAAGAAAAAGAAACTTCAATTGATGCCTAGAAACCAATATTACGAACCATATCGATTTTTAACAAAGATACTCTATTATCACAATTTAGTTTATAGTAAACACTGAGGTCAACATGACTTTGGGTGTTTGTTTAAGTTTCAGGTATTTTTTGGCATATACAGTTGTGTATAATCAGTATGGTCATATGCAATTATTCTCATTGACATTTACCTTTCTATGCTCTTGCAAACCCAAACTGCAAAATACCACAATTTTATGTAAAGCAAAAGAACCAGAAACGAAAACGCCTGAATTAGAAAAAGGTGTATGAAAAAAATATAGAAAAATATGCTGTGGTTTAATTCTTTAAATGCTTACAGTAGTTAATTACTACTGTATATATATATATATATATATACTGTACATCCTAGAGGCGTGGAAGGCAACACCATGTTCACAAAAGAATTATTACATTTTAAAAATCTATTAAATTATTACATTTTATTGTCATTATGCAAAGTACATTCAAGATTCAAGATTCAAAAAACTTTATTAATCCGAGAGGGAAATTGCTTATTGTTGGTTACAGTTGCTCACGGTTGTTATCCAGTAACAATGTATAATACATGTACAATGTACAGGACAGGACAGGACAGGACAGGACAGGCTACTTGTAGAGCCAATAAAATGCTGTTAGCATCTAACCAAATGAAAATAAATGAACTATTTACAATAAATAACAAATCTTGTAAATGCAGATATGGGTCCACAGTGCCTCCAAATAACAGTGCCTTATTTACAGAAGGTTGACCAAAATTGCACTATACATACACTGTAAAAAATAAATAGTACATTTTACGGTAAAAAACCGGCAGCTGTGGTTTCCAGAATTCTACCATAAAAAATACGGTAGCACCGTTATTGCACTGCGAAAAAAATAATAAACCGTAAATTTTACGGTAAAAACCAGCAGCTGTGGTTGTAAGAAGATTTTTTTTACGGTTTATAACTGTCTAATTAACATGTTTATGTTGTTATAAAAAAAAGTTTATTCACGCCAAATTCCAGGGTTTACATTGTAACAAATATGGATCATAACCATGTTTTTTACAGCTCAGAACTGTCCAATTTAAAGATTTATGTTGTAATAACAACGGTTTATTTACATCTTAGTACTTACACACTGTTACCCATCATCTATACAACTTTATCCTATATATTGGGGGGGGGGGTGACTAGTACTGTACCTGGAGGAAACCCACCAAGCACGGGGAGAACATACAAACTCCATGCACACAGACATGGGAATTAAGCCTGGCTGGGAATCGAACCCTGACCCTGGTGGTGGAAGGCGACAGTGCTAACCACTACACTACCATGCTGGCTACACAATTGCTGTCGTTGTTGTTGGACTGTTTGTTTTATTATGAATAACCACAGTGAATTCATTCAGCAGTTCTGTGAAAGCATCATTTTATCACACTAGCTGGAGCTAAAACAGATAGAAGTTACATTGCTAAGCATTCGGATTTTACTGTTAAGAAACTATTAAGAGTACTTTTATACTAATTGATGAACACAAACCAAAATCAAATCATCAAAACCCATCAAAAGTTATTCAAGACTCGGACATCAGCACGGCCCCGTGTATTCTTTAATAAAGACAGTAAAACAATATTTAAATTCTCAAAATCAAATATACAAATGTCAGGCTGGACATTTTTAAGTGTTTTGGGCAGATAATCTAAGTATGGCGGTGGCGGCGGGTAAAGTGGCGCGTGCTAGCGGCTGTCCTTGCCACAGTCATCAAAGGGTGGAATACCATTCACTAATCTGAAGTCCTCGGTTAATGTAAATTAGACGGCTATAAACTGTAGAAAAAACTATTAATATCCGTAAAATATACAGTATAATGAGTGCAGTCCCGTACAAACAATAATGTTGCTCCCGTATTTTTTTTGGTAAATTTCTGCCATCCACAGCTGCCAGTTTTTTACCATAAAATTTTTAAGTTTATTTTTTACAGAGCAGATATTTTTCTGATTTTTAAACTCTATCAACAAAGGTTTAGTAAAATATAAACTGATGCTTCATGATATTAGTAACAAATACCTTCTCTGAGAGTTTCCTTTTTATAAATACAGTATATCATACATTTTACTGCAATAAACCATATTTTCATATGTTTTTAACTGTTAAATTTAAGGTCTTACTCTGTAAAACTAATTACAGTTTTTCACTGTAAATTCTACGGTTATCCCAAGTTTTGTGAAATACGGTTTTATTCTGTAGCATTTATACGGTATTTTACTGTTAGAATTACGAACATTTTTACAGTGTAGATTATCTGTATTGTATTTGTCAGTATACACGATGGTTTAATCCAAAATAACATTATAGACTTAATATAGTAATAGTAATAAAATTACTACTTAATGAATCTAATTATATAGAATGGTAATAGCTGATAAGGATATTTTTTTTAGATTTTAAATAAGACACATAAGGAGAACACATCTGAGACTGAGAACTGGTGAAATAGGGGAATTCCGACATTGTGAAGAATAACAGGAAAGAATGTGGCATTTTGAAGGATAATAGGGAGGAATGTGTGTACAAATTACATAGATAAGGTTTTGGTGATCAAAGCAAATTCTTCCTAGTTCAGGGTAGAGAAGGAGACTGAAATTTCCTCTTATATCTACAAAATAGCATAGGGTGCAGTTGGTTAAGCAACTGCTGTGGACAGATGGCTGAACTTCCTCCGTTATAAAGTGTGTGTGAGGGTGCAGTTGTAATCAGAGTCAGATGGTGCAACTAGGAGACTACCCAGAGTTCAGAAAGGGGGAAACATAATAATAAGATGTGACTCATAATGACCTCAGGAGGTTTAATGAATTATAAAATAACTAATAATTGATAAAAAATTTTATCAGACAAAAAAAAGGGAGCAACAATGTATACTTTGTGTATATGAATTTATGATGAAAGAGGAAACTAACTTTTTGGGGGGTCTTGGGGTCAGGGCAGTGGTGGCTCAATCAGTTAAGGCTGTGGGTTTCTGGGTTACTGATCGGAAGGTCGGGGGTTCGAACCCCAGCATCGGCAAGTTGCCACTGTTGAGCCCTTGAGCAAGGCCCTTAACCTGCTCCAGGGGCGCTGTAAGCTGGGCGACCCTGCGCTCTGACCCCAGTTTCCTAATTGGGATATGCGAAGAAGAAATTTCGCTGTGCTGTAAAAAGTACATGTGACAATAATTGAATATTCTTCTTCTTGGCCTTTTCTGTGCTTGAAAATCTTTTAAATCTTAGACCTGGACATATCTTGTTTGTTTATTTTTTTTTTATTCTCATCTGAACAAAATCAGGTTGAGATTTCTCATAGGCAAGTAAGATTTGTTAGTTTCATGGATAAATAATGTCACAGTGCACCATGTGTTCTTTACATGCTGTACATGCATAAGGTCACTAAGAGAAGTGAAACACTTTACTTGCCAAGATTTTAAATCTTAAGAAATTCACTTAAAACTTGACAAGATTTTTTAAATACATTTTGTTCAATAAAATAAGAAGCTGGGAAAATATCTTTTAAAACAAGATGATTAATTTCATTTGTCCAAGTGTGAAGTCATGACAATCACAGAACAATGTGCAGTGTGTGTATTCTGCTTCTCTATCGGCCTGACAACGGTGCGGCCCACCAGTTCCAGTACATTGTTTGAAATCCTGTTTTTGTTGCAGTCCATAATCGATCTCTGTGTGGGTCGAGATCCTGAGTTCATCCATTTGCTCACTGGGGAACAAAAAAAATACTAGGAGGTGCTGGTCGATGTGGGTTTAACCTTAGCATAGCCTGAATCCTCCGCATTTCCCTTGTCCTTGTTTTCGGTCTCTGTGCCAGATTTTTCTGATCACGATGAAGAGCTTCTTATCTGTGCTGTGAGTTGAACAAGTTTGAGACGGGGGAATTTCCTTTTCATGCTGGACTATACAAATATGAGGAACTTATCCGTTCCCTGGAAGAGTTGTGAAACATTTCTACCTAACAATAAAAGAAATCCACAGAAAAATGACTCCACTCCCAGATCTGAGATTAAATACTGAAGCAGATGGTGTTTTGTTGTTTGTGCTTTTAGTGCTTAAATATTTTACTGCTGCATTTACACAATAGATCACATTTTGAAATCCCTGGTCTTTCTTAACCCCTGAAAGTGTTAGGAGAAGTCATGAGTTCCTTAAACAGAGGAGAAAATGATGGTAAGACAAAGATGAAGTACTTGCTTCCAGGCCTATAGCACTTATATGGGCAGACCAACAATCACAGTAAAGAGCAATATAATTAATCTTATATGTCCATGTGTAGGATTTTAAATCTTGGCAAGCACGAGACAATTCGCACTGTAAATGAGACAGAGGAGGATAGCACGGCGGCTTCGTGATTAGCACTGTCGCTTTGCACCTCCAGGGTCCAGGTTCGATTCCCAAGATTTCAGGGGGTACATTCCCTCATCTCCTCCTGACATACTGTGGCCTCATGGTGAAGTAATCTGTAATCCAGATCACCAAGTACCAAGTCCACCTGCCTGTCCAGCTCGACTCTAAATAGGAGTAATAACCTGTAATAACCCCCCAGGAGGAGCTGGATGGTCTGGAGAAATCAAAGAACTTTTCCTCTGTCAAGGTGGGGATAAGTCAGATGGAGCAGCTATAGGAGGAGATGGAGATGGCCTTATCTATCTACACCAACCTTGTCAGTAAGAAAACTGCAGGTGATAAAGTGCGTGAAGGTCTGAGATCTGAGGTGGTCAAAGAATCAGCCACACAAATATCTTCATGATGTGCAAATGTAACGCAATTGAATTAAATTATTAAGCTTTTCAGGGCAGCTTTTCTTAGAAACTGACATGTGGCAAGATGTCTTCTAAACGTCACTGACTCGAACCAGTCTGCAAACTCAGGTTGAAAATGTGTTGGAGAGGCTCTTATTTCATCAGAACAGGCTCTCAGCATTCTTGGGCCGACCTTACCCGGGCCAACTTCCTCCTCTCTCTCTCTCTCTCTCTCTCTCTATTGTGATGAAAGTTCTTTTACTCCACCTCCCACCTTCTCTCCTGTGAAAAAAAACTTTCACTCCACATTGAAGTCATTTAGTGATAAGACGATTGTAAAACACTATCAGGAGAAGAACACAGTAAGTATATAAATCTAAAGCTTTAGTATGTCAATGTTATGAATCTACACCAGATGAAGCGCAAGTCATTAGATTTCTTTACTGAAGATAGATTTCGCACGCGCATCGTAGCATTTCTTGTACATGATATTCACATGATCATATGCATTTTATAATATTTAATAAACAGGAACAGTTTGTCAGTAAAATGAGAAAACTTCAGTATTTTTATAAAAAATAAAGCAAGCAGTGTTGCGAGCTGATCGAGAATATTTTGTACATGGCTCGAAGGTGTTAAAAGCATATGTGGAAAAATCTTATGCCGAAATTGTTTTTAATTGCATACGTGTGAATTCTGTGAGTTTGTGAGTAAGAAAAATATAACAAATATGCACTGATTGTACGTTTGTACTGAATCACTAGCAGCAAGTTCAAACAAGGAGAAAAGAGCGGGGTTTTGTTTCAACCTTTTTAATGATAAAGATTGTTGAAGATGTTGAGAAACATTAAAAGCAATACAAAAACGTCAGTTCTGCAGTATCAGCCTTTTCCTTTACCAGTTTAGGGAAATCATGTCCTCGTGTGCCAGAGACGTTGTGCCAAAATAAGTGTAAATATCCAAAACCTGTTAATATCTCATGAATTCAACATTATGTATTTCTTCTTTGAAATACCCAACAAACTCCACTAAGCACGGCACACATGTACATACGTTTTCTCTTGTCTGTTAAACTTTTCTTTTTTGATAAATCCATTTTAATTTAGCCTGAGCGTTGTGATATTGATTGCATCTAATTTCCTCTGTTTCTTTGTTTATCTGTCTGAATTTAAAGTGAAATAAGTACATGACTATCTGTGTTTCTGTTGTTGTTGTTGTGTGTGTGTGTGTGTGTGTGTGTGTGTGTGTGTGTGTGTGTGTGTGTGTGTGTGTGTGTGTGCGGGTGGTAACAGGTATTATTTGCAAGAAGAGTCATAATCTCGAAAAGAGAGGTTTTCTGGGGAACAGGACACTAAGAAAGATGAGTGGTGAGTAAAGAGATTTTCATACATAAAAACTCCCACATTCAGCCAAACTAACTTATTTAATTAGACACCTGTAACAACGCGGGTTGCAGAGCCGCGCCTAAACTTTTCAGGTCCGCAGGCTGTTACCACACAGAGTTCTGAACAGGCAAAGGCGCGGCCATTTATACACGCAGTTGCCAGGCAACGTCGCCATCAGGCAGTCAGCCTGAATGAGCCGCACCTGGCAGTGTGTTTATATAAAGGGTCCTGATACAGTACCTCGCTACTTCGTGTGATCATTAGGTAGCACCGGTTACAGGTATCAGGGCCAAAGACAAAGAAAATAAAGTAAAATAAAAGACAAGCACGCCGAAAGTGAAGAGACAGAGACAAAGCCCCTGCCTCTGCCTCCCTAAGACGCCTGCGAAAGCGAGAGAAAGAGAGAGAGAGAGAGAGAGAGAGAGCGGCATGCAGCAGTTCAGCATGCGCGCTCAGTTCAAGTTAAAAGTGCAAAAGACACAAACCCCTCTCTCTCCCATGAACCCCGAGAGGTTTTTTGTTTCAGTTTCCAGAGACTCATCCGTTCTTGCATAGACAGCGGAGCTCTGTTTATTTTGTGTTATCAGTTTTCTTTTGTTATAAGTTTTTTAATTAATAATCCCACGCCATCTCCAAACGGGAAGGTCTCTCGGTGCCTGACATAAACACTCTCATAACTCCTATTTCACCGACCCCCTCTAAAGCCCTGCGTCAGGGCTCTTATAACCATTAAAACATCTCGTGGTGCGGCTCTCCATACCACACCCCGTAACAACACCACAGAGCTTAGGAAGTTGAAAACTCAGGGTGAGATGATTGGTGAGCTTTAATTTTATCCAAGTCCCACAAAAATATCAAGCTAAAACACAACAAAAGATAACAGAAAGTTGTCAGGTTTCTAGCTGTGGAGTAAATGGTTCTGTTAAAGGAAGCACTGGAACTTCAGGAAACGTACCAGTAATATACAGTAGGTGCTTCATTATAAAATTAATTAGGTTCATTAGTGTATAATATGCATTAGTTAATAATGAGATTTTACATAATAAAAAAAACCTATGTGATTTATTAATTACTAATTACTATATTAACCTAGTTCATATTAGATAGTCCATAGATAGGTTCCTATAGATATAGAAGAGGTGTGATAGACATAGAGAGAGGAAATGAATGTCACTCACCAATAAGATGTTACAGCCTTCAGCTTCTCTGCATACTAAATATATATATATATATATCTCCTTCCTCAACAGAAATGTAACTAAACAACAAACCACTGATCTGTTTGATCTTTTCAACATGAGTGCATGATATGATGACACCATATATGAATTTTTCTCCTATGCGGTGTTTTCCCAGTCTGTTTCCCAGGGGGTGTTTCCCCATTCGGTGGTGGCGCCAGTGGCACCGGTGGGCCAGGTGGCAGCGGTGGGGCCGGTGGCAATGGAAGTGATGGTAATGATTTAGGTGAAAAACTCAAATGTTGTGATGGCAAGGGACGTGCTGCGGAGGGGGGTGCTGGTGGTAATGGACCTGGTGGTGGAGGCGGAGGAGGTGGAGGGGGTGGATGTTCTGGTGGTGGCGGTGGTGGTGGAGGTGGCGGTGGTACTGGAGGCGAAGGTATTCCCCAATCACTTCCCTGGTAAGTAGCTATGAAACCTAATTTTATAAATAATAAAAATGTATCTACTGTTATATATAATAAATTTAATATTATACATTTTAATTAAACATTTATTCATTGTATAAGAAGAAGAATATATTATTATTATTATTATTATTATTATTATTATTATTAAATTCTTATCATTATTATTATAATGTAAATAAAGTTAAACATAGACATTCAGGAAAGCTTTAATATTCTACACTTAGACTTGGTGCTTCAGGCTGTTAGTGGTACAGTAAGTGTCTTGCCCGGATATAATGGAAAGGCATCCGGTGTAAAATCTGTGCCAATGTTGTATGAATCAGATGGTACTCTTCACAGGAGCAGCCGGAATACCAACAACAATTTACATTTGGTATTACCTAAAAGTAAAAAAGCACTAAAAGGTCTTTAAATTGTGAGGAGTCTGATAACTGAATATAATAAACATATGATGAAATCTGATCAATATCTCCTTCTTTACAGGGTCAAGAATAAAAATGATCTCTTCTGAGTCTCTCACACAGAGGGCTATGATGACAAACTCTTACAATAAAAATACTTTTGAAAAAGAAATGAGTCCTCGTTCTTCCATTTATTGATAGTGATGATAGTGTAGAGCTCAGCACTGCGGCCTTGCTCCTCCAGGACTGAGGGTTCTCCCTGTGCTTGGTGGGTTTTCTCCACATACGCCGGTTTCCTCCTACAGTCCAAAGATATGCAGATTAGGTTAATTGGTGTTATTTTTAATGAGCATACATAACTAGTGCATATTGGTTATCAGGGTGAAAAACAAACAAAACAAAAAGGTTACATTCTTAGGGACAAAAACTTAAAAAACATGAATTTATTTGTCTTGAAAATAAGTGTCTAATTTTAATAAAGACACGCTATTATCAACAAATAAAATATGTTGAAATATGTTGATATAAGGAAGAGAGCCACAAACAAATATGCCTTCATTAGAATAAGACAGAGGTGTTCATGTTCGCAGCCCCTTCCTGATAGGTTCTCTTTTATATTCTAGGCAGCTTCAAGAGCTTTAATAATCTATGAATCAATTCTTTAAAAGCTTACAAGAGTTAAATACGTTGTTAATACTACAATATACTGTATAGAGGTCTTTAAGAAGCGGAAGACAAGATCATGTTTACTGTAAAGTTGTAAAGTTTAATAGATGAATAAATGAGTCGATAAGTTTACTGACACCATCACACACAAACACACTGTCTGTCAATAAGGCCTTTATTTATTACCAGACAGAGTCTTTATGTTTGGCCAAACACCTGGTGTCATGTACATCTGATCCCAAAAAGACCATTTTAACAATAATTAAATGTCCTGAGGAAATCCTGAAGAACAAAGAATGAGAGTTTTATGGATATCTGTCAGGAGATGAACCAGGAAGGGGAGCAGCATGAACTATTTGTATCAGATCCAAATGGAAGAAAGGGAAGAGAGCATAGTTAAGACATTTTATATATATAAAAAAAAAAACTTTAACAATAACAAATAAATGTAAATTTAGCCAGAGGTAGCAAAAATTGAGTGGTATTGGAAGTGCGTAAGTTACTCATCATCCTGAGATGTGTTTATTCTCATTGTGTAAGTGCATTTACAAAGCCAAACTAGTTACAGTACAATAAATACCAAATTACAAACAGTAAGTGAGAGTATGGGTCCATATGTACAGAAGGTGCTGTAGGTAATAAGAGAAGAATATATACAGTATGGTAATATATAGTATAACTGTCCAAGCACTGTGCTTAACATCATATACTGTACTGTACAGTGGGAACAATATGTATTAAACATCTTACCATTTTTCTTAGTAAAACTTTCTAAAGTCGCTATGGACATAAAATTTTCACCAGATGTTAGTAACAACCCATGCAATCCACATATGCAAGGAAATCAAACCATAAGCCATAGATTTGTGTAATAATGAGAAATGACACAGGAAAAAAGTATTGAACCTGCCTACTGAAATGTATTTAATACTTAATGGTACAAAAGCCATTGTTATTGATGATGCCTCCTGTATGGAGAGACTGTATGCATTGCTCGGGTGTGATTTTGCACATTTTTCCACACGAACATTGTTCAAATCTTGAAGATTCAGTTGGCCATCAAACTCTGTTCTTTAAACAAACTTTAAAATTCATGCAATTTTACTCCTCGGTCAGAAATCTTGCAAGTGGCTGGTTTATGGTGAAATGATATTCTTTCCACTTCCAGGTTATGTCCCCAATGGTGGAGACTGAAACATGCAGAAGTTTTGAAATCCTTCTGTAACCAAGGCCATCAGTATGTTTTGCAGCAATAAGATTGCGAAGGACTTGAAAGAACTCTTTCCTTTTATACACATTATGAGACATTTCTTGTATGACACTTTGGTAACAAGTTACCTATTAATAATATAAAATACTGTGTCATTTTACATTATTACACATAATTTATGCACATCTATGATTTGAATTCTTTGCATGTGTGGATTGCATGTGTTGCTAACAACATCTGGTAAAACAATTTCATGTGAATATCACGTTTGGAAAAATATTTACTGAGAAATATGGTGACGTGTTCAATACTTATTTTACCCGCTGTATAAATGTCTGTTTAATACAGTATATGCAGTATAAATATGGATGAAATATACAGTAGTGCAATGATAAGTTATGCATAATGCAAAGATGTATGGTGGATGAAGCAGTGCAATATAGACTGAAGGTGACAGAGCGGGAGTTTAACAAGGAGACAAGGAACTTAAAGTTGGGTGCATGAATAACAACAGCACTGTTGATCTGAATGGGAGTGTGAGTATAATTGCTAGCTTGTCTGAAATCCACGAGACCTTCTTCGTCTTCTTAATGTTAACTACAACATGCTACTAGGTTCTGGATCTCCTCCTTGTAAGCCATCCCATCATTTTATGATGCTGTTGACGGCATAGACAGGTATGCAGTCATAAATAACAGGGAGTACAAGAGAGGGTCACCAACCCAGCCTCCAGCCCGCAAGATCCAAACTCACTCATTAACCCATGGGATGGCCCAGACAAAAGTCTCAGACCTCACCCTGCAACCAGCAGCACTCAAATGATCTCCTTCAGGGTCTTTCGTCAGTCCTGGTCTCTCCTGTTACCCGTCTCCATCGAGGGAGTGGATGTTGAGAGGGTGAGGGGTTACAACTGGATGACAAACAAGACTGGTCAGTTGTTCTTCCTGAGGAGACTAAGATCTTTCAACATCTGTAATAAGCTCCTGTGGATGTTTTATCAATCAGTCATTGTCACTGTACTTCCCTAAAAAAGAGAACCAGGGGTAGCTCAGTGGTTAAGGCATTGGACCACTAGGTTGCCACTGTTGGGCCCCTGAGCAAGGCCCTTAACCCTCAACTGCTCGGATGTGTAATGAGATAAAAATGTAAGTCGCTCTGGATAAGAGCATCTGCCAAATGCCTAAATGTAAAAAGTTTCTCGGTATCATGGACAACCTCTCTCACCCCATGCACGCCTCCATGACGGGCCATCGGAGCTCACGCAGCAAAAGACTCATCGCCTCTAAATGCAGAACTGACGGTCACAGGAAATCCTTCTGACCTGTGGCAATAAGACTGTTCAATAATACTAATGTTACTCATGTTGTCCTCAGTCCAATCGTGCAATATTATACATACAGTGGTGTGAAAAACTATTTGCCCCCTTCCTGATTTCTTATTCTTTTGCATGTTTGTCACACTTAAATGTTTCTGCTCAACAAAAACCATTAACTATTAGTCAAAGATAACATAATTGAACACAAAATGCAGTTTTTAAATGAAGGTTTACGTTATTAAGGGAGAAAAAAAACTCCAAATCTACATGGCCCTGTGTGAAAAAGTGATTGCCCCCCTTGTTAAAAAATAACTTAACTGTGGTTTATCACACCTGAGTTCAATTTCTGTAGTCACCCCCAGGCCTGATTACTGCCACACCTGTTTCAATCAAGAAATCACTTAAATAGGAGCTACCTGACACAGAGAAGTAGACCAAAAGCACCTCAAAAGCTAGACATCATGCCAAGATCCAAAGAAATTCAGGAACAAATGAGAACAAAAGTAATTGAGATCTATCAGTCTGGTAAAGGTTATAAAGCCATTTCTAAAGCTTTGGGACTCCAGCGAACCACAGTGAGAGCCATTATCCACAAATGGCAAAAACATGGAACAGTGGTGAACCTTCCCAGGAGTGGCCGGCCGACCAAAATTACCCCAAGAGCGCAGAGACAACTCATCCGAGAGGCCACAAAAGACCCCAGGACAACATCTAAAGAACTGCAGGCCTCACTTGCCTCAATTAAGGTCAGTGTTCACGACTCCACCATAAAAAAGAGACTGGGCAAAAACGGCCTGCATGGCAGATTTCCAAGGCGCAAACCACTTTTAAGCAAAAAGAACATTAAGGCTCATCTCAATCTTGCTAAAAAACATCTCAATGATTGCCAAGACTTTTGGGAAAATACCTTGTGGACCGACGAGACAAAAGTTGAACTTTTTGGAAGGTGCATGTCCCGTTACATCTGGCGTAAAAGTAACACAGCATTTCAGAAAAAGAACATCATACCAACAGTAAAATATGGTGGTGGTAGTGTGATGGTCTGGGGTTGTTTTGCTGCTTCAGGACCTGGAAGGCTTGCTGTGATAGATGGAACCATGAATTCTACTGTCTACCAAAAAATCCTGAAGGAGAATGTCCGGCCATCTGTTCGTCAACTCAAGCTGAAGCGATCTTGGGTGCTGCAGCAGAACAATGACCCAAAACACACCAGCAAATCCACCTCTGAATGGCTGAAGAAAAACAAAATGAAGACTTTGGAGTGGCCTAGTCAAAGTCCTGACCTGAAACCTATTGAGATGTTGTGGCATGACCTTAAAAAGGCGGTTCATGCTAGAAAACCCTCAAATAAAGCTGAATTACAACAATTCTGCAAAGGTGAGTGGGCCAAAATTCCTCCAGAGCGCTGTAAAAGACTCGTTGCAAGTTATCGCAAACGCTTGATTGCAGTTATTGCTGCTAAGGGTGGCCCAACCAGTTATTAGGTTCAGGGGGCAATTACTTTTTCACACAGGGCCATGTAGGTTTGGATTTTTTTTCTCCCTAAATAATAAAACCCCTCATTTAAAAACTGCATTTTGTGTTTACTTGTGTTATCTTTGACTAATAGTTAAATGTGTTTGATGATCAGAAACATTTTGTGTGACAAACATGCAAAAGAATAAGAAATCAGGAGGGGGGCAAATAGTTTTTCACACCACTGTATGTATGTCATTGAATGTTTGTTTCATCGCACATACTTCTACTCTCTTAGTTCATTTATCAGAACTTTAGTCACTTATCAGAACCACTTGCACCAATAATTATATTACTGTGATTTATTGTATTTTATTTTTATCTATTTGCACCATTCTACTGTTGTTATTACTATTTACTGTACTTATGTATACTGTTTTATATATTTTTTGTTATTATTATTATTATTATTATTATTATTATTATTATTATTATTACTTACTGTATATTTTTATTTTTCCTTGGCTTGAGCATGTTTGTGACAAAAGAATTTCCCTCGGGATAAATAAAGTTCCTCTTATCTTATCTTATCTTATCTTATCTTATCTTATCTTATCTTATCTTATCTCTACATGTTGTTTGCTGTGGCTGTAGCCTGAAATGCAGTGATACCACATGACTGGATCATGACCGACCCTGACCAGACACTGCACATAGATTTTTTCATATAGAAGATGGTGTTCAGAGGAAAACTTCTGTTGAAAAGCTGCTGAACTGTCTCAGGAAACCCTTTGTCCCCTCACCTGAAGTACACGGACTTACATTACAGTGTTACACACATAACTCTGTCATCTGTTCTCTTTAGACTCTGTTCAGTTAATAGTCATTACAAATAGACTAAATTTCATTGTCACTAAAGCTTTTTGCTCAGTTCCTGTTCTCGGGTTATGTTCTTATATTACACTGTGTATGCTGGATGTATTTAAGTTACTGTCTGTACTGTATTGGTAATAACAGAGTGTAAATATCATTTGCTTGGCTTCAGTATTCTGCAAAAACACTTTGAAAACATTTAAAACACTCATTGTGTTCAACAGGAAGTATCTTCACATGACAGAAAAAATACTACTTACTTTTTTTTTTTTTTACTTTCCTTTGGCATCATCAGTGATGTGTTAATGGAAAACCACTTTCTGTGGAAAGCTACTTATCTTAGTTGTAAGTAATATTTTCTGAGTTACAGGAAGTGTCTAGCGAAAATAAATCTTTATATATATACGTAATGAGAAATGCTTTTAAACTCCTGCTTATCTAATCTATTAAAAGTGTGAATCATTGACAGAATTTCGGTCATGTGTTGCCAATCTGTCCTGAGTACAATTTCTTATTGTTACCCGATGGTTTGTGCCGCTTGGTTTATGTTTATATTGTTCATTGTTCTGTTCCTCCTTGCAATGTTTTTTGTTCAGTTTTATAAATGATCTGACATTGGGTTGGCCACTGCCTGGCACCTTTTGCTTGAACCCACCCATATTTAAGTGACCAAAATTATTGAAACATTTGTCTGACGGCTGTTGACCAGGTGTGCTCTGTTAGACTGAACATATAAATAATAAATGACCCCAGATGGCCTGTAGGCTATATAGACTATATCACAGGCAAATTGCATCAACGTTATAGGCTGGAAGAGGGATGTATCCGCTGTTAGGGGAGTCACCTCTCTGGGGTATCAGATACCTACAAACATCACACAGGTCACATGGAACCTTACTGGGACCTGGTTCTTGGTTTAGGGTACTACAGTCGGGACTTGAGTTTATGAACCCAATAGCAGACTCAGAGGCAAAGACAAGTTTTAGAAAATGTATTTAAAAGATTGATGTTGGCAAGTAAAAGCACCTTTAAGCACTGTGTTAGCAGGCAGTGAAGATCTGTAGTAAGTCTATGTGTGGTGGAGGAGCTTCCTGTGTGAATGTGGAACGCTCTGTGACATAGCAACGAGTTAAGCGATGACATAGCCAGGATCATGAGGATCCAGAAGTTAAGAGTGATGAGAAATTGCAGCAAGACGTAGAGAGTCTTTTATCAGAGAGTTCAGTTCTGTACTGGGAATCAGCGGCTGTAGTCGAATCGACAGGGAACTGGGTATATCCAAAGAGAAATATTCAAATGGTTGCAGCCTTGAAGAATTAGGAACAGCAATGTTGTTCAGAGAGATGTTGAAGATGTGTCTCCTTAGCATTAATGCTGGGCCAGACGAATACAAGCACTATAAGAACTATAGTAAATTCAAAGGTAAATAAAAAGGTCACCACCTCCACTAATGATGGGAAATTACTACGGACTAAAACAGGGTTCTTCCACCATTCCATGTCTATTCCACATAAACCTTCAAGCCGCCCCTACAAGCCTTATCACACTGATCTGTATTTCTGTCAGTGAGGAACAAGGCTAGCCTGTCTACCCGAATCATCTGGAGCATCTGGAACTCTATCAGTGAGCCACATCTCAATGTAAACAAAGATACAGCAGTCACACTGAGCAGACTGCTCCAGTATAATGTGTAATTAATTCTTGTTTAATATATTCATTACAAAATATTCTTAGTTTTATATTTAATACGTAGGTTCAGTTTATTTAATGCATATGTTGTAACAGGTTTGACACACAGAGAACAAGCCGGATGAATTAGGTTCTTCTGGAGAGCAGTGGTTTCGGGGGCACCTAGGTAAGTGGCCACGGGTCCACGGGTCATAGCTCTCTGAAGGCGAAGTCCTCTGGCTTGCGGCATGGTGGACCGAGCCAGTGATCTGCACAGAGCAGATGGTGAGGCAGATAGAGACGGCGGAGCGAGCACAAAAGCACAAGGCTTCCTTCTTGGCATAGCATTATCGGGAATGTGTGGAGTCTGCAAAGACAGGAGACGTAAGGTTAAGGTCAGGTATGATCTACTCACTGGTCTGCATTGGCATGGCCTTTTTATAGGCCCCTGGCAACTAGAGCAGAGCATCTATTGATTGTGCTCCAGCCCAGGTGCATTATGCAGACCCCACCCGCTCCTGACACACACACACACACACAGCTCCTACAGATAGATTAGCGTAGGTTATGCTGTGTGCATAAGTGGTCTGAGTAAGAAACTTGAACTAATGTGTGAGCACTGGCTGATATAAAACAAGAATTAGTTACAGCAGATAAAAATAAGTATAAGACGTCTCCATTTGCGTAAATAAACGACATGCTATTTACATGAAATCTTCACATTGACATTTTGGCATTTGGCAGATGCTCTTATCCACTGTGACTTACAAAAGGTGCTTTGAACTTTACATCACTGGATAGATAGTTACACTGCGTTACTACTGTAGGTTACTTAACCTAGGAGCGGGTGGGGTCTGCATAATGCACCTGGGCTGGAGCACAATCAATAGATGCTATGCTCTAGTTGCCAGGGGCTTATATAAAGGCCATGCCAATGCAGACCAGTGAGTAGATCATACCTGACCTTAACCTTTGCTTACGTAACCATCAGTCAAACACAGTTAGTAAGAGGGATTTGTTTGGGGTGGGGCGGGGGGGATTAGTCCAGGTAGTGAACAAATAATTTGAAGAGGACTAGATGTTGGTGACAACCCATGCAATCCACACATGCTTAGAAATCAAACTATAGATGCCCATGAATTGAAAGTTTTTTAAATAATGAGAAATGACAGAAATTAATTTTTTTGAACACAAGCATTGAGGAATGGGAGGAGCAAAAAAGGTACAGTATGTAAAGCCAAGACACCAGCTGGAATCAATCAGTAACTAGAAAGCAATTCTGCCCCTTTTCAGTGCAAATTAAAATCAGATGGATCCGTCCCAACTGATGGCCTATAAAAAGGGTGTCTTATTACCAAGTGACACAAGAAACATCTCATGATGGGTAAAATCAAAGAGCTCTCACAACACCTGATTGTTGCAAAACATCATGATGGCCTTGTTTGCAGAAGGATTTCAAAACTCTTATCTCTCCTTCTCTTCTCCTTTCTTCTCTTCTCTCTTGCTTTCCCTCCCTCTTTCCTCTCTCTCTCTCTCTCTCTCTCTCTCTCTCGCTCTCTCTCCGCCTACACATGTCGCTCCTGAGCTGTCAGTGATCCAGACCCCTTCTGGCCTCTGGACTTGTCTGACTCGTCCTGGTGTCCCGGGTCTGGTTGGAAATCTCATCACATGGACGCTCCATGTGGTCTGTTTGGGATGCGCGTGGTGACTGGGGACGGTTCCACTTTACCATGTAGATGGTCCTGGCCTCAGCTGATGCAGTCAGCTGTTCTCTGAGTACTTGTGCTGGAGGTCCTTCAATAATTCCTACAGCAGCTTTGCACTGAAAGTATATCTCCAGTAACGGAACTGGACTCCATATTAATTTACACACATCTTCTATTATATTGAATTTCATAAACAACACACAGTATGAGTGCAGATCAATCCCTGCTCTCCGTTATCACCCAGATGAGGATGGGTTCCCTGTTCAGTCTGGTTGAGGAGTTTTTTCCTCAGCACCGTCGTCCTCACGCTTGTTCATCAGGGACGATTTTTATTCAGACTGATTTTCTCACACATTACATACTCATGTCACTAATTTTCTTTGGATTTTGTAAACGCTGATTTTCAATAATGACTGTTGTTAAAAGGACTATACAAATAAAATTGAATTGAAAACTTCTGAATGTGTGAACAGTGTTGATGCCAAAATCCAGAAATGGAAAGATTATAATTTCATCATAAACCAGCCATGAACTGTAACAACGTGGGGCAAATCCATGGTTGCTAGGCAGCACCACCATTGTGGCAATCAACAGATACACCTGGTCACGAATGTATTGTAAACTGGCATGTGAAGTGATCATTAAGGATCACTCGGTATGAGAGGATGTCGCTCATAAAGGATATTTCTTTTTTTCCTGAATCCTTAAATTTGATCAAAATCAAAATAGGAATTATTTCTGAATTTTACAAAAAAATCACAATTTTATGTACTGGACCTGTTTTGTCCCTCAAGAATGACTAGAAGGATTGCAGCTCGACAGGGGAAGAAAAGTCTTTAGAAGCTCTGAAGGGCCTGACATGAGGAACTCCCTCCATCCTGCATCGGCAGCAACCGTCTGTCCGCAAGTACGTGCAGGAACTCAGACAGAGACAGTTGACGATGTCATTAACATCTTGAACACTGTGAGTTGTCTGGTTGGTGGCTATTCGCACCTTTGCAGAATGTGTTAAACTGCTTAGGCACGGAATATTAAGTGCTGTGTCGATATTATTTTTCTGTAGTAGAAAGCTTGTTTCTGCAAATCATTTATGACCTTAAAAGGTAAAAGCAGAGTTTAGGGTAAAGCTGGAAGCGAAATATTGTAAGAACATCCCTCATCCCTCTTACCATTGTACATCTATTAGATTAGTCTACACTGTGTATATTGTAGATGTCTCCTATTTATTGTAGGCTGCTCCTATTGCTCCATTCTTTGAAGGTGAGATAGTGATGATGATTACCGTGCTTTTCCTTAATGAAGGCACTATCGACATTTTGCAGAATAAAACATCAGTATTTTTATTTCTTGAATATAAAAAGCTGTAACCATCATGTTTGGTCATGAACATCACTGCCGTGTTCTATTACAGCAAGTGTCTTTTTGCCTCAACATATTTGTTTTGTAATTATTTGTAGATGATTCTAAAAAGGAAAAGCCGAAATCTCATTTAATGAGCAACTAAATATTGAATATCTTCAGGAAGATGAAGGAGCCAATGTCCATAAAATATGTTAAAGGCACCGCTCTAGACGAATCGGCAATTTGCAACGAATGTCTTCACCCACTCTGATGGACACGGCACATAATGAAGACGTTCCTCGCCATCGTCCATCAGCAGAATCGAAAGTGAAACTGAAAAGCACATAAATTGTACATACCATCTGTAAGAACATCTTCTATAACAGCAGGGCCAGTGTATAATAGGAATTGCCACAGTATTGCTGCTTCCCACCTGTTTAACTCACGTAAGGATGGCAGTTGACCTGGAGAATTCCTTGTGTATAAAAGCTGTAAGATTTCCAAGACCTTCAGAGATGCTACTCCGTTGCTGCACAGATCATTTACACACTTTGGGCCTTCGTCTGAGAAAAACTAAAATTATTTGACCACACCTAAACAGACAACATGCATGTTAGCAGCTACATGCGGAGACAATATTACTTCATGACTTCGATAATCAAATTTGAGAGAATACATCATCTGACCTTAAAGGAAACATTTCTGACACAATTTGGTTTTCAAATCTGGGACCTTTAACTTTGTTCACAGGTAAAACGTGACCTTTAATACATTTGAGAAAAGCTCTGGCTGGAGCATCACAAACAAAACCCCATTACAGTTACGTCTAATGCTGGTCATAGTATTAAATCCCAGATGCACAAACATTTTGTCCAACACATATTGTTCAACCGGTTCGGGTTTGGATTTTCCGCAGAACTTTACAATCACAAAAGCTCTAAACAATCAGTTCTGTTCAGGAGGAACCCACTGCTCAGTAGCCTGTACACGTAGTGGCCAATACAGTCAACAACTACACTGACTTCTGGCTCACTTTCATCAAATTCTTGACTCTAATCATCAGATTCTTTTGAAACAACGCCTTGTTGTGTTGGAGGTGAACCGTCGCCACTCTCTGCTTTTCTCTTTTCTTCTTTTGAAGTCATTGTGTGACGACGTGTCTAGTCGTGAATGGATAATTAAATTAGTATGACATGTTAATTAATGACACATATACTTTAACTATTGGGAAATGAAGGGACTAATCTATTACTGTACGTTACCAACGACCATCAGTGAAAATCTGCTTTTAATATTGTAAACAAACTACTAGACATGTTTACAGAAATATCACTTACTGTATGTAGGATATAAATAGTGTCATGCAGTAACATAATGAACAAAACAAAATGCAATTTCTTTTTCATATATGGACAGTAATGGACAGATTGTTTATGTAATTTGCTATATAGAAATTATTGACCAAAAGGGCGACTTCCTGCTAAAACTGACTTGGTTAACAAACATAGTGACGCCACCTAGTGCACAAAAGCCTTAGGAATATTTTAGTTGTCTGTTAGAGGTTTATTTTTAGATGTGTAATAGATGGAATGATATCTGATAGACGTCTATAGACATATACGGAAAAAATAGCTATCGTATAGATGTCTAATACGGAGGATCCGGAAAATATTCACCGCACTTCAGTTTTTCCACATTGTGTTATATTACAGCTTTATTGCAAAATGGATAAAAGATTTACTTCAAATTCTACAAACAAAATTTTATTTATTTTTTAAGTTACCTTTATTTAACCAGGCAAGACCAGGAACAGGTTTCTTATTTACAACTGTGGCCTGACAAAACCAGTAATGATAATGTGAACGAACCTTGTTTGTTTGCAAATGTATTCAAAATAAATAAATAAACAATGACATGAACATACGTTTTCACAGCATTTGCTTAATACTTATACTTAGTTATGGGCATAAGTCTTTTCGAGTATGATGCTACAAGCTTGGCACACCTATTTTTGGGTAGTTTCTCTCATTCAGCTGAATTTACAACAGGTGGACTCCAATCAGGTTGTAAAAACATCTCAAGGATGATCAGTGGAACAGGATGTGCCTGAGCTCAATTTTGAGTGTCATGGCAAAGGGTGTGAATACTTATGTTCATGCATTTTTATAAATTTGCTAAGATTTCAAACAAACTTCTTTCACGTTGTCATTATGGGGTATTGTTTGTAGAATTTTGGGTTAATTTTATGAGTAGCTAATTAATAACCCCATGTTATCTTCCAATGGGAAGGTCTTCACTCACACTTCACTGGCCACCTCTGAAGCCTTGTACCAGGGCTCAACATTCATCATTACACCTGGTGACTCCGCTGTCAAACCCGTGCCACGTAACACAAGCAGGTTCCTGACAGAGGATTGAAGAGAATTATCAGAAAAGTTCTCCTAGAGCCCAGGACATCTTGTAGAGAGCTTCAGGGATTAGCAGGTACAATTGGTACAAAAGTAATACATTTAACTGTCGTGGCCCGAATGCACGCTCACCACACAAGACTTCATCAAAACATTGCTGAAGAAAAAAAGCATGTTGAAGTTTGTTTAAAGTTGGCACTTAAGAGGAGCTCACCCAGCTTGAAAAGGAAGCCATGGATTAACCCCCAAAGCCCAGCGTAATAACCCTCAGGGGTCAATGACATCGTCAATGGTGACAATGGATTAGTTACTGTATTGGTAACAATTTGAAATTTACACAAATTTAAGAAGCGCACAGAATCACTGCAGGTCTTCAGAAAGGCCTCAGACATCTAAGGGTTTTAAGATAAGGGCCATGTTTTTAGAGCTTCCCCCTGTTAAGACCCTTTGTTCACTCCACTACCACGGATTTCATCTCTGATATGCCTCGCAGGTTGGGAGACATCTTGTTTGTCCTCACGCCGAGTTCAAGAACTACTTGTCACGGTTCCATCTCTGTAGCAAACTCCCCACCCTGCCTTGCACCACAGCCCCCGGTTTTTAGGGAGGTTGTCCTGGACTTCCAGGAACACTCTGGCGTAGGGCTTTTGGGGAGGGTATGTCAGGAATTACCCCTAGAGGGTGCGTTGCATAAAGTAGTTTCATAAAGATAAACTTTCAAAAAAGCTTGGAGTGAGATTCCAAAAAATAACAGCTGATTAAGAGAGAATCCTACAACACACACGCAATATTATGTGAAATGTATCAGGGATCCTGTATACACTCGTACTGCTGAATCTCAGAATCAAGTCACAAAATAACAACAGGAATAATCATAAACTTAATCATACAGTAGCTCTGGTTTCTACTGTCTTCTGTAATACAGGTTTTTTTACTAAGTGTGTAAGTGATCTCTACTCACGATTTTTCTGACCACACTTCAACACTATCCTTACAGGTTATAACAATGGGTTGGACAGTTTGTAACCCAGTTCCAGTCCTTTCAAATCTCCTTATTTGTTTTTGGTGCTTGATGAAGCTCAATAATTTGCCCTTCTGCAGAGGTGGCTTTGACTGAACAGTGTATATTATTATATAAAAAATGTCATCTTTCATTTCAACAATATTTTATTAAACATTGCACAATATACTGTACATAGTCAATATACAGACAGTGTGTGTGTGTGTGTGTGTGCTATGTCTCATCATGGGACTGTAAGTACACAGGCTTGGCTTGGTTCCTGAGTCGCTGCTGCGCTCGAAGCTTTCTGCCTTTCTGAGTGGCCAAGCCCATCGGCGGAAGATACAACTGCAGAGAGAGAGAGAGAGAGTCATCATCATCATCATCATCATCATTATTATTATTATTATTATCTTTATCATTACTATTATTAAAGACTGACTCACCGGTCTGGGATATGGATTTCTGTAATGAAGACCTTGCAGGAAACACAAACACAGAGGTTAAAAAGTAATCACTCCTAAAAGCATTTAAGCGTAGGAACGTAACTTTGCAGAGTTTTGTGAAAATATTCGCCCCCTCTCTGGTGTCTGTCTTTGTTACTGTTTGTCTTCATTATTCCTTATTACTTATTCTGATTCTAATTCTTATCGTCACAATAAAGAAAATACAAATTAAAATTGTGCCTCCAAAGCTGTGAGTGTGTTGTGTGTAAATCAAATGGAACAAAACCCCATGAAAGTCATTTTTAGTTCCAGGTTGTAACGCGAAAAAACAGGACAAACACCAGGGGGGTGAATACTTTTACATGGCTTTTTTGATGGTTTTGTGTGTGTATGTAGCATTTCATTATCACCTTATTACACGATTTCAATCTATTTGTGTTATTTATAATCGATTTATGTAGATCTAATGTTCATGAAATAAGTTTGCAGTCGTTATAGCTCTGAGTGGTGGAGACTCCGCCCACACTCCGCCCACACACCGCACACTCCGCCCACACACCGCACACTCCGCCCACACACCGCACACTCCGCCCACACACCGCACACTCCGCCCACACACCGCACACACACCGCACACACACCGCACACTCCGCACACACACTCCTCGCACACACCGCACACTCCGCACACACACGCCTCGCACACACCGCACACTCCTCGCACACTCCTCGCACACACCGCACACACACCGCGCACACTCCTCACACACACCGCGCACTCCTCCGCGCACTCCTCCGCGCACTCCTCCGCGCACTCCTCCGCGCACTCCTCCGCGCACTCCTCCGCGCACTCCTCACACACACCGCACACTCCTCACACACACCGCACACTCCTCACACACACCGCACACTCCTCACACACACCGCACACTCCTCACACACACCGCACACTCCTCACACACACCGCACACTCCTCACACACACCGCACACTCCTCACACACACCGCACACTCCTCACACACACCGCACACTCCGCCCACACACTCCTCACACACACCGCACACTCCGCCCACACACCGCACACTCCTCACACACACCGCACACACACCGCAGACTCCGCACACACACTGCAGACTCCTCACACACACTGCAGACTCTGTGTGTGTGTGTGTGTGTGTGTGTGTGTGTGTGTTACGCACCGAGTTCTATTCGAGCCTCACACTCTGCTACACACTTACTGATTAACTCTGGGTCTGTCAGCTGAAACAAACACACACACACACACAAATATTTACATCATTGTTAAATGCAATGACGACTCAAACAGTCCATCACATCCACACATCACATGATTCTGAGGATCTGCTCCAGACCTCTGACCTACACACACACACACACACACACACACACTGGAGACGCCTCACACACAACACACAATATTAATATATAAATCACTTTTTATTAATGTTATAAATAATATTCTGTTATTGTTGCTACTATTATTATCATTTTATAATTAAACTACACTTCAAGTTTTTTTTTTTTTATTAAAAGTGGAACTTGGAGCACTTTGAGTACTGGACACCTCTGTCCTGTTCCCTGTGGATCCACTAGAGGGCGATGTGGTTCCAGTTTAAGTGAGAATGCTGCTATAGAAATGAGTAGAGAACTGAGCTGATTATCTAACTGAGGTTTCTGTGCTGATATTTCACTTTAACTCCAGCAGAGGGCGACACCAATCACAGAGACTCATCATACTGTAACATCAAACACTCACTCACTGTCAGAGAGACAACATTAGTCCTGTGTGTGTGTGTGTGTGTGTGTGTGTGTTAGTTCCGTACATGTTTGTTGTGTGTGAACAGTGAGCGTGCCTCCTGTATGATGTACGTCCTCTCTCTCTCTGTGTCGTGTGTGAGTGATGACTGAGCCTGCCAGCTGCGAGCGATCCGGAGGACATGTCGGTACAGAGCCAGAACCTCCAACCGCCTCGACGCCATCACCTTCACACACACACATAGGTTTACTCAGAAACGTATCTTGAGAATTGTCTCTGCAATGTAAAGACCTCAATGTCCTCACTTACAGTACACCAGTAATCTGAGTAAATCATGTCGTTAATACCTCAGAGTGTGTGTGTGTGTGTGTGTGTGTGTCCTGAGTTAACCTGTGTCGAGATCAGTGTCTGTGATCCTTGTGATTGTGTTGAAGCAAATTTATCTATAAACATGGACAAAAATATAATCGTGCAATGAACACCAGAGTAAATATTATTAATAATAATAATAATAATAAGTAGTAGTAGTTACATGGTGCTAGAATATCTGTGCTGTGTTTATATCTATACAGCCAAAACTACAAAGTGCTGTAAAGTGTCTCAGGTGAAAAAGTGAACTTTAGATCGAATCATACAACATTATTTTTTTATAAGACTTAATGCGTCTTATCTCCCGATTCATGTTGTGTTTTTTGTAAATATGCATACACATTTAGATTTGTTTATCAAAAAGAAACACATTTGCTAAATACAGTTTCACACCCTGTAATGTCTGTAGTGTAACTTTAAAAATTTAAATGATCTTAACTGTCACTCAGTTAAACTTGGCCAGTTTATATTTCATATGATAAGATGTAATCCTGAAAAAGTGTATTATTCTAAAATGCTAAGTTGTTAAGATATCGCAACATGAATTTGACATGGTTACGGACACTACAGATGCTTTTTTAAGCTTTTACCAAAAACAATTTAAGTCATAATGTGTTTCTAGAAGCTTCCACCAACGTTAGTATCAAAACTCATAAAGATACATGAATAATATATATTTTAAATGATTGTCGTTTGAAGTGAGACAGTATAACGCTGAGGAACCGACGTTTTTGGGCCTCATATAAAATCTTCTCTCTAAAACAGCTGACGTTAGAAAATTTACTTTTTTTTAATGAAGCGAGTTCAGTTAATTCCATCTAAACTTCACAAATATCTTCTCACACAGACACACACACACACGCGCACACAATATCACCTGTATTATAGGTATCACATTCAAATAATAATAATAATAATAATAATAATAATGTCAGTGTTGGCAGTGACGTAAATAAATCATTTATTATGGTCTAGTAATAAACAAACACGTGCATTTATACATCCATATACTGTATATAACTGTAACCTGCATTAAGTGTTATAAGTTGTTTTATTTCTTTAAAATGTTTCTCTACAGTTAAAGAGATGATTAACACAGAGGGGTTACACTGTTACCTGCCGTATTAGTTTCACAAACCCCGGCGTCGCAGAGTTGATGACGTCATAAACGTTTGCCCGGTCTTATTAAACAATGCGCTGTTGCTGCGCAGCCTCAGTGCGTTCACACCGGTTTAACTGCGTCACGCATGCGCAGAAACCCGTCCTGTGGGTCTCAGATGACGCGGAACTAATTTAACCCTCAGAGACTTACAGGTCCTTCTCAAAAAATTTGCATATTTCATCCGACCAATAAAAGAAAAGTGTTTTTAATACAAAAAAAAAAGTCAACCTTCAAATAATTATGTTCAGTTCTGCACTCAATACTTGGTCGGGAATCCTTTTGCAGATTCTTGTGTCTTGTGTCTCTCAACTTTCTCTTCACAATATCCCACAGATTCTCTATATGGGGTTCAGGTCAGGAGACTTGGCAGGCCAATTGAGCACAGTAATACCATGGACAGTTAACCATTTACCAGTGGTTTTGGCACTGTGAGCAGGTGCCAGGTCGTGCTGAAAAATGAAATCTTCATCTCCATAAAGCTTTTCAGCAGATGGAAGCATGAAGTGCTCCAAAATCTCCTGATAGCTAGCTGCATTGACCCTGCCCTTGATAAAACACAGTGGACCAACACCAGCAGCTGACATGGCACCCCAGACCATCACTGACTGTGGGTACTTGACACTGGACTTCAGGCATTTTGGCATTTCCCTCTCCCCAGTCTTCCTCCAGACTCTGGCACCTTGATTTCCGAATGACATGCAAAATTTGCAACCTGTAGCCCATTTCCTGCACACGCCTGTACACGGTGGCTCTGGATGTTTCTACTCCAGACTCAGTCCACTGCTTCCGCAGGTCCCCCAAGGTCTGGAATCGGTCCTTCTCCACAATCTTCCTCAGGGCCCGGTCACCTCTTCTCGTTGTGCAGCGTTTTCTGCCACACTTTTTCCTTCCCACAGACTTCCCACTGAGGTGCCTTGATACAGCACTCTGGGAACAGCCTATTCGTTCAGAAATTTCTTTCTGTGTCTTACCCTCTTGCTTGAGGGTGTCAATGATGGCCTTCTGGACAGCAGTCAGGTCGGCAGTCTTACCCATGATTGCGGTTTTGAGTAATGAACCAGGCTGGGAGTTTTTAAAAGCCTCAGGAATCTTTTGCAGGTGTTTAGAGTTAATTAGTTGATTCAGATGATTAGGTTAATAGCTCGTTTAGAGAACCTTTTCATGATATGCTAATTTTTTGAGATAGGGATTTTGGGTTTTCATGAGCTGTATGCCACAATCATCAATATTAAAACAATAAAAGGCTTGAACTACTTCAGTTTGTGTGTAATGAATCTAAGATATATGAAAATCTAATGTTTATCAGTACATTACAGAAAATAATTAACTTTATCACAATATGCTAATTTTTTGAGAAGGACCTGTATATATTTAATATCATATATATATATAGAATATAAACATATAAACAACATGTAGAAAGATTTTTATATTTACATAGAAATACTGTAAAATAAATAAATAAATACAGACAATAATGTAAATCTCTAGATTGTACAAGATATACAAATATTATTTGTAATGTATTTATAGAAATGTTGTGTTATTCTAAACATTAAAACCTAACAAACTGATCATATATGTAAACATATGTAAAAGTTGAGATGAAAACTTGGTATTAAATAAAATGTTGTTTAACACAGGATTAGTGTTTATATTCCAGCAGTAATATTTACTCGGTCTTGTACATAATGTTCATTTGTAGATTTGTGGAAAATTAACAACTTATATGGCATATAAACAACATCCGGTACGATTTGTTCATTTGCATTAAAATACTGTAAAAACAAAATACTGACTCTGTTCTTTAATGTATAGACATTATCTGTAAATCTAGACATTACACATGTATACATCTTATTTATTGAAATTCCTTGTTATCCTAAACGTTTGAACTTAATAAATGGATCATATATTTTGAAGAAAAGTTCACAGATCGAAAAATTTGTATTTTTATTGCAGTTCCACTTTTACTCCCATTTTTACTTTACCATAAAAAACATAAGAATAATATATGAAATAAAACTAGAGTCAGGTTTTATTCCCTAAGTATCTTGACACACATGAGGAATTTGTTTCCAGATGTTTGTGACTCTCAAAGTACAGAACATAAGTAACACGGTACGTTTGTTACACAGAAAGACACTATAGATAGCGTACTTCAATATTTTAACTAATTTTAAAGACTGACTCGTTTAAAGATCCAACTCTGTTGAATGAAGGACTCGATCAGGTTGTCAATTCATTCAGTTATTTTAATCGACTTGTTCAAAAACAGAACACATTTTTAGTTAGTTAAACTGTTTAGGTTCCAACATGTTCAGGGAGTCTATGAGAGGCATTCAAGTCAAACCAGGACTTTCGATTGTGCTGAATTACGGCACACTGTTCTGAAATTAAAAACCCCCTATTATTATTTTTTTAGAGCAGGGGTACTAAATAAAAATGTAAGAAGGGCTGGTCGATTCAGTCATTGTAAGTCTATAACAAATAAGCAAAATGGAAATTTTCAGTAACTGTGTAAAATATGTGGACAGTTTTATTTAAGGTTTGTGTATATTTCCTTGTATCTTTATGAGATAATCTTTAAACATTCTTTAAACAATCTTCAGTAAATCTTCATCTGAATGACTGAGCTGTAAATGAATGTGAAAAGACTCTGGTCTCGTTTTAATCTTACTGCAGGAAGAATAAACAGTCCATTTTGATCTGTCCATTCATTTCAGTTTTCATAGTCTACTTTCTCTTTTATTGCAGTAAGCCATGATGTGCCGGACTTTCGTATCTCTTACCTCTTCACCCTCTGTCTATACACACTAAACTATTGTCCCGAATGGCTCTGTTACAGCGGTAGATTACTAGTACATTAATTTTTTAGAAAAGCATCAGGGCCCAGATAGAAGTGTCACTCTGTCCCGGTCCACAACACGGCCTGCCATGTAGTGAGTGATGCCTGGTCTATAATCCCCTGCTACAATAATGCACTTATCCCAGTGTTTCACTAGTGCTTGAATGTCATTGCCATGATCGAGCTGAGCTGCCTGTCTGATTCACATCTGAAATGCTGGCCTCCCAGGAACTCCATTAATGATTTTCCAAATATGTGTTAATGTCTTAGAGCAAGTTCTTGTAATGTGCAAGTGGTGTTGGTGAATGACTGTGTGTACAGTTCCCACACACAGATGTGTCTCACATGTTGTGACAAGTTATTAATAGATTTTCAGTGATCAGGCGTTCCACTCGCTGAACGTTCACAGGAACGACTGCAGCGGCTCCGAGTCACTGGGATACACAGACATACGGCCTTCTTTAAAACGCTTGCACCGTTAAAAAGGTCTATTTTTTTTCTCTGCGGTTAAGATTCTCATCACTGTACTGTGCTCGAAGTCTTCTGTAAACGTCAGTCAGCTTTTACATCATCATTCACCAGAAATTTCATCACGAGTCCCGGTTTGACTTGAACAGCCTATTCTAGAGAGCCGAGTTGTTTGAAGTGTCGACTCGTTCCTAGAGCTGACTCGTTTAAGGAGTAGAGTTGTTTTGAGAGTTGCCTCATTTAGGGAGGTGATTCAGGTAAAGAGTCAACAACACATCTGTCTTACACACGAGACTAACAGATGGAGTAAAAATACTGTTTTGTTTGTTTATTTATTTATAAACACTTTTCCGAAAACAATATAATAGTAAAAAAAAAACAAAGAACATTTGTAATAATAACATCATAGTTAGTGTTTAATTTCAGTAAATTTAATCCATTATTCGTTTCTGCTACGATGTTTTCTAAAGCGCGACAGAATGCGGTTCCGTTCAGGACACAGGAAGTGACGCACGAAGCGGAAGTGACGCGGGGAAAATTCCCATAATGTTCAGTCATTGAGTAAAGAAGAAGAAGAAGAACACAAAGGAGTGTGTGATGTCGGGCTCACATGAGTGTGTGTGTGTGTATGATTGTATCCCACTGGAGTGTTAGCGCGTGCTTGTGTGTGTGATAGAGAGCGGAGTGTGTGTGTGTGATTAGCATTGTAGCCTGTGCAGCTTGATTACAGCAGGAACAGGAGCTCTCTCTCTCTCTCTCTCTGTGTGTGTGTGTATGAGAGTGTGTGTGAGACCCGGGTCCGATGTGAAACTCCTCTCCGTGTAAAGGTGAGTTTGTATCTCTTGTTAAACTCCCCAATCAGCTGTCTGTGTGAACTTTTACTATGGTTAGCCTCGATGCTAATGCTAACTTTAATGTGTGTATTAATACACAGATGGAAGTGTGTGTGTACTGTGTTTGTGTTGTTTGTTTACTTTGTTTTCGATACGTGCGCGCGCGTGTGTAGTGTTTTTGTGTTGTTTGTTTACTTTGTTTTCTATAAGTGTGTGTGTCTAAGCACACTGGGTTTTAAAGTGGCTGACTTTGACACACACACACACCCACACTTTGATTAAAGTTAATGGTTCAGGGAGAGTTTCACAACATCTGAGCTAAAACTTATTAACCACACACACTACACTAAGCTGGAGTGTTTTTATATGACGTGTGTAAGAGTTCGGTGTGTTTCCATTCCAAAGCAGCGTGACGAATTTTACACTTAAAAAGATGGTGTGTGTGTGCCCCGTCACGTGTGTGTGCCCCGTCACGTGTGTGTGTGCGCCCCGTCTCGTGTGTGTGTGCGCGCCCCGTCACGTGTGTGTGTGCGCGCCCCGTCACACGTGTGTGTGCGCGCCCCGTCACACGTGTGTGTGCGCGCCCCGTCACACGTGTGTGTGCGCGCCCCGTCACACGTGTGTGTGCGCGCCCCGTCACACGTGTGTGTGCGCGCCCCGTCACACGTGTGTGCGCGCGCCCCGTCACACGTGTGTGCGCGCGCCCCGTCACGTGTGTGTGCGTGCCCCGTCACGTGTGTGTGTGTGCGTGCGTGCCCCGTCACGTGTGTGTGTGTGCGTGCGTGCCCCGTCACGTGTGTGTGTGCGTGCGTGCCCCCTCACGTGTGTGTGTGCGTGCGTGCCCCCTCACGTGTGTGTGTGCGTGCCCCGTCACGTGTGTGTGCGTGCCCCGTCACGTGTGTGTGTGCGCGCCCCGTCACACGTGTGTGTGCGCGCCCCGTCACACGTGTGTGTGCGCGCCCCGTCACACGTGTGTGCGCGCGCCCCGTCACACGTGTGTGCGCGCGCCCCGTCACACGTGTGTGCGCGCGCCCCGTCACACGTGTGTGCGCGCGCCCCGTCACACGTGTGTGCGCGCGCCCCGTCACACGTGTGTGCGCGCGCCCCGTCACACGTGTGTGCGCGCGCCCCGTCACACGTGTGTGCGCGCGCCCCGTCACGTGCGTGCGTGCCCCGTCACGTGCGTGCGTGCCCCGTCACGTGCGTGCCCCGTCACGTGCGTGTGTGTGCGTGCGTGTCCCGTCACGTGTGTGTGTGCGTGCGTGTCCCGTCACGTGTGTGTGTGTGCGTGCGTGCCCCGTCACGTGTGTGTGTGTGCGTGCGTGCCCCGTCACGTGTGTGTGTCTGTGTGTGTGTGTGCGTGCGTGCCCCGTCACGTGTGTGTGTGTGTGCGTGCGTGCCCCGTCACGTGTGTGTGTGTGTGCGTGCGTGCCCCGTCACGTGTGTGTGTGTGTGCGTGCGTGTCACGTGTGTGTGTGTGTGCGTGCGTGCCCCGTCACGTGTGTGCGTGCGTGCCCCGTCCCGTGTGTGCGTGCGTGCGCGCCCCGTCCCGTGTGCGTGCGTGCCCCGTCACGTGTGTGTGTGTGTGCGTGCGTGTCACGTGTGTGTGTGCGTGCGTGCCCCGTCACGTGTGTGCGTGCGTGCCCCGTCCCGTGTGTGCGTGCGTGCGCGCCCCGTCCCGTGTGCGTGCGCGCCCCGTCCCGTGTGCGTGCGCGCCCCGTCCCGTGTGCGCGCGCGCCCCGTCACGTGTGCGCGCGCGCCCCGTCACGTGTGCGCGCGCCCCGTCACGTGTGCGCGCGCGCCCCGTCACGTGTGCGCGCGCGCCCCGTCACGTGTGCGCGCGCGCCCCGTCACGTGTGCGCGCGCGCCCCGTCACGTGTGCGCGCGCGCCCCGTCACGTGTGCGCGCGCGCCCCGTCACGTGTGCGCGCGCGCCCCGTCACGTGTGCGCGCGCGCCCCGTCACGTGTGCGTGCGCGCCCCGTCACGTGTGTGTGTGTGCGTGCGCGCCCCGTCACGTGTGTGTGTGTGTGCGTGCGCGCCCCGTCACGTGTGTGTGTGTGTGCGTGCGCGCCCCGTCACGTGTGTGTGTGTGCGTGCGCGCCCCGTCACGTGTGTGTGTGTGTGTGCGTGCGCGCCCCGTCACGTGTGTGTGTGTGCGTGCGCGCCCCGTCACGTGTGTGTGTGTGCGTGCGCGCCCCGTCACGTGTGTGTGTGTGTGCGCGCCCCGTCACGTGTGTGTGTGTGTGTGTGCGCGCGCCCCGTCACGTGTGTGTGTGTGTGTGCGCGCGCCCCGTCACGTGTGTGTGTGTGTGTGCGCGCCCCGTCACGTGTGTGTGTGTGCGCGCCCCGTCACGTGTGTGTGTGTGTGTGTGCGCGCCCCGTCACGTGTGTGTGTGTGTGTGTGCGCGCCCCGTCACGTGTGTGTGTGTGTGTGTGCGCGCCCCGTCACGTGTGTGTGTGTGTGTGCGCGCCCCGTCACGTGTGTGTGTGTGTGTGCGCGCCCCGTCACGTGTGTGTGTGTGTGTGCGCGCCCCGTCACGTGTGTGTGTGTGTGTGCGCGCCCCGTCACGTGTGTGTGTGTGTGTGCGCCCCGTCACGTGTGTGTGTGTGTGTGCGCGCCCCGTCACGTGTGCGTGCGTGCCCCGTCACGTGTGCGTGCGTGCGTGCGTGCCCCGTCACGTGTGCGTGCGTGCGTGCGTGCCCCGTCACGTGTGTGTGCGTGCGTGCCCCGTCACGTGTGTGTGCGTGCGTGCCCCGTCACGTGTGTGTGCGTGCGCGCCCCGTCACGTGTGTGTGTGCGTGCGCGCCCCGTCACGTGTGTGTGTGTGCGTGCGCGCCCCGTCACGTGTGTGTGTGTGTGCGTGCGCGCCCCGTCACGTGTGTGTGTGTGCGTGCGCGCCCCGTCACGTGTGTGTGTGTGCGTGCGCGCCCCGTCACGTGTGTGTGTGTGCGTGCGCGCCCCGTCACGTGTGTGTGTGCGTGCGCGCCCCGTCATGCGTGCGTGCGCGCGCGCGCGCGCCCGTGCCGGCACGCAAAACCAATGTGCTTGGTATGTAATCAGCAAGTTGCAGTGTTCAAAGAGTTTAATATTCAGCGCCACTATGAGACCCATCATAAAGATTCCGCTATGAAGGATAAATTTGGGTCCGTGGGATTGGATACGTTTTATTAATATCTCGTGCCAGGTTACCCCAAAATTAACAGCCATGGCTGCAAAGGTTCTATCCATGTTTGGGACTACTTATCTTTGTGAACAGGTGTTCTCCGTAATGAACAATAATAAAACAAAGCAGCGCTCAAGGTTAACAAATAAACACTTGAATGACATTGTTAAATGTGCTGCTACTCAGGATTTGACACCTAATATCGATGCACTTGGGAAGGCAAAAAGATGCCAAGTTTCAGGAGCCAGCAGCAGCAAGTAGACTGCAGGAGTGCAATGAGAGAGAGAGAGAGAAAGTGTGATGACACGAAATTTGTTTGCACTCATGAATACAGATCATTAAAAATAAGATTCATCTGGTTTCATATTAAAGACAATTAATATTGTGCAGTATGTTCTCAGCTTCAGTAGGCCCAGCCTAGTAGTTTGATCTGATGTAGTCTAATCTTATTGCCCATGCACTGTTATAACTTTTATTTTGTATTTCTTTTTTTATTTATTTATTTCAAAGCAGTATGACAATTAAGCCGAAATTTTTTTTTTCATAGCTCCCACTTGAGTTTGTTAATGTGGTGAGTTGGTTCAGGTGTAAAACTGCATTCACTCAACTGTTAAAATAAACCAGTTAACACATTCACCGCCAAACATGAAAATAATTTTTTTCCCATTGTTTGTGAATAAATGTGTTGTGCTTAGAAAAGATCCCTTGTCATCCATAATCATAATATGTAGGGTAGGCTACAAATGTAGGCTGAATGATAAAGCATAGTACTGAAAAACAAAGCGAAATATTTGGAATTGACATTCTTTTACTGATCCGGCCCACCTGAGAACAGAAAGTCTGGATCCGGCCCCAGAGCAAAACTGAGTTTGACATGCCTGTCTTAAGGCATACTGTCAATCAAACATTTCTTCCAATCATCCAGCATCCTGTCCCGCCCACTGCTCCATTCACTCCCAGAGAAGCTGAGCTTCCCTGGGAGTGACGATTTTGGTGCATTCATCCAATTACCGTCCAGCTTTTCTGCAGTGAAAAAACCTCCTCTGTGCTGCCCGTAGAGCTCCAGTGAAGCTGGGCTTCAGGAGGGTTTAACGCGCTGTGCTGCACGGAAATGTAGGACAAGAAAATCACCTCAAACAATCTACAATAAATACCTGATTCTGAACGAGCTAGTCATGAAGTTGAACGCATTCTAGCGCACTTTTATTAAAACCAATATAAATACGACAGTGCAGATATGAGCATTTATTTTCTGACATAGTACAGGAAGCGGAGATTCCCTTGTAGTCTTAGTGCAGCCACCACTGACACACACACACAGAGCAGATCTCCACATGCTAATTAATCCACCTAGTAAACGAGTGTGGTGACATCATCCTTGGGGGTCAGCACCCTGGGATTGGTTTAACCTAATACACCACATGGCGTACTCTTTCACTCTCTCACACACACACACCGTGAGCTGGGTAAAGCTGCAGGATGTGAGAGTGGAGGATTTCGTTATTGCGCGGAAGTGCAGAAGCGTTTCGTAACTCCGGCTGCGTCTCAAACTCACACGGATCTCATTAACAGGATGTTTAGCACAAAATTTATTTAGCACATAAAAATTATTTGATTTCAAATAAATAAATACTTATATGATTTACAAACTCTACAGAAATTCTACAGCTTGGGGGGAAAAATCGATTTAGTAAAGTTCCGTTCATAATTTTTTATATTTTATTTTTATTGCAATTCATGTATCGTCGCACTGACTACAAAATACGATATTTATATATACACTCGCCCCCTGAAATTGGTCAGGATTTACTGGAGAACACGTGAATTGTGAATTGTACTGCTGTGTGTCCCGCAGTGTTGCAGTGTAAAATACCCATGATACCCCTGTATGTACTGTATGTAACTCATGCAGGTGTGTTTTCTCTGGTATCAGGACTGCAGGCTAAATACAGTAATAATTCACCATCACAAGCCGTGTTTTCATCTACAGTCACTTTGTGTTCTCTCTACAGGACTGAACAATGCATATACAGTGGCTTGCAAAAGTATTCGGCCCCCTTGAACTTTTCCACATTTTGTCACATTACAGCCACAAACATTAATAAATTTAATTGGAATTCCATGTGAAAGACCAATACAAAGTGGTGTACACGTGAGAAGTGGAACGAAAACCATACATGATTCCAAACATTTTTTTACAAATAAATAACTGCAAAGTGGGGTGTGCGTAATTATTCAGCCCCCTGAGTCAATACTTTGTAGAACCACCTTTTGCTGCAATTACAGCTGCCAGTCTTTTAGGGTATGTCTCTACCAGCTTTGCACATCTAGAGACTGAAATCCTCGCCCATTCTTCTTTGCAAAACAGCTCCAGCTCAGTCAGATTAGATGGACAGCGTTTGTGAACAGCAGTTTTCAGATCTTGCCACAGATTCTCGATTGGATTTAGATCTGGACTTTGACTGGGCCATTCTAACACATGGATATTTTTTGTTTTAAACCATTCCATTGTTGCCCTGGCTTTATGTTTAGGGTCGTTGTCCTGCTGGAAGGTGAACCTCCGCCCCAGTCTCAAGTCTTTTGCAGACTCCAAGAGGTTTTCTTCCAAGTTTGCCCAGTATTTGGCTCCATCCATCTTCTCATCAACTCTGACCAGCTTCCCTGTCCCTGCTGAAGAGAAGCACCCCCAGAGCATGATGCTGCCACCACCATATTTGACAATGGGGATGGTGTGTGCAGAGTGATGTGCAGTGTTAATTTCTGATCAGCGCTCTCCTTGATCCTAGCTCGCCTGTGAGTTTAGGTGGACGGCCTTGTCTTGGTAGGTTTACAGTTGTGCCATACTCCTTCCATTTCTGAATGATCACTTGAACAGTGGCTCAGTGGGATGTTCAAGGCTTTGGAAATCTTTTTGTAGCCTAAGCCTGCTTTAAATTTCTCAATAACTTTATCCCTGACCTGTCTGGTGTGCTCTTTGGACTTCATGGTGTTGTTGCTCCCAATATTATCTTAGACAACCTCTGAGGCCGTCACAGAGCAGCTGTATTTGTACTGACATTAGATTACACACAGGTGCACTCTATTTAGTCATTAGCACTCATCAGGCAATGTCTATGGGCGACTGACTGCACTCAGACCAAAGGGGGCTGAATAATTACGCAGACCCCACTTTGTAGTTATTTATTTGTAAAAAATGTTTGGAATCATGTATGATTTTCGTTCCACTTCTCACGTGTACACCACTTTGTATTGGTCTTTCACGTGGAATTCCAATAAAAATGATTCAGGTTTGTGGCTGTAATGTGACAAAATGTGGAAAAGTTCAAGGGGGCCGAATACTTTTGCAAGCCACTCTAGTATTATATTTTAGATATAAAAAGAATTATGTTAAAATGCCACAAAAAAGAGTCATATTAGTCAAGATATTAGCGATTTCCAGGGACAATTATCGGTTAGATTCTAAGTATTCTTCTTGTAGATACTACCTCTTGTTGCTGATGGACCCTGAACATATCGTGTCCACTGTTTCCGCTTCATCTCTCTGTGACATCATTCTGACCGGCGAGTTATTTATATTGTCTGTGTTCCATTCCGATGTCACCAGCGCTGACGTCACTTCCTCCGTGCGTTACCATGGTCACATAAACACCATGAATACCTGTCGCTGCTGATGTGGAAATTGCACACTACAAATATTGAATATTTATTGAAACCAAAACTGATAAATAAACATACATGTATAAAACATACAGTGAAACGTGTATAACTTATTATTGATTAATTGTAAAAATAATTGATTAAAGATGAACAGAGATTTATATATTTTTTACAGATTACTAGTGTATATATGTGTGTATATATATATATATATATATATATATATATATATATATATATATATATAGATGTGTATACTAGTATACTAATATTAATAATACTAATATACTAGTGTATATTACTAAGAACTTCCTGGTTAAATCAGAATGTTTATTTTTTTTTGTCCTTTTAATATGATGTCGTCCTCAATAAGTGGAACCTCTGATTACTAGTAACGCGGTTTACAAGTGTTCCGCAAGACGAGCAAAGATTTTTAATAAATTTTGACTTCAAAAACGAGCATTGTCTTGGTTTACGAGTACCGAGTATCATGTATCACGGATGCGTTTCTTGATTTGATGCCGAGCGTCACGTCATCACAACTGAGCCAATGGTTTTTCCCTCTCTTGCGCTCCGGAATTGTGGGTAATCGTCTCCCTTGCTGGGTCTTAGTTCTCGTCTCTTATAGGTGTAATCAACATCCGTGTGTGTATGTGTTTCTTTCTCTTGGGCTGCAGAGTGTGTGTGTTGGTTGTGCAGGCGCGTAATTTGACACAGCGCCGGTTCACACACACTCTCTCGTCTTTAGTTTGTGTCAGTGTTGGAGTGTGTGTGTTGTGTGCGCTCGCACGTGTAATTTGACACCGTGCCGGTTCACTCTCCCACTCTCGCCTTTAATGTCTGTATGTGTATGTATGTGTGTGTGTGTGTGTGTGTGTGTGTGTGTGAAGCAGAGAGGGGGTGCTTCACTCACACAACCAGCACAGTGTCAAATTACACGAGCGCACACATAACACACACTCCGCAGCGCAAGAGGGGGAAAAAAACACACACACAGCGCCTGTGTGCATAAATGGAAACACTTATCTGTCGGGATTTATTTTATTTATTTTTTTTTTAAAGGTAAAGTGCAGGTTAATTTGTTTAATTTTTACTTTATATTTTGTGTTAATTATTTTTATGTATTTATTTTTTGGAGCTGTAGAACGAATAATTTGAGTTTCCATTATTTCTTATGGGAAAATTAGCTTTGATTTATGAGTGTTTTGGAATACAAGCTCCATTTTTTTTTTTAACGGTCCAGCGAGATGCAATGACTGATGGGAATGTTTTCATTCCCTTTTCCGGTGAAGAGAAGACCTGTTGTTCACTCAATCCCTGCAACGTTCGCAGTTCCCTTTGAACTGAACATTTTCACTCCCTGCGGTTTGGAATCACACGTAACATGACTAAACACCTTGTGTAGTGCCCTTCGCAGCAGGGTTCACGAAGTTGCTAGCTCAACGTCCCGGGGCTATTGTGTCTTCCAGTCGGGCTACAAAAATCTATCTCAGCCCCGCCCGTCGGGTTATCATGGGAAGGAATAATATATGTCAATGCTTTTGCATTCTTTCACAACTGTAGCTGGGTAATTATGTAATTTTCGGGCATCGATGAGCCGCTGTCAATGTGAGAAATATTGAAATCACATTTGAATTTGGCCTTGTTTTTTTACTTTCACTTTGCGATCGCACGAACTGTGTACTGATTGGTCATTGATGGAGTAACTGCGCACCAATTCCTGACATCGTCTTATCACTCGTTAGCTTACTATTAGTGACAAGTAAAATCTCCCAGCATCATAGCTGCAAGCTTAAACATGAGATAGAGGTTGATTGTGCAGAGAATAAAAAAAATCACTGACCGTTAAGTGTGTGCGTGTGTAAAAATAGGAGTTAGGCAGGTATTTTAGTTCTGCTGAGCCAAATAAGGCGGGTCAGGGTGAAGAAGGGACAGCCAAGGAGAAGCCGACCACAAAGCAGAAAAGTTATGACAAATTGGACTATGAGGCAAAAAGAAAGCGCATGGACAAAAGAATTTCTGTGGCTGGAATATGACATAAATAACATAATGTCCTGCCGGGTGTGTCGTGAGTTTCCTTCGATTTCTGACTCGACAAGCACCTTTATTACTGGGACCAGTAATTTTAGGAAAGAGCCCATCAGATTCCATGAGAAATCTCTACATCACCAGAAATGCATTGGTGCTCGGTCTGCAGCATCTTTCCCAGAACAAACACAGATTGCAAAAAACATACTAAAAATAAACCAAGCACAACAAGAAGTCCTGAAAAATCTGTTTAGAACAGCGTACTATGTTGCAAAGAGTGAACTACCATTGGCAAATATTTAGCAGTCTTTGCAAACTTCAAAAAGCAAATGGCCTAGATCTTGGTTCTACTTACCTCACTGACCTTTCTTGTAGAGAGCAATAGCACAAACTTCAAGAGACCAGATCAAAAAGGAAATTCAAGAAAGCAGGTTCTTATCCATTCTTGCAGATGGCAGTACAGACACGGGTATAATAGAACTCCAGGTGTGTGAGAGATACTGGTGACACATCCACATACATGATCAAATGTCAGCCAGTCAAGAGTCCAAATGCTGCAGGTATTTTAGAGATGAAGCAGCGAACACCATGCGTATCAGAGAAGACACACGGAAGAAGAAAGTAGTGTGTGCAAATTTTGATGGTGCTGCAGTGATGATGGGTGAGAAAACCGGAGTAGCTGGGAGACTGAAACAGAAGATACCCCACATCATCATAATACACTGTGTGATACACACTAATTAGAGCTGGATAGCCTGAAAGGCTGTGAGTACCTGGTGAAATTTGAAGATACAATGAAAACCATCTTTAAAATGTACTACTATTCCCCAAAGAAGCGAAGAGAACTGACAGAAATAAGTGAACTTCTAAATGAGAAACTCACATTTCAGTGGCCTGAAGAGCACACGGTGGCTTCCAAGCCGGCTGAGATGTCTGAAGGCTGTGGGGGAAAAAATTACACTCCCACTGTTGTTCATATGGAGAACATGGCAGGAGGAGGTGATGTCGAGTCCGAGGATGCAGCCAAGGCTAAGGTGGTGGTGCAGGAGATGAAGACTGAGAAATTTGTTCGCTTCCTGCATTTCATGTTGATCTACAGTACCATCTTATCCAAGTGCTGTACTGATTTCCAGCATGATCATGACCTAAACATCACACGAACAAATCAGTTAGTTGAGCGCAGCACATCACGCTTACTCAGCCTAAAAACTAAACCAGGAGAATACCAGAAAACCTTCAAAGTTCACAGCGAATGAGGATGGTAGCATTTTCTACTGTGAAACTCCGCTCACAAAAAGTCAGCGACCTGCTAGAAGAGATGAGGACACAGTACATGGACAACAGATTTAAAAATCTGCGTGAAAAGCCTCTCTCTTGTTTCAAGGATTTTAACCCTTCCGCTCTTCCCTACCCCAGAGAAGAGCTGGCAATTTATGGGGATGAAGAGGTGGATTATCTTGTCACACATCTTGCCAGTTGGCTAAATGAGGAAGACAGAGAAGATTCCACAAGAATGGATGGATCTAAAAATATGGCTTGCAGAACATCGGGGTAGCAAAATAGATTTCTTGTACAGAGATCTCCTCTCTGAGAATCCAGAACATCTCTCTCATATCTTGTTGCTGGTGAAATTAATGCTGAGTCCATCAACAGCCATCTGTGACAGAGGATTTTCTTGCATGAACCGAGTGAAGACAACACATCGTACCTCTCTACACCCTGAAGCACTGAATGACTGCATGCAGCAACTCTCCATTAATGTGTGTGACTGGTTCTGATCAGAATCTCTGACAGAATAAGAATTATGGGAAAATCCTCAAGCTTATCGATTCAAGGATTTAATCAGCTCAAAGAAATATCGCGCTCTTATGCCCCGGGAGTTTAGAGTTTTTCAGTAGTATTGGTGTTTTAGTCTGACTTTGATTTGTTTCAGTCTGTGTGTCGATCCAGATCACCTGTGAGCCGCACCGTACTCGGCGGTGTGTCTGATATCGGTGCTCTCGGGAGTGTTCGTGTTTAAGTCTCATGACCACTCAGAGCTACGGAGGTGTTAAAGCACAATAAAGTTCTGATGTTCTGTATTACATTATATTATTATTATTATTATTATTATTATTATAAATTAGGGCTCATATAGATGAGTGTGCATTCCTTGATTAAGAAAAAACTAAACAAGCTAAGCCGAAAAAGTATCGCATCACTCGTTATTAATGTTGTTGAAGGTTGAATTTAGATTTAATCAGCTGAAACTTGTAAGGAGGGTGGAGTTTCATCCGGGCTCTGAGCTTGTGCTTTATTCAATATTCACTTACACGTACGCGTGTTTATGTTCACACACTCCTCAATACGTACAGTGAGTGTCCACGAGCGGTAAAGTGTCCTCGCAAGGGACCATTTCTCTGTTTCTAAACTAATTAACGACATATATGCTGCATCACATCCACTTTCTCTCTCTCTGTGTCTGTCTGTCTCTCTATGTCTCTCTCTCTGTGTCTCTGTCTGTCTCTCTATGTCTGTTTCTGTCTGTCTAGAATATCTGTAGGATAATGAGCAGTATGGAGTGTGTACCCTGACTTTGTCTCTTACGTTCAGGTGTGTGTGTGTGTGTGTGTGTATCACGCTGTAAGGAAGCTCCTCAAATACACAAATGGATACACTACTCTAATAGCCCCCCGGTGTGTGTGTGTGTGTGTAGAGTAGGGTGTCGATCTTCACTGTAGTGAACCCAGCATGGTACTGATGTAAAGTTAATTATCCTCTCTCTCTCTCTCTCTCTGTCTCTCTCTCTCTGTGCGTGTGTGTGTGTGTGTGTGTCTCAGGTTAACCCATGCTGGCCGCTGGGCGATGGACCCCTCTCAGATGACACCACTGTCCTCCGCTCCGAGGCTCAGGTGAGGCTCGTCATTGGTCCGTTCTGTCCAAGTGGGTGTCTGTCTAAGTCAAAATGTGTTCTAATAGCCAAGAGTGAGACGTTGGATGAAGAGACGAGTTGTCTCGATAGAAACGTCGGCTCACAGATGTCCAGCTCTGCTTCAGGTTCAGTGACTGAGTCAGTACGACATGGCGACTGATTCTGACTCTCTGGGTCTGTAGGACATAATGATCAGGTTCTGACCATTTTAGGTTCTGGTGTGTCGAGATCAGATCCGAGTCTAAATCAGTAGAACATCGAAATCAGGTTTCTCTTAATTGCATCTGTAAAAATAGCCAAAATAGACGTCTCCACAGATTGAATTAAAAGAGACGATGTCCTCTGCGCTGTCCACTTCTCACCCCATCGCCCAGGACACCGGGTGTTAACACTGTATAAATGCAGATCATTTCCTGCTATCTGTTTCACCCAGATGAGGATGGGTTTCCCTGTTGAGTCTGGTTCCTCTCAAGGTTTCTTCCTATTACCATCTCAGGGAGTTTTTCCTTGCCACTGTCGCCCTCGGCTTGCTCACCAGGGACTATCTGAACATTTTGATTCATACACATTCACATTCCATACAAACTTAAATAATTCTTTTGATTGTGTAAAGCTGTTTTACACGGGTTCGTTCAGTCTGAGTGATTTAATTTTAAGGGTCATGACCAGGCTGCCTGTGTTTATACACTGTGTGTGTTGGCTCTCTGCTCTGTGGGTCATGCCTCACCGTCTCATGTCAGTGGTGAGATGTTTCTCCACACGTTTCCCAGCGAAGCTGCAGAAGTTCCTCAGTGTGAATGTTTTCAGGACTCTGCCCCGCCCGTTGTGTTTGACTCCGCCCCGCTGGAGTGTCGAAACACCCTAGGGAGAGTCGATGTTGCACAATACGCGTCTAATCGGCAGTCACGGCCAGGAGCGGATCGTTATCCAGCCGCACCGCCGACCCGCCCTGTGACTCATCATGACTTCACACACGTGTGATTTAGCACTAATCTGACAACGAACGCTCACGTATACGTTATTTACAGTTGATTTACAGTCTAGCGGTCTCACGTATGAGTTTCCCTCGACTGTAGCAGTGTGTAGATGATCAGGATGGAGTGGAGACAGAAGTCCTGTTAGGATACACTGACGTAGAGACGGTTCACTAAACACGGCTCTGGAGCGGAACGCCAGGACCGTTAGAGCTCGACATGCCTGAGGTTTTTAGCAGCTTGTTGTCTGATTCATGTTCGGTACACAGCAACGCATTCAGGTGCAGTTAGTCATGGTGACGCCTTCGGTCCGGCTCGCTGACCGGTTCTGAATCTAGATAATTCTGTAAATTATTTTGTCCAGTTATGATTCTGTTAGGACACACTGACTGGTTCTGATTCTGTACTACATGCTAACAGTTTCTAATCGGTCCTGATTCTGTTACCATCCGCTGACTGGTTCTGATTCTGTGACAGTATCTTTAGCAGTTCTGACGCTGAATTTGATGCTGTTACGACCCTGACTGGCTCTAATTGTGGCACACGGAGTAACTGTGTGTGTTTTTCTCCGTGTTGTTGTTCAGGGCATGGTGACCGCTGTCAGGTGGCGTAGAGCCGGAGCCGAGCGGGCCTGAGGAGGAGGAGGAAGGAGAAGGCGTGATAAAGAGGAAGAGAGACAGCAGGAGAGAGAGGGAGAAGACCATGGGCCAGTGCGTGAATAAATGTAAAAACCCCACTTCCTCTCTGGGCAGCAAAAGTGGTGAAAAGGATGCTGGGAAATCCCATGGAAAAAAAGGAAGCGGAGGAGGCGGGCCGAAAGAGGAGGCCAAGTTTCCTGCCGATGTCAACGGCACCAAGTCGCCCGAGGTGACCACGGACACCTCGACGACCCCGCCCCTTTTTGATGTGAGGAAGGAGGAGTCGCCGCAGGATGGGGAGGGGCTTTCTCTGGCTCGGATAGAGGAGATGTTTCTGTGTTATAAGGACGAGCACGAGGACGCCATCCTGGAGGAAGGAATGGAGCGATTCTGTAACGACCTGCACGTGGACCCGGCCGAGTTCAGGGTGCTGGTGCTGGCCTGGAAGTTTCAGGCTGCAACCATGTGCAAGTTCACCAGGTGAGGGGTCACGACCTGTGTGTGTGTGTGTGAATAGGTTTTAATTGGCAGGCAAGTCCAGGTTTTTCTCACTATACAAGTAACTTTGAACCTTTATAATTTGATTTATTTTGGATTTTGAGAAGTTTTATCTCTCTCTGTTTGCAGAAACGAGTTTGTGGAGGGCTGTAAGGCGATCTGCGCTGACTCGGTGCCGGGGATCTGTCAGCGTTTCTCAGCCATGATGGACGACTGTCGCTCCGAGGAGAACTTTAAGGACCTGTACCGGTTCACCTTCCAGTTCGGACTGGACTGCGGCGAGGGCCAACGCTCGCTACAGCGCTGCATCGCCATCGCCCTCTGGAGGCTGGTGTTCACGCTGGACACGCCGCCCGTGCTCGAGCGCTGGCTCCACTTCCTGTCAGAAAATCCGTGCGGCGTGCGCGGCATCTCGCGCGACACCTGGAACATGTTCCTCAACTTCACACAGAGCGTCGGGCCCGACCTGAGCAACTACAGCGAGGACGAGGCGTGGCCCAGCCTCTTCGACTCCTTCGTGGAGTGGGAGAACGACCGGAGCAGGAGGGAACAGAGAGAGACGGGGGGCAGAGCCTGGAACGGCGCCCACTCCACCACAGCCGAGCCCGAGCCCACGGCATGACGGGACAGAAACACACACACACACACGCACGCACCTCTTGGGAGCGTACAGGAAGAGCGCAGAGTCCCTGAGAGTGCAGCATGATGGGAGAACGCAGGGCCGGAACTGAACATCACCTGGCGTGGGCCCTCTGCACTGCATGATGGGAACCTGAGATGGACATGACGAGCGTTGTTGTTGTTATTATTATTGTTATTATTACCCGGAACTTTATCTCTGATGATCCGACTGCGCTGATGGGCTTTTATATTTTTAAGCATTGCTGTAACATGACGGACGTCCTTCATACTTCCTCCCCGGGTTATTTTAATGTTGTTTTTTTCCAAAGGGCTCCAAAAGAAAAAATATTAACAAAATGGTGTTTTTTTAGCACTTCTATTTAAGTTATTATTTTTTATTTCTTTGCGGTATTTTAAAAGGAAAAAACAATTTCTTAAATATTCTTACGCCACAACATCAACACATCCAAAACACCAGACGCTCCCCAGACGTCTGTGGCCATGGCAGCCAGCAGTGTGACTTTTGACCTTTTGTTGCTTATTAAAGAAGGGAAAATCTGTTCAATTCCACATGAAAATGATGTCAGGACGAGAGGGGGAGAGAGATCAGATCAGATCAGGGCTTTAACGGTTAACTCCAGCACACACTTTTCCTCATTCTCTCTCTCTCTCTCTCTCTCTCTCTCTCTCTCTCTCTCTGTAATTTAATGCAGGTTCATTCACAACTCAAAGATTATTGTATCTCCTGTTTCTTTTCGTTGTGGTTTACAATTTTTGTTTTTTCCCCTTGCAGTGATTTCATTTCTGATTTATTTTTGCCTGGTTTTATATAAAGACGCAAGAATTTATAAACTAATAAAATGTGTGAAATTGGGCAGTGGACCACACAAAGCCTCATCTTCACTTATTCATTTGTGTACTAGTGCAAGTTTACTGTACTAGTGTACTGTGTGTCACCGACCATTAAAGAGTTTGTAGAAACAGTTAAAATGTTAAATCTAATAATAATCTGTAGATCTTTAATGTAATCAGTGATATTATTATTATTATTATTTGAGGTTGAAGTCCATGTCCGTGTGTCTTTCTGTACAGCAGAACTCTCTGTCTAACTTATTAATAGACAGAAATGACATTCTGTAAGGTTGAGTATCTGACGCCTTGTTTACACTAAGTTGTCCTTCTTTGGTGCTCAGACAAATACACTCCCTGTTCGGTAATCGGAGAGAGAATCACAGATGAGAAATGGAAAAAGTCGATCAGACAAAGATGAAGTTTTGTCTTAAAACGACTCCAGCGTGTTAAAATTCACTTATACCACTTCAGCGCTGTTATTTCAGACAAAGTGAAAATATGAACTAATCCCAGTCAAAATATTCACTTTATCTTTTCTAATTAATATCTATTGGTGCAGGTGTTTGTTTACATTGAGAGAGTAGCGCATTAGTAGATTATTATACAGTAGATTATTAAATCCAGCACATAACTGTTCATAACATCACTTTTACTCCACATTTAGATTTAAACTGATGGTGCAGATTAAACTACAGATGGAGATCTAAGGACTGCAGGAGATTCAGGAAATTACAGACAGACAGTTTTGTGTGATGAGGAGACAGAATCTGACTGGACAGACATTAAGACTGAGACGGGTTTCTGTCTGTTCCAGTCAGTGAAATGTAACAATATCACTGAAAAAGTGAGTTCTGACCTGCGTGCAGACAAAATTTCCTTTATTTTTATAAATTCATTGAATTCATGATATTTTTGTGGTTTCTGTGATTAAGTTTATAGCTTTAAGAAGTGATAAAGCTAATGCTTCTATAAAGTAATATTTGACTAGAAAGAAAAGCAGTGAGCAGTGGAAGGTACCGTGGGCGTGGCTAGGAGGGAGAAAGCCCTCTGCTCTGTTCTGTCCAATCCGGGTCAGGGATTTTCATCCGACGTGTTCTGATTGGTCCGCGCGTTGCCACAGTTTCAACTCGCCACCTGAGGGGGGGGAGGGTGAGCAGCACGCGCTCCGCGTAATGCCTGAGGCGGGAGGCGCGAGCGCTCTACGATGATTGGTCAACGGGTTAAAGCGCTCTGTGATTGGTCAGCGGGGTTGCCATGGTTACCGGCTGTCAACAGAGTCTGGTTTGTGAGAGCATGAAGTCGGGTGATAGTGCAGAGCTGCGTGTCGGATAAACTCATGGACTGTGAGTGAACGCGTTCATTAACAAACAAGACACCTTAGATTATTATGAATATATATGTATTAAAAATGTCAAAATGTATAAAAATGTGAAATACGTGCTAGAATTAGTGCAATATTAACATAAATGTTATGTTTATAAGCTAGAAGGCTAATATGTGTACTACCGTTATACAGCTGTGTTCACCACCACTGCAGGATGGTTGTTTTTCTGAAACTATTGTACTTTATAATTCAGTATCATTATGACGTGAATACACATTAACCCTGTGTAAAAGACGGCGCAAGTACGTTTGTTGTCATGTGAGTCAGGTTTTGGGGGGAAACTATGCAGAAGCTAACTAGGCACAAAACTGAGCCGCGGTCTGTAGTTTTTCCTCATACCGGGAAAGGGAGCGCGCATCCCGAGGGAGCTCTGAAACTCCACGCGCTGAAAGCTGCATTACCGCTGTGTCTCTCAGCTCTGAGCTGATAATAGTGTCGAAGTGATGACTGATCTGCATTAAAGCCGCTCTATACTGGAGCTCATGTTTTCATTCCTTCCCTGTGTGTGTGTGTGAGCGCAGGGAGGTGTGAGCGGAAACCCGCAGCGGACACACCGATGGGATTACCGCAGGTACGAGCACAGAGGAGTGTGTGTGTGTGTGTGAGAAAGTGATGGATGAATAAATTAAAATGAACTAAATTAACGCAACCAGCTACAGCATGATGCTCGAACGAGTCGATTCTTTGAGTCGACTCTATGAATCGGCTCGTTACAGGTGAAATGTAAACGCAATAAATAACCGTAATGTAACGTAGGGCTGGGCGATTTGGCCTAAAATCAAAATCTCGATTAATTGAACATTTTAACTCGATTTCGATTAATAAACGATTATTATTTTTTGCCCTCATAGTTCACTGACAAGTTTTGTACAGTAAATTTGCTCACAAGTGAGAGATTTTTGAATGAAGGCTGCATTACTTGATTGATTAATTGAAGGCAACACACACTATCTACTATCTATGATTATTTATTGAACATCAATGTTGAACAACTTAAACTGAAGCCACAAAAATTAAAGGGTTCATTAAATTACATTTTAAAGTATAGTTTATACAAAAACAGATGACAGATTTGGCCTTAAAAATTAAGATACTATAGGCACATGCTCAGAATCTTTACAAGGCAAAGAGTTTTATTTAAAAAAAAAATACTTGTTTGTGATGACAAAAAGTATCTTGTGATGATATATTACAATGTTTTGAGATTTTTAAACAATAATGAGAAACAACATTTAGACCACACACACTAGGGCTGTCTTTATCCCACAATTCAGAGTTAAATGAAGGCTATTTCACACGGCACCAATAAACTGACATAATGGCTTAAACATGCAATGACAACAAAAATGGAATGAATTATGCAGCTATCAATCTGGACCAGGACAATTTCACTTTTACTATATAGTCGGGTACCTGCTAGGTGTTGTATAGTTCATATTTGCTTGGCCAGAATGGTTTAAACCACCAAAATAACGTTTTATTGATAAACTACGCAGCATTCGGCAACGTGAACACGAGGCGAATAAGGAGGTAAACTTCAGCCGTAAAATGAGACGCTGCGCAATAAGGAGCCAAACAAACCGGAAGCTGCGAATAAGGAGCTAAACTTCAGCCGCAGAGTGAGACGCTGCGCAATAAGGAGCCAAACGAATCGGAAGCTGCTTTTATTGATAAACTGCGCAGCTTTGGCCAGCGTGAACACTCCCGTTAGTAACGAGACGAATAAGGAGCTAAACCTCAGCCGCGGAATGAGACGCTGCACAATAAGGAGCCAAACAAACCGGAAGCTGCGAATAAGGAGCTAAACTTCAGCCTCGTGTGCTTAGGGGCATCATATCTTTCGCTAGAAAGTTAGAAACGGCCCTGGTTAAATCCTTGCTCCTTTTGGACACCTTTCATAAAGTGTAATGGCCACGAAAGACGACGCAATCGATATCTGCTTTGGTACAGCCCCACTGCTAGCGCTGCTAGTTGACGGAGTAGCATCGGGTCACATTTTCATGCTCTCAGTGTGGTCGTGTGGGTGATGCGTTCATATAACGGAGATCGTGCTACCTTTTTTGTCGACAATTTCAACATCTTTGGATAACAACTTGAGGTTAGATTCACTTTCGTCGCTGCTTCCACTCTTTTTTTTTTTTTTTGTCGTCCTGGTGTCAAGTTTGCTTCGCAAAGTGCGGCAGGAAATTAACTTTGACCTGCACGGCACGCGCAAGCTGCACGCTGATTGGTTGTTGTCGTGTTGTTCTGCTGTGTGATTGGCTCTTAGATGAATCCATATCGAGCAAAAAATGTCTATAGCTTTTCATCGTTTTTAAAATCAAATAAATCGCGATTCGATATGATATCGTTTATCGGCCCAGCCCTAATGTAACGTATACAAGCGCAGTGGGATTAATACAGTGAGTGCAGGAGAGATTAAAATGCTTTAGTGTTCAGTTCGAGATCCTCTATATGTATTTATATGTTCTTAATGTGAAACGTATTGTGAAACACATTGTCTCATAGGGAATAATGTAAATGCAGATAATCCGTTACAGCCACCCAAAAATATTAACAATATTTCCAACACTATAATCATATTTTTTACATATAAAAACAATCAAAACTTTGTAGAAAAGACGTGAAAATGAAGTAAAATATGAAATAAATAGACATCAAACCTCACATAACCTTAATTTCAGTCATCGGCTTTTAAAAACCAAACTGAAAGTGTCTCCTTTTACTTCTTTCTACCGTCCTTGATAACATTCCTGTGACCCGCGGTGCTGCGTCTTCACTAAATCTTACACAACATGTAAAAGAATAACATGAAACAACCTGTAAACTCTCCTCACTTTGCTGGAACGGGTGTTCAGCGGCTCACGGACACACACTACCGTTCAAAAGTTTTAGGTCACTTGCAAATTTCTTTGTTTTTGTTTAGTGATTTATTTTCTACATTCTACAACAATACTGCGGATTTCAAAACTATAAAATAACACATATGGAATTAGGTAATTACGCAACAACAAGAAAAACACCAGTTAGTTGTTATTTTAAGACACAGAGGTCGGCCTTTCTGTAATAGTTCCTGCAAGAACAGTATCGTCAAGTGCATTTGCAAAATCCGTCCAGCACCATAATGAAACTGGCTCTCATGAAGGCCGTCCCAGGAGGACGAGACCAAAACCTACCTCTGCTGCAGACGAGAAGTTCATTTAGAGTTATCAGCCTGAAAAATGACCAATTAACAGCAGCTCAGATTAGAGTCGTTATGAAGTCTTTACAGAGCAGAAGTAGCAGAAACATCTCAATATCAACTGTTCAAAGGAGATTCATGCAGTTTTTGGACGCCTTCAGCTTTACAATGTAGAAAGAAATAAACATCAGGAACCATCATGGAGTTAGAAAGGGTTCTAAGACTTTTGAACGGTAGTGTACACACCGCGGTTTGGGTTGATTCGCCGAAAATTCTTCGTATGCTGTGTAAAATTTCTTGCAAAATTTTACAAAAAGGTGAAAATTCGTTAGGTGGGGTGTTCATATGCCGGAACCAGCGGTACCTACAGTGTGTGTGTGTGTGTGTGTGTGTGTGTGTGTGTGTGCATGTATGTACTGTGTGTGTGTGTGTGTGTGTGTACAGTGGTGTGAAAAACTATTTGCCCCCTTCCTGATTTCTTATTCTTTTGCATGTTTGTAACACTTAAATGTTTCTGCTCATCAAAGACTGTTAACTATTAGTCAAAGATAACATAATTGAACACAAAATGCAGTTTTTAAATGAAGGTTTACGTTATTAAGGGAGAAAAAAAACTCCAAATCTACATGGCCCTGTGTGAAAAAGTGATTGCCCCCCTTGTTAAAAAATAACTTAACTGTGGTTTATCACACCTGAGTTAAATTTCTGTAGTCACCCCCAGGCCTGATTACTGCCACACCTGTTTCAATCAAGAAATCACTTAAATAGGAGCTACCTGACACAGAGAAGTAGACCAAAAGCACCTCAAAAGCTAGACATCATGCCATATCCAAAGAAATTCAAGAACAAATGAGAACAAAAGTAATTGAGATCTATCAGTCTGGTAAAGGTTATAAAGCCATTTCTAAAGCTTTGGGACTCCAGCGAACCACAGTGAGAGCCATTATCCACAAATAGCAAAAACATGGAACAGTGGTGAACCTTCCCAGGAGTGGCCGGCCGACCAAAATTACCCCAAGAGCGCAGAGACGACTCATCCGAGAGGCCACAAAAGACCCCAGGACAACATCTAAAGAACTGCAGGCCTCACTTGCCTCAATTAAGGTCAGTGTTCACGACTCCACCATAAGAAAGAGACTGGGCAAAAACGGCCTGCATGGCAGATTTCCAAGGCGCAAACCACTTTTAAGCAAAAAGAACATTAAGGCTCGTCTCAATTTTGCTAAAACACATCTCAATGATTGCCAAGACTTTTGGGAAAATACCTTGTGGACCGACGAGACAAAAGTTGAACTGTGTGTCCCGTTACATCTGGCGTAAAAGTAACACAGCATTTCAGAAAAAGAACATCATACCAACAGTAAAATATGGTGGTGGTAGTGTGATGGTCTGGGGTTGTTTTGCTGCTTCAGGACCTGGAAGGCTTGCTGTGATAGATGGAACCATGAATTCTACTGTCTACCAAAAAATCCTGAAGGAGAATGTCCGGCCATCTGTTCGTCAACTCAAGCTGAAGCGATCTTGGGTGCTGCAGCAGGACAATGACCCAAAACACACCAGCAAATCCACCTCTGAATGGCTGAAGAAAAGCAAAATGAAGACTTTGGAGTGGCCTAGTCAAAGTCCTGACCTGAATCCTATTGAGATGTTGTGGCATGACCTTAAAAAGGCGGTTCATGCTAGAAAACCCTCAAATAAAGCTGAATTACAACAATTCTGCAAAGATGAGTGGGTCAAAATTCCTCCAGAGCGCTGTAAAAGACTCGTTGCAAGTTATCGCAAACGCTTGATTGCAGTTATTGCTGCTAAGGGTGGCCCAACCAGTTATTAGGTTCAGGGGGCAATTACTTTTTCACACAGGGCCATGTAGGTTTGGATTTTTTTTCTCCCTAAATAATAAAACCCCTCATTTAAAAACTGCATTTTGTGTTTACTTGTGTTATCTTTGACTAATAGTTAAATGTGTTTGATGATCAGAAACATTTTGTGTGACAAACATGCAAAAGAATAAGAAATCAGGATGGGGGCAAATAGTTTTTCACACCACTGTATATATATATCAGGGCTTGACATTGGCACCCGCCCACCTGCGAAATGCGGGTAAAATTGGGCTGTGGGGGGTAATAACTTTAGTCTCAGTAGCCACTTTGGCATGTAGTTTATTCTTTGGTATGACGATATATTTTTGTTGTAGTTTTCTCTAAAGGCATCTGAGCGCATAAAACACGCATGCTGTAATGAGGATATTTAATGTTGTTCACACATGCCTGCACACACACGGGTCATTTATGAACGACTCACTCTTTTTGAATGACTCTTTAACATGACTCAGATGAACGAGTATCTCGGAGAGTGATTGGTTCATTTTCTATTGGGTGCGCATGCGCAAAACATCACAAAACCTCATGTTATATTCAGGTCTCGAGTCGTTCGTTCTTTTGTCACGTGACTCCCACAGACGCTATGCGGTGCAATAGATTCAAAAGAACGAACGACTGCAAGATATGATGGTGAGCTGCTCATTCTGTTTATTATAATATGTCCTTAGTTACATTGTAATATTTTCATAACTGGAATTATAGCCAAAATGTGTGTATGTAGACGTATTGGGGGAATTTTTATTTAAAACGCAACATTTTAATTTATTTCTGATTCAAAGAACCGAGTCACTAAAATGATTCGAACTTCCAATCACTAAGTGTCTCTCACACACACACACACACACACACACACACTTTTACTTCCTGTTTGGTGTGTGTGTATCATTTCCTTAAAGGCCTATTGCTTCTCTACCGGATGAGAATGTTTGCCCCTTTCGCAGGTTATTTACTGATTATATATATAAAAGTAATCACTATTAAAATCTATTTAGATTTCATGTTGAATGATATAAAATTCATCAATTGATTGAATGACCTCCCACTATAAAGAGTCAACACTACAAGATAGACCAGAGTCCATTGTCCTAACTCAGAATTCTGATATAATAATACATAATGAATAATAATACCTGATAATAGTACACAACACACTAACATGATAAATGTTCTGAGTTGCTGTATTTTTTATATCAGAATGAGTTCAGTTGGACTGAATCTGTTATTTTTCAATGTCATGTGGTAAGAGGCTTGAATTTAAGCTCAATAAGCAGAATATACTGTTCATGTTTACATGTTTTTATATTGGGATCTTAACAGTACTGAATACTTGACTACTACTATAGTGATACAGTGTATGCTGTCATTTATAAGTAAATCTAGATCTAACAAACATTAACGTATCATGGGGAAGAAAAAACTGCCATTTTCTGGTAACAAAATTGTGCCGAGTAAAAAGGCTGAATGGCTCCGGAAATCCCCTAGTCACATCGGGCATGACATTAACTTTTTCATATATATATATATATATATATATATATATATATATATATATATATATATATATATTCTTGCCCTAAACTGTACAGTGTCGACTCTTGAAGAGTCGACTCTTATTGATCAGTGATTCATTACAGTATGTGACTCAGTGAAACGAATCAGAAGTTTCAATCACTAATCAGTTTCTCTAACGTTCGTCTAAGTCTCTGTCTCTCCGATCTCTTTTTTTTTCTTATTCCCAGTTCTCTCTCTCTCTCTCTCTCTCTCTCTCTCTCTGTACGAAACTCAACTCACTCTGACCTAAAGTACAGTCATTTGCTCACATAAACACTGTGTCATTCACTAAGCACTTCCGTCTCTCTCTCTCTCTCTCTCTCTCTCTCTCCTTTCCCTGTCCTGTCCTGTCCTCTTCTCGTCTTCCTGTCGGTCTCTCCCTCCGGTGGTCTCCAGTCCCCCCTGCTGTCCTGCGGAGTCTCGCTCTAACGGACCTGCAGGCTTCCTGTAAGACTCTCTTCTTCTCTTATTATTATTATTTTACCTTTCATCTCCGCTCCTCATTTAAACATCCTCTCCTTCATGAGGATACAACACTGTGGTCATGTGACTAGAGGCAGCTCTGTGTGTGTGTGTGTGTGTGTGTGTGTGTGTGTGTGTGTGTGTGTGTGTGTGTGTGTGTGTTTGTGTGTGTGTGTGTAGGATGGCAGTAGAGGTGGTGGAGCAAAACAGTCCTCTGCGAAAGAGCAACTGGATGAATATTTAATCAGCCTGCAACGCAGGAACAGGTGACACACACACACACACACACACACACAGAGGTCAAATGACAATCACAGTTCTGGTGTGTGAACAACATAAAGTGAGAGCTGTGGTCTCATGCTCCGTGTGTGTGTGTGTGTGTGTGTGTGTGTGTGTGTGTGTGTGTGTGTGTGTGTGTGTGTGTGTGTGTCAGGGCTCTGAGGAAGCTGCAGGTGAAGGACCCAAAGCAGGTGGAGTTAGAGCAGCTGGAGCAGGGCTTCTGTATCTACCTCAACGGTGCTAATGCTAACCCGGCTAGCGCTAAGGGCAGCCGGAGAGTCAGACTCACACACACTGCAGGTATATTGTGTATGTGTGTGTGTATACAGTACCATTAAATAGTATTTGCCCCCTCCTTCATTTTATGTTTTGTATATTTGTGAAATATAATTTTAAACCCAGGCCTGATTACTGACAGACCTGATGAATCAAAAAGTCTTGACTTCAATAGACTCAGACTGACAGTGAAGGACGATAAAAGATCTAATAATGAACACGATCTAAATAAATTCATGAACAGATGAGAGACAGAGTGATTGACGTGTCTCAGCGTGTAAAGGGTTACAGAGATGCGTTTGTGGCTTTGGGACTCCAGTTGTCCACAGTGAGAGACATTATACACAGCGACGCCTCATCCAGGACTCATAAAAGAACCAGAAAAACATTTAAAGACCTACAGGCCTCACTCGCACCGGTTAAGGTCAGAGTTCATGATTCAAATGGAAGAAAGAGCCTGGGGGACAAAAATGGTGTCCATGAGAGAGTTCTGATCAGTACATAGTAGATGAACTGACCAAAATTCATCTAAATTATCGCCAAGACTTCTGGGTAAAGGTTCTATGGACTGATGAGACTCAAATTAAACATCTGGTATAAAAAAAACAGTGTTTCATAAATAATAAATAAAGGCAGCAGTCAGACATGGTGGTGGTAGTGTGATGGTCTGGGGCTCTGCAGCTTCAGGATCTGAGTGACTTGCTGTAGTTGATGGAACTCTGAGCTCTACCAGACAACCCTGAAGGAGAAGCTCCAGCCATCAGGTCGTGACCTCGAGCTGAAGATCCTTTGAGTTATACAGCAGGACAGTGATTTAAACACAACAGCAGGTCCACCTCTGAACGTGTTATCAAAACTAAATGAAGGGTTTGGAGTGGCCTGGTCAAAGTCTGGACTTTAATCTGATTGAGATCTTTAAACAGGCCGTTTGTGCTCGAAATCCCTCCAGCGTGGCTGAATTAAAACAATTCTGCAAAGAAGAGCGGATTAAAATTCCTCCACAGTGATGTGAGAGACTCATTAGCAGTTATCATAAACGTTACAGAAACGCTTTAGGTTTGGAGGGGCAGTTACTTTTTCACACAGAGCCAGACAGGTTTGGAGAGCTTTTTTTCTTAATAAATGTAATCATCATTTAAAAACTGTATTTTACATTTACTGAGATGTAATATTATAATTAGTTTGATGATCTCAATCATTTAAGTGTGACAAATATGCAAAAGTGTATTTATATCAGGTAGGGGCAAATACTTTGTCACAGCACCGTGTTTAACTTCATTACTGAGGTTAAGGAAAATAAATCGTCATTGAACACACAGACGGTCCCGCGAGGAGTGTAGAGGATGTGTTTGGAGTGAGTCATCCTGTCCCGAGGAGTCAAACAGCACCTGAGAGGGCACAGCGCAAAGGATGGGTCCAGGTACACACACACACACACACACACACACACACACACCAGGGTGTGTAACCTGAGGCAGTGTGAATAACAGTACAGTGTACAACATTACCGGCTCAGACTGTTATCTGAGTGTACCGGTGTACTGGTGTACCGAGTGTACCGGGTGTACGTAGTGTACTGGTGTACCGAGTGTAACGAGTTTATTGAGTGTACCGAGTATACTGATGTACCGGGTGTACCAAGTGTACTGGTGTACCTGGTGTACCAAGTGTACTGGTGTACCTGGTGTACCAAGTGTACTGGTGTACCTGGTGTACCAAGTGTACTGGTGTACCTGGTGTACCAAGTGTACTGGTGTACCTGGTGTACCAAGTGTACATAGTGTACTGGTGTACCGAGTGTACATAGTGTACCGAGTGTACTGGTGTACCTACTGTACCGAGTGTACTGGTGTACCGATGCACCGAGTGTACTGATGTACCAAGTTTATTGAGTGTACCGAGTATACCGAGTGTACTGGTCTACCGGGTGTACCGATGCACTGAGTGTACTGATGTACTGATGCACCAGGTGTACTGATGCACCGGGTGTACCGAGAGTACTGATGCACCGAGTGTACTGGTGTACCGAGTGTACTGGTGTACCTGGTGTACCGAGTGTCCTGGTGTACCAAGTGTACTGGTGTACCGAGTGTACTGGTGTACCGAGTGTACCTGGTGTACCTAGTGTACCGAGTGTACTGGTGTACCGAGTGTACGTAGTGTACCGAGTGTACTGGTGTACCGAGTGTAACGAGTTTATTGAGTGTACTGAGTATACTGGTCTACTGGGTGTACCGATGTACTGATGCACCAGGTGTACTGATGCACCGGGTGTACCGAGAGTACTGATGCACCGAGAGTACTGGTGTACCTGGTGTACCTGGTGTACCGGGTGTACCTGGTGTACCGAGTGTACCTAGTGTACCGAGTGTACTGGTGTACCGAGTGTACTGGTGTACCGGGTGTACCTGGTGTACCGAATGTACTGGTGTACCGAGTGTAAGTAGTGTACCGAGTGTACTGGTGTACCGAGTGTAACGAGTTTATTGAGTGTACCGAGTATACTGATGTACCGGGTGTACCAAGTGTACTGGTGTACCTGGTGTACCGAGTGTACGTAGTATACCGAGTGTACTGGTGTACCTACTGTACCGAGTGTACTGGTGTACCGATGCACCGAGTGTACTGATGTACCAAGTTTATTGAGTGTACCGAGTGTACTGGTCTACCGGGTGTACCGATGCACTGAGTGTACTGATGTACTGATGCACCGAGTGTACCGAGAGTACTGATGCACCGGGTGTACTGATGTACCGAGTGTACTGATGTACCGAGTGTACCGAGTTAATTGAGTATACTGATGTACTGAGTGTACTAGTGTACCGAGTTTACTGAGTGTACCGAGTTTATTGAGTATTGTGGTGAAAATTCTGAAACCAATATAAAGACAAGTAATCCATACACTGGGTAAGAGCAAAGTAACAAAGGTTTTATTTTAAACTTCTGCAGAAGGACCAGTCTCATACAGCAAACAGTTGCAGCATAGAGAAAAGGTAATCTCTTTCTCTAGCTGACCTATTTTATACACAAACATCTCTGCTAACATAATCAACGCCCCGTACGTGAAGTTCCTGCATTCAAACTCATGACTCTTTATCTGACCCAGACCAGATGTCTATACCTTATCATTTATTCATGGACAACTACAATCAGGTTGTTTCTATTCTGTTCTCGGCCTTGTGTCTCTAAGCTTCGACAAACAAGTTCAAACTTCTACGGCCTACGTTACACACTTACTACAAGAATCAAATAGGATTAATACATAATTAAAATATCATTTTTCCATTACAGTATACTGATGTACTGCGTTTACCGAGTGTACCCAGTGTACTGGTGTACCGGTTGTACTGATGCACCAAGTGTACCGAGTGTACCGATGTACAGAGTGTACTTGTGTACAGATGCAACGGGTGTACTTATGTCCCGGGTGTACTGGGTGTAGATTAATGTCCCGGGTGTACTGATGTACCAGGTGTATCGTGTGTACTGATGTACCGGATGTACTGAGTGTACTGATGTCCTGGATGTACCGATTGGACCGAGTGCACCGGGTGTAATGATGTACCGGATGTACCGGGTGTCCCGGGTGTACTGGTGTCCTGGGGGTACTGATGTACTGAGTGTACCGATGTACTGATTTGGTACTTGTCCTGTTGTGTCGTCTGCAGGAATCGATACAGATCCGCACGGAGACCGGGGCTCGACTGAAAATATCTCCTGAAAATCGTTATTCAGAAGACTTTGAATCATACGAGAGCGTAGATATGGAGGTAAATTGTGTGTGTGTGTGAGATATTCATCTTGATTTGAGCATTCAGTGTAATTAATACTAACCATTTCCACTTGTGCAATCAGTTGGTGTACACCATGATAACCATGACGACTTGGCTGTATTCTAATGATAGTGTAGATATTCACACTCACTGATACGATATTATCACGATTCCTCTGTGCCACTTAATTCTGTGATTCTGTAACTATCTATATATCTTTATAAATGTCCAGATTCAATATTATATTTTCATCTACTTTTCTTAGAATTTTAAGACCATGAACCTTGAAAATAATCAAAAGTGTGAACTCAAATTTTACCCATTAGATTTGGATTTCCTTATAACATTATTTTTACAAACTTCAAGTACAAGAGTAACATTTAACGTTAAATTAAATTAAACACAAAGCTACATTGTTACTGAGCTGCGCGTATCTCCGTCATCCACCAGAATTATTATTTCTAAACAAACTTAGCAAATAATTCACTCCTACTGTAAGGGACGATCTATAGATATAGGTCTGAGATGTAATTATAAAATAGTAGAAGCAACAAAAAAACAAACATTACTCTTTAAGATAGATATAGGTCTGAGATGTAATTATAAAATAGTAGAAGCAACAAAAAAACAAACATTACTCTTTAAGAATAGAAAACATCATAACATGTCACCTAGTGCACCTGTGAGGACTTTGTTCCTCTGTTTCAGGATGATGGAGGTGTGTGTAAGGTGCCGGAGGTGAAGTCTCGCTCAGAATCCGAACCTGCAGAAAGACTCCTGCTCAACCTGGACCAGGTCAAAGTGAGTAACTGTGACATCAGATCTAACCAGCTCTCATACTGAGAACCCAAACACCACCTCCACCATGTGTGTGTGTGTGTGTGTGTGTGTCTCAGGTGTTGCGGTGCAGTCTGGAGGCCAGTGTGAGGCGGAGCAGCTTCGACTCTGCAGGCGAGGAGTCGGCGGACGAGTGTGTGGAAGAACAGATCGAGAGGGACGACAGTAATGACAACATCGGTGACATCACCCTCCCCCCCTCCCCCAAATCTAGCCAGCCTATCAGGAGTCAGCACAGCTCTGGTGACCTCATTGTGCTGGACTTTAGCCCCGCCCCTACAGGTATGTTCTCACTTGGGGTAAACATGAGGCAAAGGGCTGAATAACACACCAGCACACAGACGCACCAACACACACACACGCACCAGCACACACACGCACCAGCACACACACACACACCAACACACGCACCAACACACACGCACGCACCAACACACACAGGCACGCACCAACACACACACCAACACACACACACACACACACACACACACCAACACACACACGCACGCACCAACACACACACGCACCAACACACACACGCACCAACACACGCACCAACACACACACGCACCAACACACACACGCACCAACACGCACGCACCAACACGCACGCACCAACACGCACGCACCAACACACACACGCACCAACACACACGCATGCACCAACACACACGCACGCACCAACACACACACGCACGCACCAACACACACAGGCACGCACCAACACACACACCAACACACACGCACGCACCAACACACACACGCACCAACACACGCACGCACCAACACACACACGCACCAACACACGCACGCACCAACACACACGCACGCACCAACACACACAGGCACGCACCAACACACACACCAACACACACGCACGCACCAACACACACGCACCAACACACGCACGCACCAACACACACGCACGCACCAACACACACAGGCACGCACCAACACACACACCAACACACACACGCACGCACCAACACACACACCAACACACACACGCACGCACCAACACACGCACGCACCAACACACACGCACGCACCAACACACACAGGCACGCACCAACACACACACGCACGCACCAACACACGCACGCACCAACACACGCACGCACCAACACACACACGCACCAACACACACACGCACCAACACACGCACGCACCAGCACACACACACGCACCAACACACACACACGCACCAACACACACACGCACCAACACACACACACACGCACCAACACACACACACACGCACCAACACACACACACACGCACCAACACACACACGCACCAACACACACACGCACCAACACACACACACACACGCACCAACACACACACACACACGCACCAACACACACACACGCACCAACACACACACCAACACACACACACACACGCACCAACACACACACACACACGCACCAACACACACACCAACACACGCACCAACACACACACACGCACCAACACACACACACGCACCAACACACACACACGCACGCACCAACACACACACACACGCACCAACACACACACACACACACGCACCAACACACACACACACACGCACCAACACACACGCACGCACCAGCACACACACGCACCAACACACACACGCACCAACACACACACGCACCAACACACACACACACGCACCAACACACACACACACGCACCAACACACACACCAACACACGCACCAACACACACACACGCACCAACACACACACACACACGCACCAACACACACACACACACGCACCAACACACACACACACGCACCAACACACACACACACACGCACCAACACACACACACACACGCACCAACACACACACACACACGCACCAACACACACGCACGCACCAGCACACGCACGCACCAACACACACACGCACCAACACACACACGCACCAACACACACACACACGCACCAACACACACACACACACGCACCAACACACACACCAACACACGCACCAACACACACACACGCACCAACACACACACACACACGCACCAACACACACACACACACGCACCAACACACACACACGCACCAACACACACACACACACGCACCAACACACACACACACGCACCAACACACACACACACACGCACCAACACACACACCAACACACGCACCAACACACACACACACGCACCAACACACACACACACGCACCAACACACACACACACACGCACCAACACACACACCAACACACGCACCAACACACACACACGCACCAACACACACACACACACGCACCAACACACACACACACACGCACCAACACACACACACACACGCACCAACACACACACACACGCACCAACACACACACACACACGCACCAACACACACACACACACGCACCAACACACACACACACACGCACCAACACACACGCACCAACACACACACGCACCAACACACACACGCACCAACACACACACACACGCACCAACACACACACACACACGCACCAACACACACACCAACACACGCACCAACACACACACACGCACCAACACACACACACACACGCACCAACACACACACACACACGCACCAACACACACACACGCACCAACACACACACACACACGCACCAACACACACACACACGCACCAACACACACACACACACGCACCAACACACACACCAACACACGCACCAACACACACACACACGCACCAACACACACACACACGCACCAACACACACACACACACGCACCAACACACACACCAACACACGCACCAACACACACACACGCACCAACACACACACACACACGCACCAACACACACACACGCACCAACACACACACACACACGCACCAACACACACACACACGCACCAACACACACACACACACGCACCAACACACACACACACACGCACCAACACACACACACACACGCACCAACACACACGCACGCACCAGCACACGCACGCACCAACACACACACGCACCAACACACACACGCACCAACACACACACACACGCACCAACACACACACACACACGCACCAACACACACACCAACACACGCACCAACACACACACACGCACCAACACACACACACACACGCACCAACACACACACACACACGCACCAACACACACACACGCACCAACACACACACACACACGCACCAACACACACACACACGCACCAACACACACACACACACGCACCAACACACACACCAACACACGCACCAACACACACACACGCACCAACACACACACACACACGCACCAACACACACACACGCACCAACACACACACACACACGCACCAACACACACACACACGCACCAACACACACACACACACGCACCAACACACACACACACACGCACCAACACACACACACACGCACCAACACACACGCACGCACCAGCACACGCACGCACCAACACACACACGCACCAACACACACACGCACCAACACACACACACACGCACCAACACACACACACACACGCACCAACACACACACCAACACACGCACCAACACACACACACGCACCAACACACACACACACACGCACCAACACACACACACACACGCACCAACACACACACACGCACCAACACACACACACACACGCACCAACACACACACACACGCACCAACACACACACACACACGCACCAACACACACACACACGCACCAACACACACACACACACGCACCAACACACACACACACGCACCAACACACACACACACACGCACCAACACACACACCAACACACGCACCAACACACACACACACGCACCAACACACACACACACACGCACCAACACACACACACGCACGCACCAACACACACACACGCACGCACCAACACACACACACGCACGCACCAACACACACACACGCACCAACACACACACACACGCACCAACACACACACACACGCACCAACACACACACACACGCACCAACACACACACACACGCACCAACACACACACACGCACCAACACACACACACACACGCACCAACACACACACACACACGCACCAACACACACACACACACACACGCACCAACACACACACACACACGCACCAACACACACACACACACACGCACCAACACACACACACACACGCACCAACACACACACACACACGCACCAACACACACACACACACGCACCAACACACACACACGCACGCACGCACCAACACACACACGCACGCACCAACACACACACACACGCACGCACGCACCAACACACACACACACACGCACCAACACACACACACACACACACGCACGCACCAACACACACACACACACACGCACGCACCAACACACACACACACACGCACGCACCAACACACACACGCACGCACCAGCACACACACGCACGCACCAGCACACACACGCACGCACCAACACACACACACACACACGCACGCACCAGCACACACACGCACGCACCAACACACACACACACGCACGCACCAGCACACAAACGCACGCACCAACACACACACGCACGCACCAACACACACACCAACACACACACACGCACCAACACACACACACACACGCACCAACACACACACACGCACGCACCAACACACACACACGCACGCACCAACACACACACACGCACGCACCAACACACACACACACACACGCACCAACACACACCTGCACTCGGAGGTTATAAACACTACCATAGTGAATGGAAAAACACCTCACAGGTACTGGATATGTCGTGTGTGTGCTGATATACCGGGTGTACCAGCGTGTGTGTGTGTGTGTGTGTGTGTGTGTGTGTGTGTGTGTGTGTGTGTGTGTGTGTTAGGCCATAAAGTGGAGCGGGGTCTGTCGGCTAAGAGGAAGGAGAGCGTGGAGACCTACGTCCCCATTAAACCAGTTCGGCTGAACAGAGAAAGCGGGAGGTCATACAGAACCCAACAGGACATACCACGTAAACACACACACACACACACACACACACACACACGCACATCTATGCAATCATACACAGGTACAAACACGCACATTTAGGCTGAATCCCATTTCTACCCCTTACCCCTTCACATAGCCCTACCCCTCCGTTTGGCGCGTTCACGTGAAGGGGTAGGGGTGTCTCATTTCTCTTTTGGTTGGAGGGGGAGGGGGAAGGGGAAGGGCCAGATAGCCCTCCAAACGAAGATTTTTCAGGACCTCACTTCAAACGAAGGGCTAAGCGAAATTTTCAACATGGCTGCTCACTCGAGCAAACAGACCGATAAATGTAAATTTTTGCCATAAATAAAGATTTTTATGACAAGTTTTCATTATATATATATTACCTCTAGTCTTGTGTTTGTGTTTATGGTGATGTTCTGTAAAGAAATGTTTGCAAAAAAATCGCTAAAGTTTGCTAGCGGCTAGCACCGATTGCACGATATTACAAATATATATTTTATTTTTATATATTTTTATAATTTATATTATGTATAGGGATGAAATACGGCGCAAAAAAACTTTGGGAGTGAGTAATCTCTCTCTTATTGCAATGTGTGATAAACATCGGCGCATGTCCTTTAACGTAACATTAGGAACTAGTGACAACGTATGATGACGTATAACAGTGTTGTAGTGGTGTCCCATTTCTTAGGGGAAAAATTTAAACCCTTCCCCTTTCCACTTCGTTTCAAGGGACAAGGGGAAGGGGCAAGGGGTAGGGGAAGGGGTAGGGGAAGGGGTAGAAAATAGAAATGGGATTCAGCCTTAGTCTCCTACAGCCTCAGGGGCGTCGCCCAGTACAGATTCCTCTGAAATGTTTGTGTACTAATAAACAAAATATTAAATAAATAAATGAACTCTGTCTGTCTGTCTGTCTGTCTGTCTCAGGTCCCGGTAGTGGTGTGGAGCGCCCCCTGTCTGCAGTGCGTCAGTCCCCGGAGAACGAGGACCCTCAGGACACGGTGCTCAGTGTGTTCCAGACCGTACAGAGAGAGAACTCCTCCCTCCCGCACACACACCATCACACACACTCACCTGAGCACACAGAGCCCCGGGATCCAGCTCTGTTCAGCTTCAGTCTGGTACACACACACACACACACACACACACACACACAGTTTTATTCGTTATTCTGCTTTACTGTAACCCCTGTTTCACTGTAACAGAGCTGCACGTGTGTGTAAATGAGAATGTGTGTGTCTGTGTGTGTGTGTGTGTGTGTGTGTGTGTGTGTGTGTGTGTGTCAGCAGGTGAATTCTGTCACACGTCAGGCCGACATCAACGCTAACACTGAGGGGAGGGGGGAGAGGGAGGGGGAGGAGTGTGAGAATCAGTTAATAAGAGCCATGAAGAGGATCGCACTCATGGAGCCCGGGTATATAACACACACACACACACACACAGTTACACACACGAACATACACACACACACACACATTCTTCTGAATGATTCTCCAAGTTCTCCACATGATATTCTCTTCCTGTCTCTCTGTTTTTCTCTGCATGTTTCTCACGTCCTGCTGTCTCTCCCTCTCTGTCTCTCTCTGATGATGTCTCACATTTTCATCCTGTCTCCTTCTCTCTCTGTCTCACTCTTTCTCTTGCTTCCTTTTGGTCTCCACACCCCCCCCCTCTCTGTCTTACTTTTTTTTTTCATTCTGTCTCTCTGTCTCACTCTCTTTTCCTTTCGGTCTCTGTCCCTCTGTCTCAGTCAGCAGAAGAGGTTGTTAAAGGCTCTGGAGAACATTGAGACTCCGCCCACAGTTTCTCACACACACATCAGCAGCAGCAGCACTTCCTCACCTCCTGTAAGTGTGTGTGTGTGTGTGTGTGTGTGTTACTCATTTATTTCTGTATGAATTTACATATTGATGATTCCTAAATTGACGTGATAATATATTAATAAACGTTAGAGCGTCCATCACGTTACTCGTGTCATTACGTCACTGAGGGAAGTTTGTGTCTTGCCGCGACAGAAGAGGCGGGGCTCGGCGGAGGCTCTCTATGTCACCATGGAGATTCTGTCGAACTGGGGTGACGTGGGACGCGTGGGCCTGACGGAGGTCCAGTTCTTCTGCAAGAGGAACCGCAAAGTCCACGTCTCTCCGCACGACCTGGACATCCGGAACGTCGACCAGCCGGGGAACCTCGGGGCGCTCGTCAACGGCAGGACTAACGTGAGGCGGAGTAACGGCCCTCTATAGTACACACTCACTCACTGGAGGGGGAGGAGTCATTAACATACTGTGTGTGTGTGTGTGTGTGTGTGTGGTTACAGAGCACTAGACAGAGGGACATGTGGGTGTGTCAGTTCCACGCACCGGTACAGCTGTACTTCGTGGTGAGAAACACAGAGAGCGCGCCGGACTTCAGCATCGCACAGATCAAAATCTGGAATTATAACCGCAGTCTGAAGGTGAGCACGCACACACACACATACACACACACACACACACACACACACTTGAGAAAAATGTCTAAGAAAGCATTGGCTTTAATATGCAGTAATTATGTAATTTGTGTTTGCTTAATAACAGTGTGTTTCTGTGTGTGTGTGTGAGAGAGACGTGAGATAAAGTAGAGCAGGTGGAGATTAGCTGTAGCGGATTAGCTAAGACAAGCTGCACTTTGCATTTATCCCTGTGTGACAGAGGACACTTAAGCTCCACCTACACACACACACACACACACACACCTTACACAGCAAGACCTGTACTCAGATTGTGGTGTACGTGTGTTTTTCCCCATCAGGAGCTGGGCGTAGGAGCGCGTGACGTGCGCGTGTACGTGAACAGCACTCTGGTGTTTGACGGACTGCTCGGTAAAGGCTGCGGTAACCAGGCGTCCGATTACAGCACCACCATCACCCTGCAAGACCTCCAGCTCCCAGAATGCACCTCTCCCAGCCCACGGCACCATAACGCCGCTCCTGGGGACGCCGGCCGATCCGATGTCGACTCGTGTATCCTGAAGGAAGCGAGCGGCGATATGCCGAGAGGCCCCTCTGCGCGTGGACATCCGCCACCGCCCGGGAACTGCGGAGAGCCGGTTACCATGGTGACCGCCCAGCCAGCTTCACACAGGGCTCGAGAGCGCCCCGCATGGCTGGAGACTCGGAACAGGATCGACAGCAGACACCAGCGCACTGCCAAACACAAGCTGTCCATCCTGAGCGACGCCTCGTGCGGTCCGGACAGCGTCTGCGGCCACCAGGTGGCGACACTTGCAAACACAAGGGAGAGGAACCGCGAGACCAAACCGGACCGGGAGCCGGATCTGTTAGAAAGCCTGGGCAAGGAGCCACCGCATGTCCGAGTCGTCAGCAGGCGCAGAGGTTCCGCGCGCTCGCAGGTTAAACCAAGTCAGGATGCGGAGACGTCAGGTAAACTGGGGCACAAACTTATGCTTTATTTCTTTTATTCAACGATAAGTAAATTAGAAGTAAAGAACAATGTTGTTTCATTCAAAAAATTGGCTAAAAAGTATTTATCACTTCTCAACCTGTCGTAGAGGAGCCTGGACCAGTTGCCAATGGCAACCAACGTCTGCGATCCCGCTGTCTGAGCAACGCGGTTGAGACCAAACCAATAAAGACAACAAGATCACCAGACTCGCCGCGGAAGTTCGATCATCCTGAGGGTGACGTATTCGACGAGTTTCTCCAGCGCCGGTCCCGCCCCTCCGCGGTGACGCCTGACCCTGTGACGTCTGACCCTGAGGAGGACTTCGAGATCCCTGTTCTCCCGCAGGGGCGGCACCTGGTGATGCGTATCCTGTCCACGTGGGGGGACCGTTACTACGTGGGCCTGAACGGCGTGGAGATATTCAGCGCGAGCGGAGAGCCGGTCATGCCACGTAGCATCGCCGCCGTCGTGATCGGGCTCCCCGAGAACAACGATAACGTCTCCAGGGTGGCAGACGGCGTCCAGCGCACGCAGGACGACTCGCACATGTGGCTGGCCCCGTTCGTGGCGGGGAGGAGGTGCGAGATCTCGCTAGATCTCGGAGAGCCTCAGCGCCTCGCCATGATTCGGGTGTGGAACTACAACAAGTCCCGCATCCACTCCTTCAGAGGCGTGAGAGAGGTGGACATGCTGCTGGACGGACGGCGGATCTTCAGGGGAGAGATCGCTAAAGCTTCTGGCACGCTGTTGGGAGGTACGAACATGTGGATGGCCCCAGATTAGAGAGGACAAAGTGACGGGGGTGGTACCTAGCAGACACTGTGGATTGAGAATTGTGAGACCTTTGGGACAATGGGGCCTAAGGGTCCATATGAACTAGGGGACAGTGTGCACTTGGGGTAAAAACATATTGGGGATAATGGGGATCAGCGGGCAGTGTGAAGTGGGACAACGTGAGCTCATGGACAGTGGGCGTTAGGACAATGTGGATTTGGGACAGTAAGTGTCTATAGAACAGTGATGACTGGGGACAGTGTGGAGGAGGGGCCAGTGGGGGTTACAAATGAAGGATGTGGTGTGGACAAATGACAGTGGGGGTTACAAAGGAAACCCCCAGTGGGCCAGTGGGGGTTACAAAGGAAGGATGTGGTAAATGACATGCAGTTCACATCTAACCAGAAGTGCATTGTGTATTGGGAATACTAGAGATTGAATAGTGAGAACAAGGTGACGGTGTGGACAGTGAAGACTGTGGAACACTTTGGGATTAAGGTGAAGAGAGGACCAGGGAACAGTGTGGACTGGAGGTACAGCATTAGGGAACAGAGCTGACTGGAGACTTGGGGACAGTGCAGAATGAGGGACAGTGCAGAATGAGGGACGATGCGTGTTGGGGACAGTGCTCATCAGGGGACTGGGGGACAGAGATTGGGGACTAATTATTTGTCCTGATCATTTGTCTCTCAGGTCTAGATCAGTTCGGTGATACGATCCTCTTCACCACGGACGATGAGATCCTGGAAGCCATGTCCCGATTTGACGACACATTCGCGTGTGTTAATGAGGGGGCAGGGCCTGGGGCACAGGGGGTGGAGCTTCAGCGTCCTCAGACTGCAGATGAAGATGAAGAGGACGTATCACACACTCGGACTGGCTTCTGGGAGGACAACAAAGATGTAAGTGTGTGTGTGTGTGTGTGTGTGTGTGTGTTATATATTTTCCACCTGTGTGTTTGTGTGTGTCTGCAGGAGAACAAGGACAATGTGGTGGAGCCGTGCGCTGAAACACAGGACCGGAGTTCTGGTCTCTACACCGGAAAAAGTAAGAAGAGGCATTCTTCACTAACATTAATTCAACACTCTCTGTGTGTGTGTGTGTGTGTGTGTGTGTGTGTGTGTGTGTGTGTGTGTGTGCGTGGGTGTGTGTGTGTTGTCTTGCAGCAGATATACCTTTATATACACAGGTGTGTGTTTGTGTGTGTGAGTGTAGGCCTGCGTCTGTCTCTGATGTCGACGTGGGGTGACACTCACTATCTCGGCCTCACCGGGTTGGAGTTTGTAAGTAAAGCGGGCGAGGTCATCCCTGTCGACGTCTCCATGGTAACGGCAACCCCACGTGACCTCAACGACCTCCCGGAGTATAACAACGACCTTCGTACTCTGGACAAGTAATTTACCCCCTCTGTCTCTCTCTCTCTTCACCACCTTCACACACACACAATCAAATTGGTGACATTTTCTTTTTATTGTAAATTGTTGCAGTTCCTCTGTGGTCCTACAGGTGGTGCTGTTTAAACTATTCACACTGTAGAATTGTAACAAAATCTGAACAATATCGAATTGGAAGTTTTTTTTTTTATTGTGATACAGATCTAACTGGTGTCGAGGTTTTGTGATAATATTGTATCGTCTGGCACACACACACACACACACACACACACACACACACACACACACACACACACTCTCTCTCTCTCTCTCTCTCTCTCAGGCTGTTTGATGGAGAGAACATCACCACTGATGATGAACACATGTGGCTGATACCCTTCACCCCCGGGTCAGACCACACCCTCTCCATCCAGTTCAGCCAATCACAGACCATCGCCGGCCTCAGAGTCTGGAACTACAACAAATCACCTGAGGACTCGTACAGAGGGGTGAGAGAGGGAGGGGTGAAGGGGGAGGGGGTGTATGTACAGTGGTGTGAAAAACTATTTGCCCCCTTCCTGATTTCTTATCCCTTTGCATGTTTGTCACACTTAAATGTTTCTGCTCATCAAAAACCGTTAACTATTAGTCAAAGATAACATAATTGAACACAAAATGCAGTTTTTAAATGAAGGTTTACGTTATTAAGGGAGAAAGAAAACTCCAAATCTACATGGCCCTGTGTGAAAAAGTGATTGCCCCCCTTGTTAAAAAATAACTTAACTGTGGTTTATCACACCTGAGTTCAATTTCTGTAGTCACCCCCAGGCCTGATTACTGCCACACCTGTTTCAATCAAGAAATCACTTAAATAGGAGCTACCTGACACAGAGAAGTAGACCAAAAGCACCTCAAAAGCTAGACATCATGCCAAGATCCAAAGAACAAAAGTAATTGAGATCTATCAGTCTGGTAAAGGTTATAAAGCCATTTCTAAAGCTTTGGGACTCCAGCGAACCACAGTGAGAGCCATTATCCACAAATGGCAAAAACATGGAACAGTGGTGAACCTTCCCAGGAGTGGCCGGCCGACCGAAATTACCCCAAGAGCGCAGAGACAACTCATCCGAGAGGCCACAAAAGACCCCAGGACAACATCTAAAGAACTGCAGGCCTCACTTGCCTCAATTAAGGTCAGTGTTCACGACTCCACCATAAGAAAGAGACTGGGCAAAAACGGCCTGCATGGCAGATTTCCAAGGCGCAAACCACTTTTAAGCAAAAAGAACATTAAGACTCGTCTCAATTTTGCTAAAAAACATCTCAATGATTGCCAAGACTTTTGGGAAAATACCTTGTGGACCGACGAGACAAAGGTTGAACTTTTTGGAAGGTGCGTGTCCCGTTACATCTGGCGTAAAAGTAACACAGCATTTCAGAAAAAGAACATCATACCAACAGTAAAATATGGTGGTGGTAGTGTGATGGTCTGGGGTTGTTTTGCTGCTTCAGGACCTGGAAGGCTTGCTGTGATAGATGGAACCATGAATTCTACTGTCTACCAAAAAATCCTGAAGGAGAATGTCCGGTCATCCGTTCGTCAACTCAAGCTGAAGCGATCTTGGGTGCTGCAGCAGGACAATGACCCAAAACACACCAGCAAATCCACCTCTGAATGGCTGAAGAAAAACAAAATGAAGACTTTGGAGTGGCCTAGTCAAAGTCCTGACCTGAATCCTATTGAGATGTTGTGGCATGACCTTAAAAAGGCGGTTCATGCTAGAAAACCCTCAAATAAAGCTGAATTACAACAATTCTGCAAAGATGAGTGGGCCAAAATTCCTCCAGAGCGCTGTAAAAGACTCGTTGCAAGTTATCGCAAACGCTTGATTGCAGTTATTGCTGCTAAGGGTGGCCCAACCAGTTATTAGGTTCAGGGGGCAATTACTTTTTCACACAGGGCCATGTAGGTTTGGATTTTTTTTCTCCCTAAATAATAAAACCCCTCATTTAAAAACTGCATTTTGTGTTTACTTGTGTTATCTTTGACTAATAGTTAAATGTGTTTGATGATCAGAAACATTTTGTGTGACAAACATGCAAAAGAATAAGAAATCAGGAGGGGGGCAAATAGTTTTTCACACCACTGTATGTATATATGTGATATCTAATAATGTGTGTGTGCGCGTGTGTGTGTGTATCAGGTGCAGGCGTTGTGTGTTTACGTGGACGAGGTGTGTGTCTCACCGCCGGACGGGTTCCTGATCAGGAAAGGACCCGGGAACTGTCACTTTGACTTCGCTCAGGAGATTCTGTTCATCGACTACATACAGTCCTCTAGTGTGTGTACAGTCTCACCCACAACACACACACACAGGTGAGATAACACACACACACACACAGGTGAGATAACACACACACACACACACACGCAGGAAGATAGTGTTGTAGGGCATTAATTCAAGAAAATAAAGTCATATACTGCTGGTGTGTGTGTGTGTGTGTGTGTGTGTGTGTGTGTGTGTGTGTGTGTGCAGGAGTGAAGAGAAGGTCAGTATGGAGTACGAGGCTCCTCTCACACCATGTGGATGTATCCTTCTTCCTGATATTAAAAACTATTGTGTGTGTGTGTGTGTGTATAATTGTAGTATTGTTATGGTGTTTGTGTGTGTGCGCGTGTATGAGAGAGATTGCCGTGTATATATACAGGTAGTCCCCGACTTACACACGTTCAAGGATGCATATAATAACGTGTCGGGTGAATATAATTATATCAAGTATCTCATGTGTATTGTACAAAAACTAGACACTACAGTGACCAGATACCAATATTTACAATTATATACAATATTTCCAGTGTGTATAAAATGTCTAAAGTCCAGTATATTGTGTGTGTGTGTGTGTGTGTGTGTGTGTGTGTGTGTGTGTGTGTGGTGAATAATCATAGCTTCTGAAATGTGTAAAGTTCACAGTCCAATTCAGCGGAAAACAGCTGACAAAGTAGTGTCGGGGATTCCCCCCTGCAAACTTAGTTTTCACTCTAAGTAAAGTCAGCATCCTTGTGTGTGTGTGTTATCTCACCTATCCTCCTCTCCTGTCAGGGCTGATTCTTTTCAAAGGTAAAGTGCAGGTTAATTAATAGTAAATATAAGTAAATATAAAACTAATCATTTAATTGTGATGAATATTTGTGTGTTGTGGAACGAAATCATCTGAATTGGTGTCTGGGATTCCCCTCGTGATTTAAAGGTGCAGAGTCAACATGTCACTGTGAGATTTGGCACTGTCGCCTTGCTCCTTCAGGGTCCAGGTTCGATTCCCGGCCAGGCTCGATTCCCATCTCTGTGTGCATGGAGTTTGCATGTTCTCCCCGTGCTTGGTGGGTTTCTTCCGGGTAGTTTGGTTTCCTCCCACAGTCCAAAGATATGCAGGTTAGGCTAATTGACGTTCACAAATTGCCCGTAGTGTGTGAATGAGTGTGTGTATGTGTGTGTGCATGTGCCCTGTGATGCATTGGCACGCTGTCCTGGGTGTACTCTACCTCTTGACCTAAGTCTCCTGGGATAGACTCCACCCCCCGTGACCCTGAATGCGAGATAAAGCGGTATAGAATATGAGCGAGTGAGTGAATTTCCTTAGAAGTGGTTTACGGTTTTTGGCCACTTGAGGGCAGTGTTGGGAGAGGGGGACAGATTTAGATTAAATTAGATTCGACCTCATTGTCAGTGTACAGAGTAAATGACATGCAGTTCACATCTAACCAGAAGTGCATAAGTGGCCTGTTTACAATAAATAAATACAATGTGTTCTACAAACAGAAGATACATTTGGTCATAAAGTTATGGTATATATAGTGATATAGTAATGTACAGCTGCGCCACATTGTACAGTGAAGGTGCATTAGGTCATAAAGATATAGAATATATATAATAGTGTACAGTATAATATAGTGTAAGTGTACAAACATTGCAGTGGATTAGCATGTCTGGAAGATTACATGTCTAAAAGTAACAGGTTGTACATGTCAGTTCTTATTTGTACAGTATATACAGCATAAATACAGGTGGAAAATACAGTAGTGCAACAATGAGCATAATTATTGATGGTGCAAAGATGCATAGAGGAAAAAACACGAGGCAGTGCAATATAACGAGAAAGTCTCAGTGCAGTGATGTGTTGGCTAACAGTCCATGATCAGCTGTTCAGTGCAGTAACAGCCACAGGAGAAAAGCAATTTTTCAGCCTGTTATTGCGGACTTTGATGCACCTGTAGCGCCGCCTGGTAGGACCAGAGTGAACAATCCATGATTTTGGTGAGAGGAGTCTTTGTTTGGGTGGTTTTCACCCCCTCTGAAGGGCTTTTTGGTCCTGAGCAGCGCAGTTGCTGTTCCCCACTGAGATGCAGTTTGTAAGGATGCTTTCAATGGCACAGCGGTAAAAGTTCTCCAGTATCTTGGAACACAGTAGGAACTTTTTAAGTCTTCTCAGAAAATACAGACGCTGCTGTGCCTTCCTGATCAGAAAAGAAGAGTTCAGAGACCAGGTGAGGTTCTCGGGGAGATATGGACACCAAGGAACTTGAAGCTGGTTACAAACTCGACAGCAGCTCCTTTGATGTCAGTGGGATCGTGAGTGTGATCAGCAGCTCGTCGGAGATCTACAATGATCTCTTTTGTCGTTTTGATGTTTAGTTCCAGATTG